>JANBXA010000141.1:7315000-7735000 GCA_030556225.1 Cricetiscus sungorus
GCCCCTCAAAATGCCTGCCAGCATTCTGATGTCACCTGGTACAAGAAGCTGGAATAGAAAAGGACTGCAGTATGTTCTACTGTCACCAAAATTGCCAACTTTGACAAATTGGGGGGGGGGGGAAATGTAGTGAACGTAACACTAATTCATCTCCTTTTAAAAAGAACTCCAGCTCTGAAGGCAGGAGGGGCTGGTGCTAGAAACCGTGCTAAAACTGGGTAGGCAGAGGGCAGTATGGCTGTTCCATGTCTCTACACAGTCATGTCTCTGTCACTCTGTCATGATTGGGAAGGAAGACAAAACTGCCCAGCTTCCAGATGTAAGATCTGTGAGAAGTCAGTCAGGGTCTGGCCTGAACTAAACAAAGAAACATGGAGGGTGGGGGATAGGGGCTGGAGATGATGTGGGGTGGGAATTGCCTTTTCCAACTCTTTCCATTTCCAGCCCCTTCCAGCTTTCTTTTGATGCTTTCTTCTTTCCTGTTAAGTTTACTAATGGGGAGGACTCAGGTACCTATCCTTTCTTCTTTCATTCATGCGTGTTTGCACATGGTACTGATTAGACACCTCTTTGGTTACTAGAGCTACAGAAGGTTATGATGGTGAGACAGAAAGAAAGCTACTACCACCTTAGTATCTTTAGTGCTCCAAGGGAAATTTGCATTTTTGGTCTTTCACCTTCTGCTAAGGCAGTCTTCTTAATCCTATTGTTATACTTCCAAACACCAGGTACTGGTGGAGGGCCCTCTTCTTAAGGCAGTCTTCTTAATCCTATTGTTATACTTCCAAACACCAGGTACTGGTGGAGGGCCCTCCATTTATATTCAGTTACTAAACTGGTATTTATGTTGACAACTTAGGCTGACTACTGCCCTCTCTGTTAGGGCTTTTAGAAGTCTTTGGTATATCATCCAGGTGTATTGAGAATTGTCTTAACACGCATGCTATGTGGTGCCTACTTTATTCACTGCAAACAGACTTGTGCTGTATTAGTTTTCTCATTTCTACGACAAGACACAAGACAAAAAAAAGCACATGTCCCTCACGATGGGAAGGCATGGGGGTAAGACTATGAAGTGGCTAGTCAGTCACATGGCATCTGAAGTGAGAAAGTAGAGAAACATGAATGCTGATGCTGGGCTCTTTTCCTCCTTTTATCTCTTCCAAGGCCCCGGCCCATGGGATGGTGCTGCTTGCATTCAAGATGAATCTCCCCTCCTTGGCAGAACCTCCCTGGAAATGTGCTCACAGACATGCCCAGAAGTAAGTCTCCTAAGTAGTTCTGAACCCCATCAAGCTGGCAATGTATCTGTACCAAGGTTGAGTACAGCTGTTCATGATGACACTTTAGGTTATTTTACTCAATCATTCTCTAAGTACCTGAAATGATAGCAATGTCTTAGATTTAGTGCTAAATCACAACTTAGATATTTGCACTGCAGAAGTTCTCCTGGCTACAGAGTGATGTTTTCCTCATCGTTTCTCCCATTACTCAGTGCTATGCACCATTTCATGCAGGCAATCTTCTGTTGCCTTCTTTATTAATATGACTTAGAAGTTTTCAGTTATTAACATTTTTTGTGTTTGTTTTATGTGTGTGCAACAGGAAACTCAAACCAGCTTGTAAGATAAGATGACAAATGGCTCACCAAACTGAAACTCAGTGGCACATCCAGCTTCCAGTGGATGGAGGCCACACCCCAGCCCCATGACCCTGCACATTCCTTCCTTCTGCCCTCTTCCTCTCGAGTCTTCGTCCCCAACTGGTAGCAGAGTAGCTTTGGGGCAGCTGGCCTCACACCCAGAAACAGCAGTTGTCCAGAAAGACTTTTCCTGGCAGTCTCCAAAGAATAGGCACATTTCCCCAGCGGTAGTTAGGGCACATTTCCTGTATCCTTACTGGCCCGAGCCAGTTGAGGTAACTAATGCAGTCCATCCCCTGGGTAGTCAGGTAGGAAGTAGGTTGGGGGCAGAGTCCCTAGAGGAGCCTGGAACTTCCTGGGAGAGGCAAAAGGACCACTAATCAGGGACCCCATGGGAAGAAGGGAAAGAGACAGTACATTTACCTTGGTGGTGTTTCCTTGATATCTGAACTTACTTTGCCAGTGTCTGGATCATAAGCACTCCTCTACATCAACTGATGACCACAAGAACCTGTCCTTGTGCCTCGTATCTTCTACCTCAGAAAATGAGACTTGGGGGCTGGGGAGATGGCTCAGTGGATAAGAGCTCTTGCCATGAAAGCCAGATGACTTGAGTTCAAATCCCTAGCACCCACACAAAAGTAGGACATGGCCTCACTTGCGGAGCTCAAGGAGACTAATTTTTCCACAGCTTGAGAGGGTGTTAATGGGGTTTAGGCTAGGTAAACGACCCTCCCCCCCTTCTTTCTTTCCCCTCCCTCCCTTCCTCCCTCCCTCGGGTCCTTCCTTTCCCTGCAGTATTATGAAAATCAGTGTTCTGAAAACATTCTTCCCTGTTGTCCTCGGTCCTCGGTATTGAACCCAGGGCCTGGCACTTGTGAGTGCTGTGCAAACCAAGTGATCTCTCCAGCTCCAAAAATAGTATTCACACGAAGACAAAATGAAAGGCAACCAGCCCAACAAGTTTCTTTAGGAGCTTTAAGTTAGAAGAAGGGAGGAAAGGAAAATCAGCAAAGCCCTACCCCCCACCCCTCCGAGACCTACAGGTAGTTTTGAGTTAAAAAACAAAATGAAAAAGAAAAGAAAGCAATCCATCCTAAAAGTTACTTTGCCTTTTCTTTTCACAACCTACTAGCAACAGCCTGGACCTGCCTCCACTTTCCTTCCCAGGGAAAGTTCACGTCTGAGTCTTTTCAAACTGGTAAAAGTGGTAAGCTAGAGTTGTATTTACTCATCATCACAGAGGGTCCTGTTAACATCCTTTGCATGTGCTAATAGTCCTTTCTGAGGAAAATTATGCAAACAAACAAACTATTAATTAAATCAAGAGCATCATCCCGCAGGGCTACAATATGCAAATGTGAGATCTGAATGGACTCGAGCCAGGCAAGGGACACCAGGAGTGGGTCCCATGTGCCTCTGTGTGCCTCACAGGCAGGACAGTGAAATCCTGGTCTGTTCAGCCCTAGGAGATCTTAGAGACCTCACCACCTCAGAGAAGGGGCCAGGGGAAATCCTTGGCGCACTATTTGAACTCTCTAGAAAGATGGGGTGAGGACCTGTGTGACTAATGCAGAACTCAGCGCTGTGTAGGATTTTACAAAGATCCTCTAAATGCTTTGTCATTAGAGTTCTTGAGTGGCGTATCTGGGTGCAGTTCTAGCAAAGATGGAGCAGCTTCCCTGTATGAAGAAATCAAAGCCCACAAAGAGTATGGAGTGTGCTTCAACCCGAGCTCGGCTGGCAGGGTGTCTCTCCTTGGTAGACTGCTTGAAGCCCTGTGAGCATAAGGATGCCTAACAGATAACGTTAATCAATGCTAATCCCCTGTGAGGGACTGTGGCCCTTGGTCCCAGGTGTGCTCCACTTTCATCCTCAACTCAGACTGGCCCTGGCTCTGTCTTGATGCTTTATTGCCCTGGCAGTCTCCACCTCACTGGCTGCTTGCTCTCCCCATTGGGCGACTTTCAGTGACACAGCTGCTGACTGAATGGTGTGCATGTTTCCCCTTCTCTGGCTCTAGAATTTGTTTCTCTCTCCCAAGAGTGTTTGACTATTTTTTTTAGTCCCTTCCCTCCCTCCTACAAGTTTCCTTTCTTTCCTAAAACATCACTGGGTGTTGCAAACACTTTGCAAAGTGCATCTCTATGCAAAATAAAATAAAATAAAAAATAAAAGTCTGACTTTAAAACCTCAAGCTGGGCTAGCAAGCTAAGTCTCTTCTGATGATCCCAGCCTCATTCAGCCATGTACACAGATTCCAAAGGCCTCCTACATCCCCCTTCCACTGAGAGCAATAATCAAAATGTCATGGAGACCGCTAGTGTGTGGGTCTTAAATGCTTCCAAAGGCCCAAGTGTTGAAAGCTTGGTGGCCAGACTATTGGTACCATTGGCAGCTGATAGAACCTTTAGGAGTCAGAGCCTAAATGAAAAAAGTAATGGGTTATTGAGGGTGGTCTTGTGAAGGGAGTATTGTCTCTGTCTTTGCTTCCTTGATTGCCACAGAGGGCACAGTGTCACTCTGCTGCATGTTCCCACCATGATAATCTAAGCTGCCACAGGCCCACAGCAACTGGCTAAGCCATTATGAGCTGTAACTTCTGGAACAAGAAGCCCAGATGAGTGCTTCTTTTGAAGTGCTTTACTGAAGACATTTTATCCACAAGGATACAAAGCTGACTAACAGAAACTTCCCTTTTATTTATTGTTTGTTTATTTGTTTTGAGACAGAGCTTCACCATGTACCTTTGGCTGGCCTGGAACTCACCATGTAGACCAGACTGGCTCTGAACCCACAGAGATCTCCCTGCCTCTACCTCCCTAGTGCTGGAATTAGAGGTGTGTACCACCAGACGCAACTGAAACTTTCCTTTAAACCCCAGCTGGCTTACTAGCTCAAGGACACCTGAGATGCTACCACTGGTGATGGCGGTCCCTTTGGCCTCATAAGTTTGAATGAATATTTCAAAAAGGGCTCCTTTAAAAGCAGTGAGTCATGACTTTCTGAAGCCAGTCCTGTGGAGGTGAGGGTGGTCTGGCTGTGGAGAGCGAGGCTGTACTTTAAGCTCTGAGCAGGTTGAGGGAGGTGGAAGGCAGAGGCAAGAAGGGTGTGTTCTCTAAGTGGAGTCTCACCCTTCACTGAGGATCAGGCTCCCAAGACTCAGACAGGGTCACAATTTGTCCCAGACACCAACTGACCTCAGTAGGATTCTTGGATTCTGCAAAATTGTCTGTTAACCCAATGAAAAAGTCCAACCTCTGTGTAACTCTTCCCTTTTTCTATTCTCTTCACTGAAAGGTGGCTTCTTGGGGTGGAGTGGTGTGTCACTGATAATTCTTCTGCTTGATGGAGACACAAAAGAAATGGCAGGGCCATTGCTGATGTGTAGCCACAGCCTTCAGAAAGCAGGATCTCCTGTCTTCCTGGTTGTGAGACTTTATGGACTGATCTCTCTCCCTGGGAAAGGACCAAGTATTTTATCTGCAAATGGGGATAACAGAAACTTCTATCTTGTAGAGTTGTGCTCTGAAATGTTGGCACACCTAGATGCCAAATTCTCAGCACAAAGGAGATGTATTAGCCTGGAAACACAAGCCCCGTGGGAGGGGGCTGCCTCTGGGTGGGGCAAAGGCAGACAGCAAGCAGCAGCAGGCATTTTGTGCAGGAGCTGGATTTTAAGGCTAAAAAGGAGGAGTCTGTGCTAAGGTGGGTTGGAAAGTCCTGATTGGACATGTTAGCCAGTGTTGCCAAATAATGAATTTTGATTGCCGGACCTTGGTGTTTTGATAGTTGGAATTTGGCGATCAGTCTCAGGAATGAGTCAATGGCCAAATAAGGGAATAGACCTAGGAGGCTAGCTTTAGAAATGTAAGCTAACAGTTTTTAGCAAGGGAGAGAGGAGGGTAAAGGGCAAAACCTATTGATGCCATGTTTGCCATGCTCAGGCCTATCAAAGAGCTCTTAAGTGTGCACATGAGTGTAGGTGCCCTTGGGGGGTGGAGAGGGGGAGAGGACTGCCAGAAACTGAAGTTTCGGGTGGTTGTGAGCTGTTGGTGCTGGGAACTGAACTTGGAATCCTCTGCAAGAGCAGTGTACCCTCTTAAGCACCAAGCCATCTCTCTGGCCTCGTAGAGTTCTTGAAGGACAAATGGTAATATGCTTAAAGTACTTGCTGAATGCCTGGCAATGGCTCAGCATCCAATGGATGCCAGCTGTTCTTTTCAATATTTGTAGAAAGGTGTCAGACCAGTTAGTTCATAACAAATATCTTGACAATCAAGGAAGATTCATAGCATCTTTCCAACAAGTGTGTTCTCTGTCCACAGAAAGCAGTGTCTGGGGGTCTGGGGAAGAAGATTTCCACAGGCTTCCTTCCCAGCTGTGCACAAAGGTAAGGCACTGAAGGTGAAAGACCTCTCCTCCACGGTGCATGGAAGTGCACCACCGCCTGCATGGTTTCATATACCTGGGCAAGGAAGGCAGAGTGGGGAACCTAAAATTCTGAGATTCAGTAGTGGTTGGCCTAGTACTCTCAGAAAAAAATGATGTGCCCCCAAGGACCCCTGAGTCATGACCTTAGTGTGTGTACATGTTCACGGAGGATGGCCACACACACACACACACACACACACACACACACACCATGCCGTATTCTCTCTTGTTTTCCTTCTCAGCTCTTGTTCCCTTTCAGTCCGTTTGGGCATAATTATGATTGCACTGCTGGCTTGGTTCTGCAGCTCTCCAGAGTGGAGCAGATGTCGACAGCTCTGAAAGATCTTGTGCTATTACACAGCAGAACAAATGAGGATGTCAAAAAAGGCTCTTCAGTCTAACAAGAAGACAGAGGAAAGAGACAAAAAGAATAAAGCCTTGGGAGACCTGCAGATGTGCTCTGATTAGATCTTATGCTAACATGATGCCCACTCTGCGTACCAACAGTGATTTAATATGTTTAAATGATATGGAGGAAAATGTGTTCTGGGGGGAGAAAAAAGGGAAAAGGAGAATTTCTTCTCTGGCAGGCATGATTAAGATGGTGTGGGGTTCCTTGCAAAATGTGCCAGCAGCCTGAGACTGTCATGTGCTGTCCCGAGAATATTTACTTACAATGCTTGGTGCTGTCTCATTACGCTGGGCAGAGCCAGCTTTCTCCATCACTGGGTGAGAGATGGGAGCTGTGCAGGTGGCTTTTGGGATTGGGTGGATAACGAAAATGTCCACCTTGCTGGCATTCAGTGTTCCTTCCCTTACAAAGGGAAAAAAGGCTATAATTTCAAACTACATTTTATTTGAAGCCATAAACCCACAAGTCTTAATTATCCACACAATGAAGATTAAAGCAAAACAAAAAGGAAACCACTTGAGGACTTTGGATGGGAAAGGAGGTCCTAACCAATCAAAATGGATGAACCAATATCCATGTATATAGATCATGTAATTTACCAATGCAATATGTCTTCGACCCCAGTGCTGGACCTATTTATTCATTTTCAATTTACAATTGTAATTATTCCCATTGCAATTCTCTCTATCAGTGGAAATGACACAGCAGCCATGGGATGAGGATGCTGGATTAAAAGGCTGTCACTAGCATATGAAATTCTTGTGACAAGAGGTATCTAGTAAGGTGATAGGCAGTGAGAGGACAGATCACAGGGAGGTAGGTCCATTTCAGTTCCTTCCACCCCTCTGTGCATGTGGGTGATCTAAAGCAGCCACTTAGGGCTTTTGTGATTCCAGCAAAGAGTAGCTCATACACACACATCCCTGAGAACAAAGGTTAAAAATCAAAGCCTGGTAACATAGGAACTTGGGAGACAGAGATTAGTGGATCTCTTGTAGCTTAGGTTCAACCTAGTCTACACAAAGTTTCAGGCCAGCTAGGATTAATATCCTGTCTCAATAAAATGGGAAGCAAAACTTACAACAAAATAACAAATAAAAAATAACACGCACCTTTAATCCCAGCACTCAGGAGGCAGAGGCAGGCTGATCTCAAGGCCAGCCTGGTCTACATAGTGAGTTACAGGACAGCCAGGGCTGTATAGTGAGACCCTGTCTTGAAACAAACAAACAAGAAGTCTGAAGACATTGAAGGCCAAAACATCAAAAAAATAGAAGTAAAACTTCCTGGGAGAAACTAGTTATCAAGTTCACTGTTGACTGGAAGCCACTAGAATCCCTGAGACTCTCGCTTGTGTCTAAAAATGTCCCATCTGACACAGAACCTGCAGTCCTGTGTCTGTTCCTGGAAAGTTTTCACATGGTTGTGCTGCTGGAGCCTCACTGCCTGGAGACATTCTAAGCCATTGTCAGCAGGCCCTAGTTATTGGATAGCCTGGCATGCTGATGTCCTTTGTAATTACTCCCAGCGAGGAAGGAGCTGCACTTGTTATACACAGGACAGGTGTCATAGCGCTCTCTCTAGCCGTCTTAGTGAGCATCATGGTCCTCGTGTTTTTATTTACATATTTATTTTGAGACAGGTTCTCACTATGAAGCCATGGGCTCACCATGTAGATCAGGTCCTCCTTGAACAGAGATCCATCCACCTGCCTCTGTCCCCCAGGTGCTGGGATTACAGATAGGCGCTGGGAAGCCTGGAGGCTACTGGGCTCCACCTTTCCATTATAATTGAAGCTCACGGGGTGCTAGTGATTCATTTTGAACGTAGAGTCCTCTGAAACATCTCTATCATTTTCATCAAGGCTGTGAACAAACAGCATCTGTCCCATCTGCCGTGTGCCACTTCACGTTTGCTTGTTTATTTTAACCACGTGTGTAATCTTGCTGGATCTGCTGCACTGTTTCAGTCTATGCGATCTTTGTATGCCCTGCAGTTCCTCCGTCTTTGTATTAGTCCTCCCTTCCATCTTTCTGTCACCCACAGATTTTTATCAGTGCAACACCAATGTCTTTACCTGAAACATTGATAAAAATGCTTAATAAGGCAAGACGGAAGCCAGAAGCTGATGGGGTGAATGATCCCTTCTGGAGATAGACACCAATCCATTAACATTCTGCATCCAATCGGTTGCTCATCTGTTTGACTTGGCTGCCGCTAGCCCTTGTCCTAGGTGTATCTCATCGAGAGTCTACCTGTCACTGCATAGCTCCCAAGCGAACACACCAGGTCTCTGATACCCGGAAAACCAGTCTAGCAACATCCTGGCCCTGCCCCACACCTGGGACCAATATCCACATCAGCAGGCAACTTTCCAAACAACCTGAACTTGACTTTTGCAATGGAAGGGGGTGTGGGGAGGCTTCGAGCTCACTCGTGTGTGTGTGTGTGTGTGTGTGTGTGTGTGTGTGTGTGTGTGTGTGTGTGTGTGTGTTCAGGGCCTGGGGTGAGGGGTGGGGTGAGGATGAGAAGCATATACCACCTTCCCCAAAGCCTCAATCCCTCAAAGGAGAGAGGAATATAACTCATCTGGCTGGCCCCTGAACCTTTACAGCTCACTACAGCTTTCTCCCTGAGAAAGGCAAATATTTTTTGTGGAAACCAGCAGGTCAGTATGCATTATGTCTTCTCTATTTTGAGGAAAGGCCAGTAACCTAAAACCTACAAAGCACAATGGAGATCACAGCAGCTTAGTCCTTGAAAGCTGAGGTATAAAATCTATTGTTCAGACTCCATTTACATATTCGTTTTCCTAGGGTCCTTTTAAGGACTGAAGGAAGGTTGGCAGCATAAACAACTGCCTATAACTAAGTTCCAGGAGACCGAGCACCCTCTTCTGACCTCTATGGCTCCTGAATGCATGAAGCACACACACACACACACACACACACACACACACACACACACACACACACACACACACACGCCTTCAAAAACCTAACTGTTGGAAAAATCTGGGTGAGGTGCCATGTGCCTTTAAGCCTTTAATCCTAGAACTTGAGAGGCTAGGATAAGAAGACATCTAGTTTGAGGTCACCTTGGGCTACATAGGGAAATCTTGACTCAAAATAAACACAACCAACCAGACAACCAAACCAAACCAAACCACAACAGCGGGAAGGGAGGGTGGGGGTGAGGAGGGAACCAGAAAGAAAAAAAACAAACAAAACTGTAGGGAGTCAAACATTTATACACTGCCTTCACACCTTACACTAAGTTACCAAAGGGCAAATCTGGATTTTAGCCATGACTACTGTGCTCTCTCTCTCTCTCTCTCCCTTCTCTCCTTCCCTTACTCCCTCCCTGTCTATCTCCCTCTGCCTTTCTCTTCCTTTCTGTCTACAGCATAAGAATTAAATTCATCCATTTAATTCCTGCTTTGTGATATGCACTACTGTACAGAAACCAGCAAGATAGAATTTTTTTTCTGTCGAAAAACTCAAGGAGTTGTACATGAAGTAAGCATGAGGCTTTGAGTTCAATTCTCTACACTACAGGAAAAATAAAAGCTAAATTGTTAAGTCAGTGTAGGGAAAGTTCTGATTTGGGCAGCAAGGTAACAGTTGGAGCAGATTTTCATTCCTGCAGTAACACCAAGAAAATTTTGGATATTGCAATATGCAGAGTATACATCTTATGCCCTCATTGGAGTTAGTTATAAAATACTAATTAAGGAATATCTATAGCAAAGTTTTTCAAACCATGGGTCACAGCCCAATGTGGATTCATGTGAGTGACCACACCACAGCCTTGGTTGTGAGTACATACCATGACTCTTTGTACTATACATGCCATCAGGTCACACAACACCAGCACATACTGCCTGAAACACCCCAGTTCAGGCCCCAGGCTGTATGTTATGAATTTCATTTTTTTTTCTGTAATACAGAGTTGTCTGCTCCTATAGAAACACAATGGCTTAGTTATGGAAAAAAAGGGTCTTTACTGTTTCCTTTAATCATTCCTCAGCATATAAATTGGCATATCATTGGACTGTATGGACAAATGAACCCACCCACCTCTTTAGCATGCAAATTTGCCTTTATTTTTAATAATTGGTAAAATTACATGCAATTAAAAAACTGGTAACATTCCAAAGAAGTATTTAAAAATTCCTGTTTTAAAGATATATTAATTTGATGTGCATTAGTGTTTTGTTTACATGTATGTCTATCTGTGTACCATGTGTATGCCTGGTGCCCATGGAGGCCAGAAGAGGGCACTGGAAAGGGATTCACTTACAGGTGGCTGTGACCTGTCATATGGGTGCTAGGAATCAAACCCAGGTTCTCTACAAGAGCAGCCAGCATTCTCAATCACAAGGCATTGCTCTAGACACAAGAAATGAATTTACTTATAGCTTATTTTCAACAAATGTAGAACTATTTTTTATACCTATGTACCTGAGGTCACATAAAAATTTTGAGGCAAGGGGATCACAAGGACAAAGCAGTTTAAAAATCCCTGGTGTAGAAAATACCTTGAAATTAAATAATACACTTCTAAAAGAGAAATTGCAAAGAAAATATATAACACATTTTATTAAATGACAATGTATGCACATTTTGTGAGACTTATAGGATATAGCTAAAGTGACGCTAAGATTAAATTTTAGTAAGTTGAGAGCATACATTAGAAAATAAGGAAAGATCAAATCAGTGACGTAGGTCCCATGTTAAGAAACTAGAAAGCGAGCATACAGGTAATCTGCCATAAACAGAAGGACGGCAATGACAATGACAGGCCTGGAAATCAATGGCTTGTAAAACAAAGGACAGAGGAAACCAGCACACCCAAAAAAACGATCTTACAAAAGAAATCATGAAACTGGCAATACCTTTGACTGAGGGAGAACTAGAAACTGTGAGCGACCATATGAAAACCAAAGTTTCAGACATGACAATGATGGGTCACTGTAAGCAACACCATCTGATGCTTTGACAGCAAACGAAACGCATCAATCCCTTGAGAAATGGACTAGTCACAACTGACAAAGACACAATAAACACCCTGAATATCTTTAAGGAAAATAATCCACGTTGAACTCCTGGGAGGAGGGTAGGTTAATGGAGGAGTTTTATCAGTACTTAGGAAGAAGCAGCATCCATGTTAATCTCCTGCAGAACAGACAGAGGCCATCTTTCCAGGAAGTGACAAATTCCCAACATCTGAACCTGAGTGGCACAGCTTAGGACAAGTACAGACCAATACTCCTAGTGAGTAAAAGAATCCCCAGCATTCCATTCTCACTGAAATGAATCTGTAGACAAAGGAAAGGTGTAACACATCAGAACCAGACCTTGGCATGCACGCACACACACACACACGCACACATACACACATACATATATGCACATACACATACATATACATACAAACATAGACACACACACATATACACATATAGGCATACATATATACACATGCACACATACACACACATACACACATACATACACATGTACTCCCATACATACACACATACATACATACACACACAGAATTAGTTATATTATGACAAAAGCAATGAATGCACTTTATCTGAACAGCACAATAAAGGAGACACATTACACAGCTCAGGAGAACAAGAAAATGATGTCAACAGTGCATCTCCATACCATGATAAAAGTTCTTGGCAAACTGGGAATAGACTGGAACTTCCTCAATCTGATGAATGACATCTGTAAAAAAAAAAAAAAAAAAAAAAGCCAGTATCTAACATGACATAAAAAGCGAAAAATAGAGCTCCACACCTCTGGACTCAGAAGCAAGGTAAGCAGTCCACTCTTATTCTTCTCCTTGCCACTTAACTCAAATAAAAATAGAAAGCGGAAAGAAGACATAAAGCCATATTTACTTACAATGATGTGATTTTGCATGCAGAAAATTCAAAAGAATTTGGCCTCAAATCTTATGAATCCAACAAGGTTTGCAGTACAGTCAAAGAAGAAAAAAATTGTTTTCATCTCTATATAATAACAATTATGAAAGGAAATTAAAATAAATTCTATACCAACAGTATTAGTGCCACAGAATACCCACAAACCTTTCTTTCTTTAAAAGACATGTAAGATTTCTGACACAATAAAATACTCTGAGGTACATGAAGAAAGACCTTGTAAATGGAAAGAGTACCTCTCACATGAGTGGTGTTTCAACCACACAAAATTGGCCTACACATCAAATGTGATTCCAATCAAACTTCCAACAGCTGCTTTGTAGAAATTGATGAGTTGATTAAGAACAGAGTAACTGGGGGACTTACATAGCCTCTGTTGTCTTATTTTAATCACTATAGTATTTTGATTTTGAGGTTGTTTTAGCCTTGTACTTTTCCTTGTATATACTAGTATTAATTTGTTAATTTTTAAGGCATGGATTCATTTGTCTAAAGACATACAACTAAGATGAATGAAACAAACAAAAACAACTGCAAGAACATGATTTTCATAACAGTTCTGAGCAAATGAACGGGAGACAGGCTATTCAAGACGGGACGCTAGAGACTACTAGATGCCAAAGAAGGACACAAATGAATGCATCTCTGAAACGCCATAAAGTGGATTGAGATTATCCAGATGCAAAAGGATGCCAAGGTGGACAAACAGACATCGCGTTCCGGAGCCCTGGGTTCTAAAACCAGATCAGCTGCTCTGGAAAGGAGGCAGCTGGTGACTAGAGAGGGACACAGTGGAATTTTCTATGTGGCAGCAAGATTTTCGTCTTGCTTGGGCGGCTTGCTGGTTAAGGAGGTTTTACATTTATCAGAACTCCTGGCTGGCACTGGGAAGGTCCAGGGACCCCATCGGAGTTGGTACATCAACCTTTCTTTTTCTTAGTCGAAAAATGAGGTAAGGGGGAAATGAAAAAACCTACAAAGAGATTTTCAAAATTAGGTTCTTGCCCAGGCTGGCTTCAAACTCACCACATACCCTCTGCCTCAGCTTCCTGACTGCTGCAATTGCAACAGGAAGCACTTAGATGGTGGCAGGTGCAGTGAAATTACAATGTGGTAAGTGGTGTGAGTGGGGACATAGGCAAGCAATACGAATGGGCAGCCATATATCTTCTAATCTACGTCTGCCCAGGCTGCTGTCCCTCGTGCACGTGATCTGAGAGGGTCTCACTTCCAGGGCCTGACTGAGGCTCTTATGTCACAGAATAGCTCAAGGTCTGGGTCTGTCTGACTTCTGACAGGTGAGTTTTCTGTGAAAATACAATACAACACAATACAATAAAGATCTTTAATGTGGCACCTGCCTGCTTGGTGTTGAATTCCAGGGTTGTTGTTTTTTTCCTAACCACCTCCCTGATGCTTATTCGAGAACCCATTGGTGCTTTAAGCGTGGAAGTTTTGTGGATCAATTCTTCCAGTGCCAAACTTTATTGAACTTCTTTTTAAAATCTCTGATTTACCATCAAGATCCAGTCTACCCAAATCTGTCTAAAAATCTGGCTACTTATAAACGAAAAATAACGTGTTGCCTCATGTACTGTGCATCACAATAAAACCAGATATATGAAAGAGAAAAGTTGAAATGAACTGAACCTTGAAAGATTAAAATGTGTTAGCACTCTGGGTGGGGAAGGATTTTTCTAGCCTGTTAGGCAATGGGAATATGTGTGAAAGGGGAGCAAGGGATTCCTTAAAAAAATAAAGATCAAAATAAAAAAATCCGTATAATGTCATTTTTTAGATGGATAAAACTCAGGGGTAAAGTATCTGCTATACATACTTTAGGCAAAGGATTTGTGTCCTTGATAACATTTTAGTTACTTACTCTTTGAAGGAATGACTCTCACTTGAACCCAGAGCTCCCAAAACAGTTAGTTTGACAGTCATCTTCCCCTGGGCCCCTCTGTCTTTGCCTTCTGAGAGCTGGAATTACAGCCAGGTGGCCACACCCACCGGGCACTGCCAAGGGTTCTGGGGATTCAGACTCTGGTTCCTGCTACCTTGGCTTGAAGCTTATCCACTTATCCATCTTCTCTGTCCAGTGAACACAGTTTATTCACAGGGTGTGTGACCAAAAAGAAAAACTACCCAGGTGGGTAATATCATTTGGGTGATTGAATAAAAGTATGTTTATCAAAATGATGGAATTGATTTTTACAGCCTTTAAAACTCAGGGCTTTTCTTTTTGTTTTGTTTGTTTGGGGGTTTTTGTTTGTTTGTTTTTATGTTTTTGTTTGTTTGTTTGTTTGTTTGTTTGTTTGAGATAGGGCCTCATGTGTCCTAGGATGGCCTCAAACTCACAGTATAACCAAGGGTGGCCTTGCAGATTCTACTCCTCCTGTTGATACCTGAGTGGCTGGGATTACAGGCCTATGCCACTGGGCCCAGTTTACACAGCTCTGAGGCTCATACTAGGGGCTTCTTGTATGCCAAGCAAGCACCCTACCAACTGAGCTATATGCTCAGCCACTGAAAGTCAAACTTTGACAAGTAAATTTAAAAACTTCAAAGTTATCCAAAATGTCAATTTAAAAAGTCTACAAAACTGAATGCTTCATGATTTCAACATGTAATAAAATAACACACACAGCGTGGGGAGCTAAGAACATTCCAGCTCCTAGGGGAACAGATCTGCACTGCCAAGGATGTTTAGATGCTTCTTCCCACAGGAAGCCCTTTGAGAGCATCCGGAACCACTGCTTTCCAGTCTGTCCCTAGCATCAGAAGCCTCCGAAGCATCCCTCAGTGACTTCAAGACTCACCACACAAGAAGCCCTGTCTTGGAGGAGAGTAGGGTTCACATCACCCAGATTAGAGCACATGGGTCCCAATATTTCTTGTTAACTAAGAAACTGAGCAATACAGGGAGCAAAGCAGTCCCTATCAGGGTTCTGATGGTCTGGGCTGGCTGGTTCTGTGTTCAGTGTTTCTTAGCTTTGGTGGGAAATGACCTTATTTAGTGTGGGAAATCTGAGCCGGGATGAGTTGTTCTTGTCCCTGGACACTAATAGGCAAAACCAACAGTGGGGGAAATGGGTAGGGGTGAAGAGGACATGATGCTGAAAGTCAGTCCCCAGAGGTCCAGCTATAGCTCTGCCCCACTGCACTGTGACCTTGAATGAGTCACTTTCTTTACGTCTCATCTTCTTCAGTATGAAAGGGGTACAGTGACCCCTGCCCAGTTGGCTTCCTGGAGTCCAGGGAGAATTAAATTAGCTAGATATGCACTATGAAGTTGCTTTCTAATGCAAACCTCGAGGAATAGTTATGCATCTGCTATATGCTGGCTGGTTATTGTATCAGAACTGAAATCTTGTATGACCTTGTTTTTCATCTGCCGTGTAATTTGAGGGTGTAAGGCGGAGCATGCTCACAAATAAAAGCATTTCTCTGCTAATCACGAAGCTGGCTGACTGATGTATGTCAGGTTTAACACATGATCAGTGAGGCCACATAAAAACAAACAAACCAGAACAACTGTCTCTATAAGGAGAAATCTCACCCTGGGAGTCACAACCCTCTCCCTTAACCCTTTTAAAACTACCGGATCTTAATTGTCACAGAACCTGGGGACAGTGTGAAAAGGCTGCAGCCAATAGAGGCTGTCTGTTAGAGAACCCATAGTCCACACCAGTTATAGATAGTGGATCTAAGCCACGTTCAGATACTACTGTTGGCTGGGTGGTGGTGGCACATACCTTTAATCACAGCACTCAGGAGGCTGAGGCAGGCAGATCTCTGTAAGTTCAAGACCAGCCTGGTCTACTAGAGCTAGTTCCAGGACAGCCTCCAACACCCGACCCCCACCCCCCAAAAAAAACAAAGATATCACTGTATACAGAATCGGAGAAACAGAAAATGCAAAACAATGGAAGAACACCCAGTGTTTGCTTTGCTCTTGTTTTTATTAAAGCTAAGGCAGGTGAGGTGGTTGCTAGAATGGTCACAGTGATGGGTTAGACTCAGGCCTCATCACTCAGCTGACTGGCCTTGTGCCTCAGTCTCTGTGTGGCTTCTCTGTCTAACCTTGGACTCCGTTCACACTCAAAGGTCAGCAGCGAGAACAAAGAAGCTGTGTGTAAACTTGGAGTGCCATGGCCAGCAGAGAGTGTACTCTGTAAATGGCAACTGAAATCAGTGAGTACGTTAGCGCCACCCTCGCCATTATTTCCACCGCCAAACTTTCTTCCTCACAAAAAGTCAGTTGCATTCTTAATAAAATAGCAATTAAGTAGGAGGAAATGTAGTCAAAAAGAAAGCAACGTTTACTCTCTCTCTCTCTCTCTCTCTCTCTCTCTCTCTCTCTCTCTCTCTCTCTGATATGTGTGGCGGGGGAAGATGGCACACTTAAAACTAAAATGAATGAATAGCTGTAACTTCTATGGAAAAGATATAGAAATTTTATTAGTGAAAGTGACTACATAACCTACATAATGGAAAAAATGTTTATAGCTGGGAAGCTTCAGATACAAAGATTTTTTTTTCAAGAAATTAATCCATGGATTTAAAGAGTCTAGTTAAAATCCCAACACATGCCTTGAAAGTTGAAAAACTGATTTCAAAGGTTTACATAGAAGGACAGGGGGTCCAAGATTAACCGAGGCATGGAAGCCAGAAGAGTAAGGAAGAGAGAGGAATTTACCGTCATAGACAATAGGACTTATTTTCTGTTATTGTTTTGTTTTCTTTTAAAGATTTATTGTGTATACAGTGTTTTTTCTGCATGTATGCCTGAAGGCCAGAAGAGAGTACTAGATCTCATTATAGATGGTTGGGAGCCATCATTTGGTGGCTGGGAATTGAACTCAGGACCTCTAGAAGATTGGTCAGTGCTCTTATCCTCTGAGCGATCTCACCAGCACCCAGACAACAGGACTTCTGAGCAGTAGTAGTGAGATACTGTGCAGGTAGCAAATAGACAAATTCTTAAGTGCAGAGGAAAAAGAGCCTGAGACATACCCTAGAATATTTGATATTCCCAAAACTTGTGTAGAAGGTAAGTGGGGAATTTTAGCCTGTGATTTTTGCTCATTTCTAAGCCATCAGCAGAGGGCTCTGCTCCATCTCACACTGCAGGATCTAAGTCAATGGGGTTGTGTTATTTGGAGAATTGTTGGTTGGTACAGCAAGGGAGACATGGCAACATGTTTGCTAATCTAAAGCTTTCCTCTCACATTTCATTGGCTGAAGGAAGTCACATGAAATTTCTTTAGCCTACACATTTCAGGGAATAGGAAAAGAAGGATACCTGTAAACAACTCAGTTGCCCTAACACATGTGATGCTATGTTGGATACTGCCATTCTAGAAGATCTGCACATCTCACTGAAACATTTGAAAGGACCTGTGCATGCTAACACCCAGAGGAGCAAGAAGGGAGGTTCAGACTGCACACATATTCCTTCTTTACTACCCAGCTGTCTTCAAGGGATCATGCTTTCTTTGTGTATGCGTGTGATATGTACAGTTGTGGGTCCATGTGGAGGCCAGTCTGACATGGAGACATCTTCCTAAATTGTTTCTACACCTTATTTTTTGAAGTAGGGTCCATCTTCAAGCCTGGAGCTACTTCACAGGGTTAAATTGACAGGCCAGAGAGCCCCCAAAACCTGCCTGTCTTCAATCCAAGCACAAAGGTTACGGGATGTATGTCACAATGCCTAAATTTCATTCTGTTGCTAGGCTCTGAACTTGGTTCATCATGTTTAAGCACCAAACATTTTACCTCTCCCAGCCCAGGGTCCTGTTACCTTCTAAGACATCTTTCAGCCCAGGGCTCCATATCATTAATATTTGTGCCACCGATATCTAGAAGCATCTGGTCACCTTCAATAAATAACTGAAACAAAAACTAGGAAACAACTGGCCAAAGAATAAAGGACAGCTCTGGGGACTGTCCCTACAGTGACTGACTGCATGGGCTACTTCCAAGATTACTGGTCCTCAACAGACATTCTGGCCACCACTGGAAAGTTGAAAGTCCTAGCCAGGAAGTGATGGTGCAAACGCCTTTCATCCCAGCATTCAGAAGGCAGAGGCAGGTGGATCTCTGTGAGTTCGAGGCCAGCCTGGTCTACATCATGAGTTTCAGGACAGCCGGGGACCACACAGAGAAAACCTGTCACGAAAAACAAACAAAAAAAGTTGAATGGCCTTTGAAGAAGATTCACCTGAGTTACCATGGCTGCCATGTGGGCCAGGTCTTTAGGTTCTTTGCTGATACTCAATATCATCACCAAATGAAAAGTTTCCCATGGTCTTTGTTCTCCTGGGGTTTTTAGACTAGCAGACCCAGAGAGGGTGAAGGACTGGAAGGCTGGGGAGGGGAGAACTAACCAAAACCCAGGATGTATGAGAAAAGGCACATTGTTTTGAAGTTAATCAAGAAAACAGAGTTAGAATAGAAGTCCCTGCATAGATAGATAGCACTGATGCCCAAAGCCATAAATTTTGAAGTGAAATCCCAGGGTCCAGTGTGAGACAGTACCCCTTGAATTAGGAAAACCCTAGAGGCCTCCAAAATAGGCTTTTGCCATTGATCTTGCTAGCTCACCAGAACTAGATGGTAAGACCCTATAACTGAAGATACCACAAACTTTGGTTGTAGGATACAGAGAAATCAAGGAGAAACTGACCTGGAAGCTTCCTCCCTGCTGTCAAGCACTCATGTTGCTGGAAAGTACTATGAGGGATAAAAGTCATCAGTAGTCTCACCAAGCTGTAAGCCCTGTTAGCTGTAATAGTAATGCACCAGGCAAGATGGCTACTGGTACAACACTGCCATGACTGTTGGGAGGAAAACCAATCACTTTCTGATTGAATGTGAGGCTTGCTGGTCAGGAAGAACTTCATGCCTGGTACTGTAGAGTGGCTGGGAAGGTCTGAGACCCTTCAACCTGTCAAAGAGCTCAAGCAACAGCAGGCAGATAGAAAGAAAGCAGTGTTGTGAAATGGAGTCATTAGACATAACATGGTTGTTGCTCCCATGAACTCATAGTTCCCAACTGCACAAGACCTGCTCAGTCCTGGGTCTATCAGCATTTCATCCTGATGGGGAAAGCATTCATGAGGCCTGATGTTACCCCACGGAGCTATAGACAGTTAATACTCATTGGGGGAGATGAGCCATATTGCTCAGTGATGTGGTTGACCTTGCTCAAGTAAATAACCCCCCGCCACACACATATTACACATGTACACTTAAGGGCACAAAGTATAAGGGGGACTTGTTGGAAGAAGAGTACCAATAGGAGGGGGAGGAAAGGAAGAGAGAATAATTAAGGGAACATATTAGAGGTTCATTATATACCGTGGTAAAAACAAAACATGAAAACAAGTGATGCAAATGTATGCCCACCATCACAGAGGTACAGTGCATGCGAACTGTATTAAAGGTCAACTCTTTAAGCCGAGTGTAGTGGCATGTGCCACCCAACTGTAATCCTAGCATTTGGGAAGCAGAGGCAGGCAGACCTCTGTGATTTCAATGCCAATCTTGTCTACAGAATGGGACCTTGTATTGAGGGGGGGGGGTTAAGTCTATTTGAAGATGAATAATGCTTAAGTCAATGTTTTGAAGATTTAAAAAGAAGCCCTATCTTCAACCCACATAGTTAGTATTCAAGGAAATCCTTTAACACTGGTATAGACAATCTTGGTATGTGAGAGTAAATATCATTTATCGTTTTAAGCCACTGAAGGAAACTTTACAAATACAAGTTTTCTGAACAGGTAGCCAGCCAGAAGCACCAATATGCTAAAAACCTACCATGAGGAAGATGATAGTGAAGGGCTAAAATATCAGAAATCTACAGCCCTAAGATTCTCCCTAGAAGAAAGCTGGTGCCTGTAATTCAGAAAGGGGAGCACTTAGAATGTTGGGTAGGGACCTGGAGCAGAGGACAAATCTCACAGATCTTAGAGGAAGTCCTCTATGGAAGAAAATGAGTTGAATACTGTCCTGGGCTGCAGAGAGGAGGTAATGGGGCACCTTAGCAAGGATCAGAGAGACAGCACGAGAAGGTGGAGAGTGTCCAGCCCCGGGTATTCATTCTATGGGCCAAGTACTAAGTTATGAAGGAGTCTCCCAGAACCCTGCAGCCTTTACCCTTGTCCCTCATCCCAGGGTGCATAAACCCTTGTTAAGGGCAGTGGTAACTCTGGCCATTCAATACCAGACATTTAGTAAAAATAAATAAATAAATAAATAAAGTTATTATCTCTGAAGTCCACATTACAAAAAGGTTTTATTCCTTAGAGATAAGAAAAGCTACTTTTTGTACATTATAATTGAAACACAGCAGTACATGGAATCTGAACATCAGTTACCCCAAAGACACATGCAGTGTGTTCTTGTCAGGGCTTCCACAGATATTAGTTTAGACTTTTTTTTTTCTTTTTGAACAACATAGAATAAATACTCTCAGTCTTGTCTCTCTTGATAATGACAACCCCAAACCTCAAAAGCGCATCATTGAGCCCCCGGACATCTCTGAAAAGTGGGCAGAGAAAGGCAGAGAGGGCAAGGATCCCAAAACTCATACGATACACTGATGATGCTTCTTTTAGGGATTTACCAAATCTCTTTCACCTCCCATATACATGACGTGGAGCACCCTGCTCGAGAAACCAAGGGATCAGCAGGAAAAGATCCCAAGGAAAGTTAGCTTTTAGCATGCGTGGGCTTTTACTTTGTACAAGCCAGATTCTAGGCAGAGACCAGCAAGAACTGACACCTTCTTCTCCTTCACCAACTTGGGGATTCCCCAAAGGCAGAGTCCTGTTGATTGTCTGGCCTGTTTTCAGGTCAGTGCTGAAAGAGAAGGCTCCCTTACTTCCTCACCAGTGCAGCTGGCCCTCACGTGGGACCGGGGGCAACTTAACTGGAGCATGGGGAAGGGGGAAGGCTGGAATCCAGAGGCTGCAGGGCACCATGGAGTATCAATGGGAAGCAGACAGAAGACTGGGATGCTTTCAAAGGACATGGGTTCTGTCTGGAGTCATTGCAGTCAAGACCCTAAACACTGAGCTGTGGGAAGACACTTCCCAGCTTTCAGACTGGGAGGTACATAGGTAGGAATAGCTTGGCATTGTGGGTGCTTTAGAAAGTGGCCCAGAGTTTGCAAGCTAAAGTTAATGGGATGATGTAACTGTTTCAAAGCCAATTCTTTCTTCTTCTATTTCTTCTTCTTCTTCTTCTTCCTCTTCTTCTTCTTCTTCTTCTTCTTCTTCTTCTTCTTCTTCTTCTTCTTCTTCTTCTTCTTCTTCTTCTTCTATTTCTTCTTCTTCTTCTATTTCTTCTTCTTCTTCTTCTTCTTCTTCTTCTTCTTCTTCTTCTTCTCCTCCTCCTCCTCCTCCTCCTCCTCCTCCTCCTCCTCCTCCTTCTCCTTCTCCTTCTCCTTCTTCTTTTTCTCCTTCTTCTCCTTCTTCTCCTTCTTCTTCATCTTCTTCTTCTTCTTTTTATAAAAAGGAGATTTGAATCGAACTCAGAGTTTAATAGCAGAACATTTTAAACATACAAGATATAACCTGAAATGATTTGGCTAACAACTGACCAGGAAAGCCTAAAGAGCTCTCAAGAGCAGACCTCTTGTGTTCTGTAATCTCTAACAATGGAAAGAGGACTTCATGCGTCATTGATTTTTTTTGCAATGCTGGGCCTCAAGCATGCTGGGCCAGCACTCTGCCATGGAGCTAGAGCCGAGCCTCAGATGGCTGTTTTGAAAAGGAACCGAGCTTCATAGCATGAACACACAGCTCCTGAGATTTTCCTAGTCTACTTTTCATTCCCAAACTAGCATTCTAATGGATTTCATCTCTTCTTCAGCTTCTTCTCTCTGCTGGCCCCAAGTGGACAAAGAGTGAGACGGATATGACCAAACATACATGGAGGGGGCAGATTACAAAATTGAACATTTCTCTTTTGTTCATGGCTGGGACTTACCAGTAACATGAAACTGCAGGCACTAGGAAGGGACCAGTCACTCCCCTAGAGTCCACACTGCAGATGGAGGGGGGTCTCTGCTAATTCAGCCTTCTGTTTGTAGGTAGGGGTAGGGGGAGGATGGGAAGGTTGAAAATGCAAGTTTCTATTCAAATACAATAAGTTTAAAAAATGGTAAAGGCTCTTTGTATCTGTAGTGCTGGGAAGTGGGGAACTAGGGGATACTGACCAGCAAGAGAAAATGAGACAATGGATCTCAAGGAATCAAATAATAACATTTTTATCCAGCTTAACGCCGCAGTCTCTCAAAGGTGCTCAGACTACAGGATGGGTCTCCTAAATCCAGAGGAGACCAGGCTGTAAACAGAATAATGGTGTTTTTACCTAGAGTGAGACCAACTCTTGGCCAAGAAAAAAAAAGAAAAAGAAAAAAAAAAAGAGCTTGGACAGTATAGGTGTGGCTCTAAAACAACAAAGAAAACACCTTGCCCTGGCTCACACACACACACACACACACACACACACACACACACACACACACACACACACACATGCAACACACAGATTACACATGTGTACACACACACACACAAATGGAAAAAGTCTCAAATGGCCAAGGAGATTAACACTGCTGTGATCATTTTCATTTCAAAGAAGGTCCACTTAAAATATTTACTCTGGTGTCTCCTTCAAGTGGGGACCACCCCGGGGCATTGAGTTTTCTTTCATAAATCATTAACCACGGAGCCAGCAAGGGAGAGTTCAGAGTCCTTGTCAATGTTAGATCAATGGAGGATGAGGTAAATCATCTCAGAAAGGGTGATGCTAGTCAACATACTTATGCTCAAGGCCGCAGGGACTCAAGGGCAGGAAGAGAGTGGGTGGTCCCTAGGATGTGGAGGCAGGTACTGGTCTTCCCAAGGTGAGCTGCTGGGTGCCTCAGAGAATTGAGGCCATGTCTGGTCAGCCCCTCCTGTTTGTCCTCACTCCATTCTCAGGGCCTGCAACTGGATTTGACAGGTAGTGTGTGTGCGTGGGGGGGGGGGGGGTTCAATCCATCTGCCTCTTGGGCCCCACTTGCTCATTATAGAAGCTGCAATTTCATCTCAGATGGGCGGTATAAAGCCCGTTGTCATATTTTATGTGATGATGTTAACTCTGCTATGAAATTATACCCTGAGAATGCCCCAGAGCAGGCTAATACATATAAATAGCCATTTATCAGATGCAGCCCATAATCCCCTCGTTGCCATGACCCATCCTGTAATTTTCCCTTAGCTGACAAGCTACAAATGAAGAGTGTACTTAGATTTCAGTTATGAGATTTTAAAATACAAATGTGGGTATAAAAAAGCTAAGCCCTTCAAAAGAAACCAGGGAATTCCTCTGTTAAATTCTAAGGACTTTGGTCCATCTGCTTTGTAATTAGACAAAGATCATGAGACACTTTTTCTGGCCTCCCACATTGAGTCCTACCCACCAATGCTACCAGCTCTTTCCCCTGACCTTGTCTGTTCTGGTTCTCTCTCTCTCTCCCAACACAGCCATCACTCTTATCCATGTCCATAGACTACCTCTGCAAGCTAAGGACCTCACTGTGCCCAGGGACAACATGATATCACCTGTACAGCCATGGAATGATCTTCCCATAAAAACTAACAGTGCATCAATGTGTATTGACATCATATTGCTGTGTACTAGAGACCTTACACATGCACTCCCATTTCACAGACAAGGAGACAAAGGTTCAGAACATGATGCAAAAGATGATTAGAGTTCATAGTTGAAGCCAATAGTCTGAATTAATTTCATATGGCTATTTTATCAATAGCAAATAGTGTGCTTTTAAAGATAGAAATAAATTCTGTCATGGTTCCAGAAGCCAGAAATCTGAGAATAAGATACAGTCAGGGAATACACTCTTTCTGGAAGAGCTAAGGGGAAATCAGTCCCTTACTGCTTCTAGCTTTTAGAGGACAGCTGTGTATTCTTTATCTTATGACCTCATGGCTCTGCTCTGTCTCTCTTTCTCTGTGCCTCTCTGTCTTTCTCTGTGTGTGTCTCTCTGTCTCTGTCTCTTTCCCTCCCTCTCTCTCTCTCCCTCTGTGTGTCTCTCTGCCTCTGTCTCTCTGTCTCTGTCTCTCTCTGTCTCTGTCTCTGTTTCTCTCTCTCTCACACACACACACCACCACCACCACCAGCACCACCACCACCACCTGCTCCGCATGTTCCCTCTACCTCTTCTCCCATAAAGACTATGGATCTTTAAGCCCATTCAGTAATATGAGGTTGACTCTTGCTCTCAAGGTCCCCAACCTTATCATATCTTGTCATGTATGGTCCCATTTACCAGTTTTAGATGTTTGATGTAGGTAGATTTAGGGGTCTTCTTTTAGCCTACCACAGTCTGCAAATGTGTCAGAGTCTCAAGAGCAGAAACCCCATCACTGCTTGCACATAAGACATCCTTGAATTTGGGGAACCAGAGTGGGAACTGCCAAGATTGTAAAGCACAAGTTACTCCTCAGTCCACCTTCGTAGACATAAAATTCCCAGGGACCCCCAAATCACCTGTTTCTTTAGGTTGAAGCTTGAAAGCCTCATGAAGAAATGAAGATATCAGAGGACAGTGATGATCACCGCATCCCAGGTGTGCTTAATTGATGACCTTAGCACCTCAGAGCCATAAAAAGGGCACACACACAGCAGGCCACATTTCACCACCAAAACTGACATTCACACTTCTTTACGCACATGGTTACAATGACATGTACAGTGGCTTTGAAATGCCCTTGAGCCAATCCTTTCTGAGGTTTTCTCTATTGGGCACAGGAGCAGTTGGATGGAGAAAAAAAAGTGAAGCACTTAATTATGTGTACATCTTTCTACATAATAACTTTGACATGCTGATTACTCATAGAAGTCAATCATCCGGAAATTCTTTTATACGTGGAAATTGTCAAATCTGCCTCCTTGATGTATTTGTTGTCACCATCCTCCCATGGCTTGGCTCTCTCCAAAATATTTTGTTTTTCTTACCAGAAAATACTTTTCTGTAATCTTTTTAAAAATGCTTACTTTTATCAAAGACTTTTGTGTCAACATAAAGGACATTTTTGAAAGGATTAAAAAAGTCATCCACAATCCCACCAACCTAGCAAACAGCAGTTTTCATGCTGGAAGAGGGGTTAACCTGACTGAACATCACAACACTCTTGCATCAGCAGCTGCAGGCAGTACACAGAAGATAAACAGGAAAATATTTATTTGCTTTTCCGTTATGAGGTGTAGATCTATGGCATGATTTGATTAAAGCACTAAGGTACTCTGGCAAAACTCTTATGAGTAAATAGATTATCATTGTGCTTTAGTACCTGAATATGTTAACAGACCAGAGAAAGATAAATAGGTAACAGCCAGGAAAATTCCAAGGTTGTAGAAGTATTCATTTGTGCTCATTGAAGAATTAATGCCGGGACTTTAGTGAACCAAGGCTTGGGAGGGTTTTGGTGAAGGTTTGTGTTTCTCAGTGCAGAAGCTCTTTCACAGTTTCACATCAACTTTCAAAAAACCTTTCCCCACCATCTTTTGACTCAGTGGAAGCCCCAACTTTAGGGATACGGGGAAGTACTACAGCTAGAGTAGCTCCCCACACATCCAAGGAAGATGCTAGCATACATAATATAAACCAATTCCAAATATAAATCAACTCAGCCTCAGTGCTCCATGCATCTAGAAGAGTGTTCACCAGAGCCTGGGCACTTCCTCACCTGAAGGAGTGACCCTGATTGCACCGAGAGGAGCAACCATCTGAGCCTTGGGCCCATCTACATCTGGAGGAGCAATCACCAGAGTCTCAGACCTGCCTGCACCCAAAGGAGTGTTTAATAGAGCAACATCCCCAAATTACACCACCTGGAGGAAGAGGGACCCCCTGAAGTCTCCACCTGTACTGATTGGAGGAAGAGATGGGTAGACAACAGGGTAAGAATAACTCAACGACACAAAGACCCATACAGCACCACCAGAGACAAGTGTTCTACAGCAACAAGACCTCAACATTCCAATGCAGATGAAGCAGAATAAAACAACATTAAAAATAACTTTATGAAGATGATTGAGGCCCTTGAAGGGGAAATGAAAAATTCCCTTAAAGAAGGAGAAAAAGACAAAAAATTGGAAGAGATCAATAAATTCCTTAAAGAAAACCAAGAAAAAACAAACAGGTGAAGGAAACGGTTTAAGACTTGAAAACTAACATAGAGACAGTATAGAAAACAGAAACTGAGAACTCTGGAAATGGAAAACCTGGGTAAATGATCAGGAATTACAGATGCAAGCATAAACAACAGGATGCAAGAGATGGAAAAGAGGACCTCAGGTGTTGAAGATACAATAGAGGAAGTAGATTCATTGGTATAGGAAAGTGTTAAATCCAACAAATTCTTAACACAAAATACCCAGGAAATCTGGGACACCATGAAAAGACTGAACCTAAGAATAATAGGGATAGAAGAAGTCCAGCTCAAAGGCACAGAAAATGTATTCAACAAAATCATAGAAGAAAACTTTCCCAACCTAAAACAAGACAAAGCTATGAAAATACAAGAAGTTTACAGAACACCAAATAGATTGGACCAAAACAAGTTCTCTCACCACATAATAATAAAACAGTAAACATACAGAATAAAGAAAATATCAAGAGCTGCAGAGAAAAAAGGCCACATAACTTATAAAGATAGACCTATCAGAATTATGCCCAACTTCTCAATGGAAACAATGAAAGCCAGAAAGTCCTGGTCAGGCATTATGTATATACTCAGAGACCATGGATGAGAATCCAGACTACTATATCCAGCAACACTTTCAATCACTATAGACAGAGAAAACAAGATATTCCATGACAAAACAAGATTTAAAAAATACCTACCCAAAAATCCAGCCCTACGGAAAGTGCTAGAAGGAAAACCCCAACCCAAAGAAGTTAGCTACATCTACAAAAACTCAGTCAATAGATAATTCCACATCAGCAAATCACTAAGAATAGACACACTCACACAATACCACTACCAACAACAAAAACAAAAATAACAGGAACTAGCAATCATCTGTCATTATTATCCCTTAATATCAATGGACTCAATTTGCCTTAAAAAAAAAAAAAAAAAAAAAAGGACACAGGCTAACAGATTGGATATAAAAACAGAATTCCTCCTTCTGCTGCATACAAGAAACACACCTCAAAGACATGCATTACCTCAGAGTAAAGGATTAGAGAGATTTCCCAATCAAATGGTGTAGCCATCCTAATATCTAACAAAATAGACTTCAAACTAAAATTAATCAAAAGAGGTGAAGAGGGTCATTTCATATTTGTCACAGGAAAAAATCTGTCAAGACAAAGTCTCAATTCTGAACATCTATGCCCCAAATACAAGGGCACCCACATTTGTAAAACATTGCTAAAGCTTAAATCACATGTCAAATCCCATACGCCAATAGTGGGAGACTTCTACACTCCACTCTCACCACTGGACAGGACTCCCAGACAAAAACTTAACAGAGAAATAAAGGAATTAACAGATGTTATGACTTAAATGGGCCAACCTGAGTGAGGTAACCCAGAAAGACAAATCTCTCATAAGTGGAAATTAGACATAAAGTAAAGGACAACCAGCTTACAGGTCACAACCATAGGGGACCTAGGTAACAAAGAGGACAGTAAAAGAGACAAACATGGATCCACCTAGGAAGGGGAACAAGACAAGATCTCCTGAGTAAATTGGGAGCTTGGGGGGCAAGGGAGATGGTGGAAGGGGAGAGGAGGGGAGGGAAGGTCAGTGAAGAAAAATGTATAGCTCGATTTAAAAAAAAAAAAAAAAAAAAGATAAAAAAAAAAGAAGAAAAACAAAATGGATGCTGTACCTAGAGAGCTAAAAGGTAGCCTTCAGCTCTGCAAATCTGACACCTGATTATAACACCAGAGGCACTTAAAACTGGGTTGCACTATGGAGTAGTAAAGCACAGGCAGCTCTGAGCAGACTTAGTATTCAGCTCTATACTGGCTAACACATATGGCTAACATACTGGGGAGGCTAGTGTGTGTTTTCATTGACACCTTTGATCTCATCTGGAGTTGTTTTCAGAGTCAGGGATGTATCATTCAGAAGGACTCTTGGAAAGCTAGACAACCATTAGAGTGGACTGGCCAGGGTATGGTCTCTGGACTCTATACTTCATCCTCACATGCACCGTCCACTCACCCTCTCCCTCCCTGCCCTCGGGCTTTTAAGATTCTAAACCAGGTCTCATCTTGTAATCTGTTCCAATCACAAAGTCACTACGTAGCTCAGGCTGGATTTGAACTCCCGATTCTCCTGCCTCTGCTCCCCAAGTACTAAGATTACAGGTTGGAGCCACTATTTTTCCTTTCTTGTTAGAATCTTTGAACATTTCATTCATGTATATATTATATCTTAATTCAGTCTGTCCTTTGCTCCCCTATTCCAACTCCAGCAGGACCCGCCCAACTTCTTGTCTTCTTTTTAACTTATTTATTTATTTATTTATTTATTTATTTATTTTACAAAAAATGTTTTAATCCAACGGGTCAATCAGTGCTCATTTGTGCATGTATGGGGTTCTCCGCAGGGGCTTCAGAAGCCTACCAGTGGCCACACCCCCAAGGAAAAGTGACTGCCCCTCCCCTAGCAACAGCTCCTGGCAAAGAGCTGGGCCTCAGGAGCTCCCAGCTCACTCCATGTTGAGCTCTTTTTATGTTTGTTCGTATTTTTCGAGACAGAGTTTCTCTGTGTGGAGTCTTGGCTGTCCTGAAACTCACTATGTAGACCAGGCTGGCCTTGATCTCAGAGATCTGCCTTCCTCTGCCTCCTGAGTGCTGGGATCAAAGACATGTGCCACTACTGCCTGGCCCGTGTTGGTCTTTTTAACTGGCACGATCTTGCTAGTGCCATCATTTCTAGCTGTCTCTGTTCCTTATAATGGTATAAATTCTCTTCCTAAATTTCCTAATACCCCATACAAATAAATTCCTCCTTTCTTTTTATATTTGAGACCATGTGGTACAAACATCTGCCAAAGGAGTCACAATGATCATGCTTGCCTTTCTTTCACAGGAACTGTCAAACTGACTTTCTTCTGTCAGTTGTCTCTATGTCAGAAGCCATGTCTGAACCAAACTCCTTAAGCAGACAGAATTTTTTTGTCACTTTCCAGCCTCTCTGTGTAGGTCAGTGCCCTACTCATGCTGCCATCTGACTGTGTCTTGTGTGAATTGTGCCTCTGAATATCTGTGTTAGTGGCCCTTTGAAGGCTGCTGTCTGAGCTCCCCAGGAAACTCTGAATTTCCTTAACTCTGTAGACAGCCAACACCCTTCTTCGAACACTTTCCACATATCACAGTGCTACCACCAGCCCTGGCCCTGGGATTTAGCATGATGGCTAGGGAGGGCTGCTGTGACACTGTCTTCCCCAGAGTTCTTTCTACCCAGGACTTAAAGAAGAGTTCATCTTCATG
The DNA here is from genome assembly GCA_030556225.1 of Cricetiscus sungorus. NCBI lineage: Eukaryota > Metazoa > Chordata > Mammalia > Rodentia > Cricetidae > Cricetiscus > Cricetiscus sungorus. The sequence goes on from JANBXA010000141.1 coordinate 7,344,984, forward strand.
GGAACTGGTCTGGTGTTTCTCACTCTATGCTGTATGATTCAGTGTTTGAAACTAAATCCAGAGTTTCCTATTTCCTTCTGTTAAAACTCTTTTCACTGATGTTTTAGAACACACTTTCACAAATAATGGTCCTTGTGGATTGTGACTTTGTCACCCACCTTACTAGTCATGAGTCCCAGTCAGTGCCATCTGAAAATCATTCAGTAGGCACTATTCATGCCCAAATAAGAAAAAGTGTTGTGCAAGGGAACAGTGTTAAGTGAGAAGACATAGAACCATCCGTTTTGCAATACAAAGCACTCAGGTACAGTGTATTGTTCCTGGGTTTCTAGGCTGTCAGTAGACTCAAGAGTTAAGCTGAGCCAGGTGTGGTGGTGTACACCTTTAATCCCAGCACTCTGGTGACAGAAGCAGATTTCTGTGAGTTCAAGGCCAGCCTGGCCTGCAAAATGAGTTCCAGGCTAGCCAGGGCTAGCCTCAGCTGCTTCACTGTGTGCTGTTTTGCCTGTGTTGATTGTATCAACAGATCTCACCCCAGCCCCAGGCAGAGTCCATGGCTTTGCTGAAAGCATTGTGAAGTATGTTAATTAATCTTTATTGACATCTTGACTGGATTTAGCATCACCTAGGAGATTGGTGAGGCACATCTTCCAGTAGATTGGTTAAGGAATTGCCATCGAGGATCCACTGAAAATTAAGACCTGCCTCACCCTGAATGTTCGTGGTACCTTCTCATGGGCTAGGGCTCAAGACACAACTAAAGTGGAAAAAACAGAAATCCAGCCTGGAACATGTTGAGGATCATTTCCTTGTCTTTGTGCTGAGCCTGGTGCTCTTGTTTTTTTCAACAAACAATTGCAAACTATCTATTCATTAAATCAGCTTCGGATCTGCACAGAGCCCAGCATTAAGCTTCCCTGCCAGTAGTTTCTGAAATAGGCAGTCCACTTTTGAAAATAAGCCCATCTCTGCTTCTTAAGTCTTTCAACATAATCCTTCCTGGTATTCATCTCAAGGTCTATGCCCCTATGGTAACAACCAGGTACCACTCTGTGGTAACCAGGTCAGTTGTGTATCTGCTATCCAACTAGCATGTTTGAGCCCATTTAATGTGAGTTGAGGGATCTTTTATTTATGCAACTAGTTAGCTAGTGCTTGAGTAGGTGTATAGCAGTGCCTCTAGCTCGGAGCCCCTGATGCATGCTTCCTTCCTTCTCCTCACTGCTGTCTCTGTGCTAAGTCCATCCTCTGACTCCTGGTTGTTACGATAGGTTTATCCCTACAGAAAGGGCTACTAGATGCCCTCTGGTCCTTTATTTTTTTCAGCCATGTCTGGTAGGTACAATCTTCCTTGCTTATCGTCATTTAACAATCTCAACTGTCATTGGAATGCATCCTATCCTTCACCATCCTTTGGAAAAGCATTGGGTACTTCTTCCAAGACACCATCTCTCCTTTAGCTCAATCAGAGTTGTGGAAGGAAGCTGGCATACTCAAAGATAGGGAAAGATCTCACTTAAGTAGAGAGCATGATATGGGGAAACCAAGGCAGGATAATGACACATCCTGGATGTGAAACTACAAGGAATTGTTACTACTTCTGGGCCAGAAGGGGTAAGATATGGTTACTGAATTCTTGAGTTACTACACAATGCTTCTCATTTATCAAACCAAAGAGAAGACTTGGGAGCCCCGTGACTGAGCTGTGTTCAACTTCCTGAGCCTAGAGTAAGGACAGAGGACAAACCAGAAAGGCAGGTGGGAGGTGTCTGGTCCAGGGCTATAGTTTTGGGTGAGCCTATTTCCCTGCTCCCTCTCCTAAAGTTCATTTTGAAATTCTCTTTGTCAGAGTCCTTTGCCAAACATATTCATCCTAATTTCGTGAGAGCCTACTTCTTACCAGGAGCCTAGCATCCAAATATGACCAGCCCAGCTTTAGAAGACCAAATCTTGATTTTGGATGCCATCAAACAGCCAGCTGTCCATTTCTCTTTTCCTACAGGCCTGATGGGGAGATGAAGTGAGAAGGTGTGGACTGACATAAGATCTGGTTGGATCTCTCCACTAGCATGGTGTCAGGGTTGGGGCTCAGGGCTAGTGTATAGAAGATCTAGTGGTTCTCAAGGTTATGGCTGTCACCTCCTCTTAGGTCTGCAGTCAGGAGAGTCTTCATGGCTGGCAGAGAGATCTACAGGAGAGGGAGCTCCTGGTCCTTTACTCTTGGGTCTGAGCCACACACCTGTCAGCTTGTCTCTCTGTCTTCCACATGTATCTCCATCTTTACTTCATTCAGACATACTTTTCTGTTACAGCAGGTTTTTCCCGCCAGCTGCAGCCGGTCCGCCAGCCCGCCACCCGCCTGCCACCGGTCTGGGCCCACAGCCGCACCAGCCCCAAATAACACTCAGAGACTCTGTATTTGATACAATCCTGTTGGCCAGTTACCATTATTGTTTATGGGCTAGCTCTGTCTTAATTATTAACCCATTTCTACTTATCTGATTATTTCCACGTGGTTCATCTTATCCGGGAGCCGAGGCTGGAGTCTTCCTTTCTCCATGCTCTACATCTTGACTCCTCACTACTTCCTCTTTCCTCCTCCTAGTCTCTTAGCCCCGCCTATCTAGTATTCTATTGGCCAACAGGGCTTTATTAATTAACCAGTATGAGAAACATATTTACAGAATAACATCTCCCATCACTTTTCAGTCCCAGTCTTTGTTCTTTTTGCTAAAAACAATGGGTATCTCTCATCCTTGCTGTTGAGACCAATAGAACATTTGAGGGGAGAGAGGCAGAGACAATATATGTATCTATATTAGATACCTTCTCTATATATGTGCCCACATTTATGATTTTCTAAATTAAAGAATTTTTCACTTTTAAAAGTGCTTAAGATATTTATTAAAAATTGGGGAAGAAAAGAAAATATTTCAAAAAGTTTGCTAGTCAGGTAGACAAATGGTAAAGGGCATTACATAAAAGTTTATAAATTTATATTGATAAAAATATCCTTTAGAACACTGGTTCCCAACCTTTCTAATGCTGCATCTCTTTAATACATATGTATATGTGGTGACCCCCAACCATAAGATTATTTTTGTTGCTACTTCATAACTGCCATTTTGCTACTATTATGAAGTGTGAATATCTGTGTTTTCTGATGGCCTTAGACGACCTTTGTAGAAAGGTCATTTGACACCACCCCCCTCAAGGGGACTGCAATCCACAGGTTGAGAATCACTTCTCTAGAAGATGTTATCTGAACAGGGTGATCAACATCAAGATCAATCGAAAATTGTTTAAGGTTGCCTGTCCCCGAACTTTGCTCGAATTGCTATGTACATTGCTTCTGGTGACAAATGCTACTCTCAGCCTAAACCAGTGAAGCTTCTCTTTGCTGTGGATGGAGGTGAATGTAGGTATATAAGCCTGCTCAAGCTACAGAGGCTAAGTAAGGGTTCAGTGTTCAGCCCTAAACAGAACATTTACACCACATTTTCTAAAATTCAGACAACACTGGGGAAGAGGCAGGAAAGGATGCTAGAGATGGAAAATAGGAAGGGGAGCTATGGAATGTTATGGGATAGTTGATTTGCCGTGATTGGTGTAATTAAAGAAAACTCCAAGGCCAATAGCTAGGTAGGAAAGTATAGGTGGGACTTCCGGGCAGAGAAAGGAAGAACTCAGGGAAGAAGAAAGGCGGAGTTGCCAGCCAGACAAAGAGGAAGCAGGATGGACAGTACAGAGATCAGGTAATGAGACATGTGGAAGAACACAGATTTAAAAATATGGGTTAATTTAAGTTATAAGAACAAATTAGGAACAAGCCTAAGCTAAGGACAAACTTTCATAATTAATAGTAAGTCTTTGTGTCATTATTTGTGGGCTGGTACTCCAAGACAGTCCAGTGAGAAAGCCTACTATAATGGGATGTCATCCTCTGGGCAGAGGATACAGCTACTCCAATCATCCAATTACAGTTTCACCAATGCTTGCCTATACTGAGCCTGTGTTACAAGTAGTTTTCCTGCCGGCCTGATCCCACAGCCACACCAGCCCCAAATAGCACACAGAGACGCCATATTAGATATAAAGCTGTGGGCCTGTTTCTAGTGTTTCTTATTGGCTAGCCCTGTCTTAAATATTAACCCATTTCTTTTAAGCTAAGGGTTTCCACGTGGTCTTATCTTACCTGTCTTACGTTGCCTGTTAACAGCCAACCTTGGATGAGGGGTAGACTCAAGAGGCCTGGTTGGTTCCTCCTACTGAGCTAACCAATAGATTCTAAGAATTGGGCATTACTGTCATTAGTTGGGTAACCATTGGTGAGCCTACAGGGCTGTGATGCAGAGTTACAAACCCACACTCTATTAGCTGCTTTTTGTTGCTGTGATAAAAGGAGAGTCCATAATAATGGGAGAGGCATGGCAAGAGGAGACCAGAGCAGGAAGTTGAGATATCACACCTCAACTACTCAGAGGTAGTAAGACAGACTTGAAAGTGAGACGAGTCTATGAATCTTAAAGTTCACCCAAGGGACACTTCCTCCAGCAAGGCTACCCTCATAAATGTTCCATAATTTCACCTACAAAACAGTAGCATCTGGGGACCCAGTGTTCAAATACTTGAACCTATTGGGGGGAGGGTGTTCTCATTCAAACCACCATGGAGTATCACATAGATGGCCCTGGTTTAACTCATTGGATCTCAATATGAAATGAAAACATGGTTATGAAAAGGGGAATTGTGAGGAGGGAGGAGAGTGATGGGATGGGAGGTAAGGCAAGAGTAATCATGATGCAATGTTCACATATATGAGAATGCTAAAGAACAGATATAATTAATAAATTAATGAACACACACACACACACACACACACACACACACACACACACACTATATGTTTCTCTGTGTAGCCCTGGCTGTCCGGAACTTGCTATGTAGACCAGACTGATCTTGAACTCACAGATATCTGTTTGCTTCTGTCTACTTACAGAGTGCAGGCATTAGAAGTGTGCACTACAATGCTCAGCTAACAAAGATATTTTTTAAATGTATTTGATCTCATTGTATGTGCACGAGTGCTTTGCTTACATGTAAGACTGTGGACCATGAATGTGCCTGGTGCTTGTGGAGGTTAGAAGATGATGACATCAGATTCCATGAAACTGGAATTATAGATAGCTGAGTCACCATGTGGATGCTGGGAGCAAAACCCTGTCCCTCACAAAAGCAGCCAGTGCTCAACTGCTGAGCCATCTCTCAGGCCCTGAATAATTCAATATTTTCAAGAAGAAAAGAAATTGCTTAAACACACTCTTACCACCCTTGTGGGTTTATAATTCCCACATACTTGGACATTTTGGATGTTGCAAGCAACCATAATACCAAAAAATGAAATACCCCGAAAGTAAATAAATTACATTTTAAAATCATACTCTTTAATCAATAAGAGAGAGGACGAGGAAAGGGGAACAGCTGCCTTTGGCCTTCCTACCACCTGAGGCTCGAGCTGAAAACAACTGCCCTAGTCCCACCCAGTCTGTGTTGTCATCTTCTGAGCTCCTTGTCTCTTGGGAACTCAGGATAATTAATAGTGCCTTGAACAAACATGGCTGTTTTTCTTCCTCTCTTATTTGACTCCTGATAGTTGCAAGGTATTGGTAATTGGCAATAATTGGCACTAGCAAGACAGCAAGTCCTTTTTAGTAAACATCACAAGGTGGCTGTACAGCCTTGTCCACAAAGACCTGTGATTGGCAGAGCTCCATGCGTGCCTCCCCAGCCTTGCCTTACAAGCTCCTTCTCTGCGGGGCTCCTATCCTAACAGTGGTTCTCAACCTTCCTAATGCTGTGACCCTTTAATACAGTTCCTCATGTTGTGGTGACCCCCAATGATACAATTATTTTGTGGCTACTTCATCAGTATATTTTTGCTACTGTTATGAATCGTACTGTAAGTATCTGATTTTTCAGGACACATGACTCCTGTGAAAGATTGCTCAACCCCAAGTTGAGAACCCCTGTTCTAGAGTATAGTATGCCTATCTAAAGATTTTTCTTCTCAATGAAACAGGATGTTAATCAGCATATGTAGGTGTCTATACACATAATGTATGTGCACACTGATTTAATTAAATTAAGAGAATCCAGTACTTTCAAAGTGCTTACTTTATAAGTGTATTTATCAACAATCACCTACACATAAATGTATATAACAAACAAACCAACAAAACTATGGGAAATGACTACAACTACCTAACTTGTATGACTGTTTTGTTTTGTTTTTTGAAGTTCTTTTGGCATTTTCTAAGCATTCCCAGCATTGTGTGGGATTTGTAAAGCAGGGGTCAGCACTCACATCACGGACATGTGATTCATTCTTCCCTGTGACGTCAGCATTTCTGCAGACACCACCAGAGCACAGCAAATCAACGTCTGTAAACTGTGACTGACATGATCATTAATCTCCTGAGGTAATAAGTACACTGTGGCTCTGTCCTTGTCTCAGGACATAGATCCTGAAAGATTTAAAAGTAGAGGGCCATGGCCATTGCTCATTTCCAAATGATTAGAACACATTTTACTGTGTTTATTCATTTAGCTTCCTCTGTGCTTGTCCCAAGTATGTATGTGCATACACACATAGTGTGTAGACGTGAGAGAGTGCCCTCACCTGCACCTGCCAGGACATGTGTGTGGAGGTCAGAGGACAGCTGGTGGGAGTTAAGTTTTCTCTTTTTACCCACATGAGTCCCAGGGATTAAGTTCAGGTTACCAGGCTTGGTGACAAGCACCTTCACTAAATCACCTGAATTTCTTTAAGGGAGAAAGTTCAAATAGAGACAGAATGCCTACCAGTTATTCTGAAAGTTGAAAAATAAATGGAATAAATTTTAAAAGCTTACTAGTTAAGCATTAATCAGATAAATTTGTTATATAACAGATTAGGCTGGGTGCTGGTGGCCCATGCCTTTAATCCCAGCACTCGGGAAGCAGAGGCAGAAGGACCTCTGTGAGCTCCAACCTTGTCTACAAAGCTAGTTCTGGGACAGCTAGGACTGTTACACAGAGAAACCTTGTTTCAGAAAAACAAAACAAAAAAGATTAGTATGCTTATTTTGCTAAATGTATTTGTGATGACTAATCTTGGTTGTCAAGATGACACACCTGAGAAGAGGGAAGCTCAACTAAAGAATGGTCTCTATCAGGTTGGCCTGATATGAACCTGGGGTGGAATAATCAGCATCCTTCCTCCATGGATGTGAGCCTCGGGGGGAGTAGGTAGCATCCTCCACAGCCTCTGCTTCAGGTCCTACCCCAAATTCCTGTCCTGACTTTCGTCACTGGTGGACTGTCACTTGGAAGAGTAAGCTGAAATAAGCCCTCTCCTCCCCAAATTACTTTTGGTCTTGGTGTTTATCACAGCAAGAGAAAGCAGACTGGGACAATGACCCGCAGAAGGGTCCAGCCAAACATCGTGATCACCTATACAGCAAAATGGGTTCTCCGGCCACTCAGCCTAGTGAGGGCAATAACGGAGCCACTGGCGCTGTGAGAAATCCTGCCTCAAGGCAATTAGGTGCAGAACCTAGAGAAAGATTGACCTACTGTGGCTGTATAATCTCACACACATGCACCCTCCCCCCACACACACACATACACAATCTCACACCCTAAAACTATTTTAATTAATAATAGACAAACCTCTTTGAAGTCTTACTAGAATAGGGTGGGTTAATTTCTTAGGATCTTAGTTATTTCGTGATCGGCATTCTGTCTTTCAACTTAGTGTGTCCGGTTTATTGTTGCCGTTGTTGGTTTGCTTTTTGGGGGGCGGGGAACTGAAATGGTCCCAGTTGGTGTCCTTTGCCTTTAAAGATGGTCCTAAGTGAGAGAATGACCACAGAAGATGTGGGTTGGAACACAAGAGGCGTCACATGATAAGGGCTACACATGCTGGTTCTGTTGAAGTTTGGCTATCATAGTTCCAATTCTCTTAGCCACATTTCCTTGCAAACTGATCAGGATGCACTGGGTTTTAATAGTTAAGATATCTGAATTCAAAATTCATTGAATACCCTTGTTTTTGAAATCTTTTAAATAAGAGGCATAAAATTATTTCTAAAATTACTTTAAGGGCATAAATACAAATACAAGGGTTTTCTATGGGTAGCATCACCGCCCCCCACACCCTAGCATACAATCTTCCATCCTTTCAAATCCTCAAGGTGGGTTATCAGGAGGGCAGGCTGGCACTTGGGATGAAGTTGCCAGCCACAGGAAGAATATTTTTTTCCTTACAGGAAGCTTCTTTCTCATCTTAAAAGAATGGAGTCAGGACTACACTAATTATATAGGCTAATCTGCTTACTTAAAACCTACTTGTCTGAACTTTGATCCCATCTACAAAATACCTTCATAGGTCAAGTTGAATAACTGAAGTCAAGTTTTAGGAAAGGAGGAGGAGGTTGAACGTGGTGATGAATGCCTTTAATCCTAGTATTCAGAAGATAGAAGCAGGCACATCTCTATAAATTTGAGGTCAGCCTTACTACATCATGAGTTCTAGGCCAGCCAAGGCTACATAGTGAGACCCTGTCATGCCACTGGGCAGTGGTGGCTCATGCCTTTAATCACAGTACTCAGGAGGCACAGGTAAGAGGATCTTTAACTTCAAGGCCAGTCTGGTCTACAGAGCAAATTACAGGACAACCAGGGCTACACAGAGAACCCCTGTGTTTTTTGGGGGGGAGGGAGTATAGCAAAAGAAGTCCATGGGTGTTGGCTCACTCTTCCTGTCTCTTTTCAGTTGTATGACATGACCTGCCACAGTGCCCTGGGTCTTTAGTAATGGAGCTAGCTGTAATCTGAAGCCTGTACTATATTGTTGGTATCATAGCAACAAAATCCAAACCTAATTCAATTCCTGACTAGGATGAATCAACACTTCACAAAAACTGCCTTCTATCAGTCATGTTCATTTCCCAGCATTAATATTGACCTAAGCCTGTGCATGCTGTCATCTGTGTATAGCTAGTGCGTCACTTAGGATTTATTGAGATTGAAGTGCTGATCCTCAAGGTGGCTTTAATGGGGCAATGGGGTCTGATATAGGTCTTCACTTTATTAGGCGTGTGCCCTTACAGACAAGTGTTAGTGCCAAGTCTTTCTGTTCCTTTTCTGAATGTGACCACTTGCTCTTCTTATCTGTCCTTCTGCCAAGATGTGTGGGCATTGTCATTCTCACCAGAGGCCAAACTAAAGGGCCTCCAGGTCTTAGACCCTGTGTTTCTAAACATGTAAGCCAAATAAAACTTTGCTTGAGCTTGGGAATGTAGTTCAGTGGTACAGTACTCACCTAGGATATATAACATGCAAGATTTGATTCCCAGAACCACAAAAAGTAAACACTTTCTCTTTAACAGTTAGCTGCCTCACTCTATTACAATGAAGAAAAATATAATACACAACTGTTCTACCTGCAGCATGTGACCTTCATTTAAAAATTTACACATGTATATGCGTGCACACACACAATGACTGTAACAAAGAACTTTAAAAGTTTGAATTCAGATGAGAAGAAAGGGAAAACATATTATACACAAAATAAATGTAAGGACAGAGTAGACTTCTTATTAGAAACTATATACACCAATAAATAGATAGATAGCTAAATAAATAAATAAATAAATAAATAAAATTGAACATCTCTCCTTTGATGTCAGGAAAAAAAAAAAAAAAATAAGACAGCTGCCAACCTGGACTTCCACAGCCAGAGCACACATCTTTCAAAAATGAACGCCAAGACATTTTCAGAAAAGCAATAGGTAAGAAAATCCATGCCAACCCACTCACCCTGCATGAACAGTAATGGAAGTGCTTCAGACCCGAGATGAGTTGCCAAATGGAAGCTTCAATCTACAAATAAAATGGAGAATCATGGCAAGGATAAAAGACTACTTCTGAGCAATAAAACATGAGCAGAGTGGTGATGGATGGCTGAATCTCAAAACGAGAACCATTTAAAAGAAGGCAGGCAAATGAAGGGGACATGTTACCTGATTGTGTTCACACAAACTTCTAAAAGCACACAATAGGCGTTAGTGACAGGAAGACCTGTAGCTTCTTGTGGGGTGAAAGAAATGGAGCATGTGGGGTGCAGAGTGCAGAGGCTGGTGAATGTGTTTATCATTTCTCATAGAGGGAAGTATCAAGGCTGTACACACACACATCAAATCTCATTAGGTGAAATTCGTGGAGGACTTTTTAAAATACAAATATCACTGTCCCAATGAGGCTGGGAAGGTCAAAATAAAATCATAATGACATACTATTAGATAACTTTTAGAATAAAGTAAAATAAAATTTTAAACATTTTTAAAATGTTTAGATTCAATTGATTAATGTGTATTAATGTTTTATCTGTATGTGTACCACATGTGTGCCTGTTGGATCCCCTGGAAATGGGGATACAGATCCTTGTGAGTCACTACATAGGTACTGGGACTCAAACTCAGGTCCTTTGCAAGAACAACAAGTGCTATTAACTGCTGAACAGTGTCTGCAGCTCCTCAGAGATTTGTTTTAATTATATGTATTTTAATTATATGTGTTTTATTATACTTGGCTGTGTGTGGGGGGGTATGTGCATGTGGGTGTAGATGCCTGTGGAATCCAGCAGAGGGCACCAGATCACCTAGAAATGGAGTTATTGGGTGGGATGAGCCACTGGACATGGGTACGGGGAACAAAATGCAGTTCTTCTGCAAGAACAGTACACCCTCTTAACCGCTGAGCCTCCTCTCCAGCCCATAAAATAATTTTTAAGCTAGTAATAACTGCTTCTGAAAACATGGAGCCATTCAATGTTGGTAGAAATCCAAAATGGCATGACTACTTTATAAAATTCTGGATGTTTCTTATTAAACAAACTTTCACTACAGAATCCAGTGTTCTTACTCTTAGTCATTTACTCACAAGAATGGAATGTGCATACTTTAAAAATATACCTGTGTGTATATGGCTACACCAAATTTGTTAGCTATATTCATAGAAGTCACCCAAATGTCTAGTATTTTGTGACTAGATTAAAAACTCACTTAATCTATATGGTATAATTCTATTAAATAATAATTAATAATAAATGAATAACTAATGAACCCACAGGCCTAGCAAGCTTGGTGTGGTTCTGCACAATCCCAGAAAGAGATAAACCATTTATTCTTTCACATATATGGAATCTATATAGAATAATATATGTAAACAAATGTATTGTGGGTTCAATATAACATGCAGGAGAGAGAGCAAGAAAGGCTAAATATAAGGGAATGAGGAAGGATTGAATGCAGGTGATGGGCACTAGTTATGAAAGAAGATAAAAAAGCTATTTTTGTAATTCAGTTATGAGTTTTTTTGGTTTTGTGGTAGGTATACACATAAATACATTTGATGATGATAAGTTGTCAAAAGTGTAAAACAATGTGAAGCTTCACAGTTCTATCTCTTTCTTCATGTTTATGTATATGGCTATATTTAAGTACACCATGTGTATGCAATCCCTATGAAGGCCAGAAGAGGGCATCATATACTCTGGAACTAGTGTTGCAGACCATTGTGTAGGTGCTGGGACTTGAACCTGGGTCCTCTGGAAGAGCATCCAGTACACTTACCCATTTACCCACTGAGCCACTGAGCCATCTCTCCAGCCCTCTGAATTCTGTTCTGAATCCTAATTCTAACTTTAGAGAAGTTTATCAGGTTGTGTGATTTAGAGTCTGGCTAATTTGTGGGTATGAATATTTTTATTTACTTGCAAGTCTTTTTTTAACAATAAAGTTTATAAAATTAAAAAGAAGAAAAAACATATTAGACTGGGACTAGAAAGAAAAAAAAAATAGCTAAGAGGGAGTACTTGCAGAAGACCGGGTTCAGTTGCCCCCATGCACGTGAGAGAGCTAAGATAAGAACTGCTTATAACTCTAGCTACAAGGAGATCTGATGTCCCTGGCTACACTCATGTCCACATGTCCACAAGCATACACACACACACACACACACACACACACACACACACACACACAAATAAAATACACTTAAAAATTAAAATATAGCTGACTTTAGAATAGATGAAACGTGAAAGACTGAGGTTATCCTGTGCACAAAGAAAGGTACTATTTGGTTCCTATGTTTTGGGGGGGGGAAGAAGTTGGGTGAGACAGGCTCTCACTATGTAGCCCTGGCTGGACTGGAGATCCTTTTACCTCTGCCTTCCATGTGCTGGGATTGCCCAGCTTGAGAGGCTCTGTTTGTAGGCACTGAAATGCTCACAGACTTCCTCGGCTCTAAAATAAATGTGTCAAATTTGTTTTACTTTGGTGACAATGCCACTGTTGCACATTTTGAAATCATATACATGTTCAGTATATGACTTTAAGCATATGTTTTACTGATTTAAACAGCAGTGTATAAAAGAAATTTGCATCACTGAGCCATCTTAGGAAGAAATTATTGGAGATTTTTCTGTTGTGTGATTCTGTCTCCCATCATGAAAATGTGTCTTAAATTCACATCTATTTCTGAACGTTTACCACACCCAGAAACTAACGACTAAATTTCTACACAGCTACAAAATTCCCAAACCAATGGTTTCAGGGTTTTGTTTTGTTTTGTTTTAAATCCATTTGGAAGAGGAATATCTAATTTAGATTAGAAGAGAACTTACTTTGCTGAAGTTTGACAAAATCTTGGTATATTTGATGAGCAAGCTACAGTATAAAATGGTGATTATAATGTAGATAAATGAATGGCAAACAGTCATCAAAACTTTTTTTTTCTTAGAACATGTACTTTATTCTCTAATAAAAAATGATCTTCCATGATACTGCATATTTGACTGTTGATCAAGGATTGAAACACTCTCACTAGTGTGCTTTTAGTGAAAATAAATACGTAGTTATGTTCTATAATTATGGTATATGCTTATAGGCATGTTTTTATAAGAAAAGGTTTTTCTTTAAAGATTTACTTTAATTATGTATGTGCATGAATGTTTACAAAACTGTATGCCACACGTGTGCAATGCCCTTGGAGGCCAGAAGAGGGCATCAAATCCTCTAGAACTGGAGTTACAGACAGTTGTAAGCTTCCTTATGGGTGCTGGGAATGAATCCAGGTCATCTTGAAGAGTAGCAATACGCTTAACCGCTGAGCCATCTCTCCAGCCCTCACTTTCTAAATTCTCTAACATCTACACCAAGACATAAGTAACACCATATTTAAATAGAGTTCTGACATCACTATCAAAAGTCACATTGAAGAGCAATTCCTCCTGCTATGTGAAGATTTGCTCATCAGTGTTTATGTTCCTATGCCTCCCATACTTGCCGTGTGCAACCAATATTTCATTCTGTCTTTCTGTGGGGTTTGTCTATCAGGGAGACTTCATGTGAAAGGGCTAATGATGCATGGGGTCTTTGTGTCTAGTTTCCTTCGCTCAGCATACTGCTGAGGCACATCCGTACTGCATCACACACCAGAATTGCATTCCACGGTGTGATGTGGTGACATTCCATTGTCTGATATATCACACGGCCTTTGTTCATTCAACAATTGAAGGGCTTTTAGTTTGAATTTTGTTTTATCACTGTCTTTAAATTTACAAATGAAAATTACATACAAATAACAGAGAGTAAATTTGATTTTTAAAATTACTTTTTAGATTGTGTGTGTGTGCGCGCGCGCGCGTGTGCGTGTGTGTGTGTGTGTGTGTGTGTGTGTGTGTGTGTGTGTGTGTGTCTGTGTCTGTGTCTGTGTGTGTCTGTGCGCGCGCACAAGGGTATGTGCAAGTTAGTACAGGTATCTGAGAAGGCGAGAAAAAGGCATCAGATTTCCTGGAGTTACAGGCAGCTGTGAACCGCCTAACACGGGTGCTGGGAACTGAACTCAGGTCTTCAGTAAGAGCGCTATATGCTCGCAACTGCCGAGCCATTTCTCCAGTCCCAGACTCGATGTTTGATATACACATATTGTAGAATGCTCGCCATACTGCTCACATAGTTGTCAGGTTTTTTTGTGGTAGCATTTGAACTTTTGTGTTACATTTCTCTCTCTCATGTCAGCCATGAACACTGGATTGTGATATAATAAACTGAGTTTTAAAGCAGACCATCAAATCGCTTTAACATAAAGGGTTGAACAATCATTGAAAAGACCATCACTCTTTATTTTATTTTATTTTATTTTTTAAGCCCATCACTCTTAAGAACATGTACCGCCAACAGCTTGAGCATATGTCTTTGTATTTATAAGTAAAATCAATTATTCATACACATTATTAAGTTGTTTTTCATTTTTAAAACGTCTTTTGTACATTTGTGATTAAATATTATGCTATACTATATGAAATACACATATAAAGTTTATTAATGATACATATTCAATGCTAATTATGTATGCTCAAAAGCTTTGTGGATGGAGTACAAATTTTAAGAAACTAAATAGGAAACAGACACCTAATAGGATTAAAATTGAATTTTAAACCTTTGTGTTTCATCAGGTTCAATACTATTAATAGATGTGAATGACGTATTTAAAGGCACATGGCCTCATCCATTACAGCTATAGACAAAGGGTAGTTACTAAGTATGTTTTATGTGTTTGTATGTTTCTCCTTTGGCTCACACATTTCATGTGGTATGTAATTCTCCTGCATGGAATATTTGCACATGGCATAGGGTCACAAGAGTAGTACATGGTAGGTGAGGAGCCAGTTTCTGAATATAGATCACCTGAATATGTCTTATTTGTATATTTCTTCACTTACTTCCTGTGTGTATGTGTGTACACACATGTTATGTACCACAGTGTGCATGTGGGGATCAGAAGACAACTTTCTGGACTTGGCTCTCTCCTTTTACAACATGTGTTCAAAGGATCCAACTCAGGTGATCAGGCTTGGTGGCAAGTGCCTTTCTTATCCTCATCTTCAATCTAAATCTTAGCCCTGGAGTAACTAGCTATGTGGCCTTGAAGAAATCACCAAAATTTTTTCCATGTCCTATGGCAGCAGAACCTACTTCTTAGCTTTCTGAAAAGGGAATAAGTTAATGTATGAAAAGTCTTACATCTATGGTCTAATGTTGGGACAGTATTCACTGTAGGTTAGCCACTGAGCCATAAACACACACACACACACACACACACACACACACAATCTTGAGGGTATATTCAGATGTTAGTATTTCTATGCAACATATATACATATATATAGAGAGAGATAATGTGTTTATATTATTAACATTATTAAGAACATTGAACAATTTAAGTCCTATGCATGTATTGTCTTTTATTAAAGATTTATTTTATGTTGAATTGATTGCATGTGTAGGTATGTACTTATGAATGCAGGTGCCCATATGGAGGTCAGCAGTGTCTCTGCATCCTGGAACTGAAGTTACAGGTCATTATGAGCAGCCCAACATGGATGCTGGGAACCAAACTCCAGTCATTTGCAAGAATAGCACATGCTCTTAACCAGAGAGTTATCTCATCAGCACCACATGTGTTATTTTGATCTTTGGGGGGCAGGGGAAGAGATGTAAATAACATCATACCATAGCATTCTGTATGTTCACTATTCTCACTTTACAGATTAGAAAACTTGGGGTCTAGAAAGGCTAAGTAACTCCTAGACAGTAGAAGTTACACAGCTAGCTTGTGACAGACAGGAAACCTAACTTTTAAAATCACTACTTAGCATCCCCTGCTTGCTTTAACCTCATTTACTAATTTACAAGCTAATTTGCCTGGTGCTTGGTGTTTTGTCAGATACTTACACATCCTTTGAATGTCACAGCAAGCTGGTTCAGGGAGAAAGGTGGTCACTATACCCACTTTCAAGAACAGAAATCATCCAAATGGGAGGCTGGGCATCTGTGAGTGGAAGTGGCTTCCTTACCAGTTTCCTGGGAACCTTTGTGTACAGGAAGTTACTTGTTATAAATGAACTGAGTGCATATAATGTGTCAAAGTCAGATAAGAGAGCTGAAGATATAAGCTACAAACCTTTACTGGAAATGTCCCAGGCTAGTGGGAAAGAGAGATATGGGAACCAAGAACCATAGTGCACAGTATACAGTCTCCAAGGGGGATGTGAGAGAAGGGTCCATCTGTGCCTGGATGGCTTAGAAAAGGCAAAGGGGGAGGGGGATGGGAGCTTTCCCACAAGAGAGAATGCATGTGTGTGAGAGTCCATGTCTGTATCTATAATGATGTGTCTAGGCTTAGCTGTGTATGGATCTGAAGTGTTTCTACAGGTCTTAACCATGCATTAATTTATGAATATGCAGGTTATCTGTGGCCTGGCTCCAAAAGAGAATGAGTCTGGATTCATACATGCCAGCCATAGCAGAATCAGGCCAGCCAGGGTTTGAGCTTCCTTTCCTCCATCCAACTCCCAACAGTAGGGTGACCAGGGACACTGGACACTTCTAGCCTAGCAGCTGTGCTTTCTAGAGCTCAGGTGACAAAAACCACCACAGTTTTCAATCCATCTGCCCAAATGCCTAATTAAGCCAGACAGCTTGTATGAGTGCTGGATGGCGAGGAGGCACAGGTATCAGAAGGTGCGCATCTGTGTGTACATTTCTGTTAGTGTTTAGTGTTGGCTGTTGCTAGCCAGCCTGGGAACCCGCACTCCCCCCTCCCCCATACACACATCTTCACTCCCCACCCCCTCCAGCCTACAGGGGCAGGGCTTATCTATTCACCTGTTTCCATCTGCTTGAGGTTGGTTTCTGCCTCTGGTTGGGGAAACGCTTGGGCTGAGCAGAGGTGAGGCTGAACCTGAACAGAACTGGTGCCATATTCCTTGAACTCAATTCCCTTCTCTCCCTCTACCCTGCCAGAGCTTATGTGGACAAAGGTAAACAGTATATATCACGGCCATGGGCCATGTGGAACCCAGAGGGCCACTCTTTGGTGGGTGGCTCCAAATCCCTCCCCTGAGGAAAACATCAAGAAAGTGAAGACTCTCCTCTCCATAAATATTCCCCCAGGAAAAGGAAGACAGGAATATGGCTACAATTCTCTTATTTTCTTTAAGCTTGACCACAAAAAAAAAAAAAAAAAAAAAAAAAAAGCTGGTTATGGTGACAAGTGCCTTTAATCTCAACACTTGGGAGGCAGAGGCAAGCATATCTCCATGCATTTGAGACCAGTCTACTCTCCATGGTAAGGGTCAGGCTAGCCAGGTCTGCATAGTGAGACCTTGTCTGAAATAGCAGAAAGAAAGAAAGAAAGAAAGAAAGAAAGAAAGAAAGGAAGGAGGGAGGGAGGGAGGGAGGGAGGGAGGGAGGGAGGGAGGGAGGGAGGGAGGGAGGGAGGGAGGGAGGGAGGGAGGGAGGGAGGGAAGGAAGGAAGGAAAGAAAGAAGATGTAATTGATGGTGTCACTGGCAGAGTGTAATTAATAGCAAATAATATGTAATTGATAGTGACTAATAGTAGAGTTCCTTTATTTTTTGTAAAGTCTGTAAATTCAAGGCTGGAGGTCATATAAGGCAAAGGCATTGCATTCTGGGGTACTTTGTGTTTACATTTTAGCACAATGCAGGGCCACCAGGTAAATATATCCACTCACATGTTAAGATAGGCAAGAACAAAGTACAGCAACTGACACATACAGTCTGTCATATTTTAAGACAAACAATGAACAAATGAATAAATGGGTGCAGAGGAAAAATAATCGTAACTAAAAAAGTAGAACTACTTGAGTTCTGTTCCTAATTCTACCAACAATTTAAATTAATGTGTTAAAATCTTTTAAAGTCATCTATTAATAAGTTACTCTCATAGTAGAACATTTCTCCAAAATATCAATAGTCTTAATAATAATGATTAAAATATCTTTTAAAGAGACATGGCATCACTAATAAATGTTAGCATTGCCTATCTGAACATTTCACCTTAATTACAGCATCGTATATAGTATATTATCCCACAATTACTTTCCTGGCCATTGATAAAATGATTTCAAAATGCCAGAGGAATTTTCCATGTTCATATAGTGCTTACTTGCACTGAAATAGTGCATCAATAATCTGAAAACAAGAAATCATCTGTATGGCTAAACACTGTTTAGACACTACAGTTCCTCTCGTGGACTGCTTTTAACTGCTATATTTCATGGCACAGATTCAGTGGGAATCTGATCTGCTAAAATATTTGGGCTGTGAAAACTCCCACACTGTGACAGATGTCAAGTCCAATTAAGTGACTCATGTCCAGGTTTCTGTCCAATAGGATTTCCCATTAAATATCAATTTAGGGGGGAAAAATTCCATCCCCCTTCTTAAGCCTTTATCTCCTCTACCATCTCCAGGCTAAATCAATTGGTACCAGAAGAGCCAAGAAGCCACACAGGCAGCTGCCTCTTTGCTCTGGCCCTCCCAACCTCTCCCTTCTCTGCTTTCCTGTCCGTGTTACTCCAGAAGACATTCACATCTAATCAACCTCTCTCAAGCATCTCCAAGCTACTGAGTATATATATTTTACTACAAGGTAAAGAGAGGAGGGAGTGGGGAAGGGGAGGGGGTGTAACCAAGCCTTGAAAGACTTTGAAACTGGAAAAATCGGTGTCGATTTATACAACATATAAGTCAATGAGGGACAAGACAGAGGCAACCTTAGCCCCTAGTTACTGTATTGTGTTCCTGGGAACTGGGGAGATATGGGCTGAACAAAGCGTTATCGGGAAGAAAAAGAAGAACTCACTTCAGAGCCTCATCCATCCCTGCCCGAGCTCTCCAGGTTAGCCACAGCCCGATTAAGGGAAGGGAAGGAGTCCTCAAGGAATGGAATTTTATCTTAACCATCTTTCTTATTGATTATTCTGCTATTAGAAAGTGGAGGAATCAGCCCTTTGATGTGATTGTGTTTATCTCTGCATCTCTTTTGTTATTTATAGAGCCCCGGGAAGTGGGGGAAGCGCGAGACTTCAACACTTCGACTTAAAAAGATCATCAACGAATTTTCCGAAATGTTTAAGAACAATTAAAAGGAACAGGCGTTTTCAATCTATCAACTAAGCGAGCAATCATACCACCCACCTCCTAAGACACCGTCGTTCGGTGTGGCGGTCGGCGAGATGACAGCTGCTTTTTCATCTGTGAATGTAATAAATATTGGCTGCTTTTAATATTTGCCAGGACCTCTCCTCCTTGTTCCCCGGAATTTTAACTCTAAAAGATTGGCGAAAAGATTATCGACAAGGCTTTGGCAAGGTAAGACATCTCTACACCCTCTTTTTCTTGAAATTAAGTTGATTCATAACTGCGTTTATAGATGCATCTCCACTCACAGTCATAGACATAAGTGCCCACGAGAAATACTATTAATGACTATTAAAATATCCTGAGAATTTAAACGCGTGGAGGACAACCCGGGAACTTTTTGTCCGAACTGTAACTATGTCGTGGTTTGTTGTGATTTTTTTTTCCTTCCTGTGTTTCTATCCCCTCATGTCAACTGCTTAGGTGCGAGTTGTTTCACTTATAAACGTAGAGAAAAGCCCGTAGGGGATCGCATGCGATTCATTTGGATCATTTATTGTTGTTTTGAGGATGGGTTTTCCTTGCAAGGAAGGCTGTTTCCGAGCTCATTTCGCTCCTGCGCAAGTGCACGGCCTGGAGCCGAACCCACAAACCCTGGCTTTTGTTTCTCTGAAGCGAGCCTCTAACTCACAACCTGTCTGGAGCCTACACCAGGGACCCCGGGTGGTTGCCTGGTCGTCCCTCCTGGCGGCCGAGGCCCAAGCGCTCATTTGGGGCAGGTGCCTGTCCCCACCCGCCGGCCCCGGATGCCCGGCCAGCCCAGAGGTTCCTGAGGGCGCGCTGCCGGGCCCTTCCTTCAGGCTCCCGAGAAGCCGGCGGGAGGTGTCTTTTCCAGGAGGGCGAGCTAGACGCCGGGCCGCGACCGGGCCTCCTGGGGCCATCAGTGCGCTGCAGGGCTCGGGTCCTGGGAGCTCACGAACTTTACCCACGGACATGCAGCTTGCGCCCGGGGCATCCCGCACCCGCACCTCTGAGTCCATCCCTCTTCTGTCCTCCCCAACCTCTCCGCCCGGAGCGACCCAGCCGCCTGCGTTTTCCCGGGAGGTGGTCGGCAGACTGCCGGGCATTGTGTGATCCACGTCCCTAGGTCCCCAATGTGTGTGGCAGTCTGCGTGACAGATGGTGCTCCGGGAGCGTGTGAGGGCCGAGGAGTCAATTTTCTTTTGAAAGGACCGAACACATGTGTTCGGTCATTTCTTTATTATTTCGGAGAAAGGCGAGGGGGGACACGAAAGCCTTTCTGTTCCCGGCCCAGGTTCCGGGATGGGGTTCGCCCTCACCCTAGCACAGCCCAGACCCCCAGGCTCTGGGAGTCTCCAGCTGCCTTGCCTCAGGCCCTCGGGTGGGAAGCACGCTCTGCATCTCCATTCAAACCCAGAAACATCCATCCACCGAGATTTTTCGAGTGTCTGGGAAAGGGACGGAGCAAGGGGCGGGATAGAGCAGCTGATGTTTGACCAGAGGAAGCACAAGATGCCAGCAGGTCCCGGAGGCCCACAGTCGTTCTACAACCCCAGGACCATTGACTGCTGGGGTCACCTGCAGACTTTGGTGTGGGGTTAGGGATGCGCTCTGGCGCCGGCTCCTCCCAGCCTTGCCTCTCCTGGTAGGAGAAGGGATCCCGGGGACAAGGGTCCTCTATGAGTCCAGGCTTGCTAGGCCCTTGCCTGCCACCCCTCATTGCAAATGAAGGGTCAGATTTCTTTTATTGACTGACTTTTTGACTCCCCATCAGCCTCCAAAATGATGCTGAGTCCGGATCAAGCCGCCGACTCAGATCACCCCAGCTCGACGCACTCGGACCCCGAGTCTCTGGGCGGCGCAGACGCCAAGGTGCTGGGCAGCGTGTCGGACCTGGAGCCGGTAGAGGAGGCGGACGGCGACAACAAGGGCGGCAGCCGGGCCGCACTCTACCCGCACCCGCAGCAGCTAAGCCGCGAGGAGAAGCGCCGCCGCAGGCGCGCTACGGCCAAGTACCGCTCGGCCCACGCCACCCGCGAGCGCATTCGCGTGGAGGCCTTCAACCTGGCGTTCGCCGAGCTCCGCAAACTGCTGCCCACGCTGCCCCCGGACAAGAAGCTCTCCAAGATCGAGATCCTGCGCCTGGCCATCTGCTACATCTCCTATCTCAACCACGTCCTGGACGTGTAGGGCGGGGGACGCCCCAGGACGCCGCCGGTCTGGGTGTCTGGCCTGCCAAAGGCAGCACACCCGGATTGCCAGGCCCGAGGGTCTCCCAGGGACACTGGGGAAAGCTTGCAGTCCGTTTTCTTTGGTCAACAAGGAAGCAGGGGGATGTTTTCGAGCCTGGGAGGTGGGGTTGGACAGAAAGACCTGGGGGGTCACAGGGATATTTTCCTGGTTGGAAGAATCTTCTGGAGGCACCTAGGGTGAGTTGCTCGGGGGCCTCCCCCTCCATGTATTAGGATCTATCTCCTTAAGGGTGGTTACTGAGTTCCCCTATATTTATATCCCATACATCTTCATGATTTGAAAGAATGAGGGCAGAAGCTCAACCCAGGCTAATATAGCTTTGGACTATGACTATCCGGGATTTTTCTAATTGAGAAAACACCAAACCTTGGGGGGAAAGGAAAAATGAAAATATTTTCCACATAGAGAATAAGACACAGAAAGTTATCCCAGCAAACTTTCTGCTACCTGGTCAAAATGAAAAATCACATTCAAATACAAATAAAATTCTAAATATTTGGTAAGATTAAAAAAAAAAAGATAAATTCAAAATAGACACACTGTGGGAGGATTTGTGCTTAGTGAGACTCTAACCCCAAGACAGAACACTAAAGTAGATAGAAAAACCCATACTTAAATGAAAAATGTAACATCTGATTGCTTTTTCGGGCAAAGTGCCCCTTTAAATATCCAAAAACACCCCATCTATTTGTGACCTTAACATGTGGACCCATAGATGCAGTTAGAAGAAAGACAACCTATTTTTATTTATGTTAGAAGGAGTAGAGTATTTTTTTCAAGACATTTATTTTTCAGAGTGGTGATAATTTTACTTTGGATACTCCGTGCCAATTTATTTATAGTCAAGTGTTTACACTTTCCCTGTGAAATAATTGCGTCTAACTTTTTATGTGTTTGTTGAGATTATCTTGTGGTCTTTCCTCTTTTTTTTCTGATTATATTGCACTTGTATAAGAGAGTTCCCACATTTCCCTGTTTCTAAGCATATTTTATATATTAAGAAGTTGGTTGTTTCTTTGTGAGATCAGCAACACTAGCCCTTCACCACTATAGTTTTATAAAAAGTTAAGTGTTGTTATTCTTGCCTGTAGTTTTGTCTGAAAAGTACTTTACAAACTGTTTATAAGGAGAATAGCTTCTTGTGTGTGCGTGTGTGTGACGTTTTTGCGTGGGATAATTTTAGGAAATTACATTATTTTCCTAAAAAAAGAAAAGAAAAAAGAATTCAGAATTACTTTCCTCTGTGACAACCAAAAAGAAAAGTCTATGACCTGGAAATGTTTCATGTCCTCAGCTGTGAAACTCTTAAAGCAAGAGGTGTATTTTAGAGAAAAGGGAGAAAGGAAAAAAAGAAAAAAACACATCTGCTATCCAAAGATTTTAGTCTTTTTCAGGGTTTTTTGTGTGTCTCTGTTGCTTTATATAATGCAATATTTTGTAGTGAAAATAGATATAACCTGGTTTCTACCTGACGAGTTTTCATATCTCATGACTGGTGCGCTGTTTTGCATATAAATAAAGGTATCAGACAAAACTCCTCCTCTTTATTTTAAGCATCTGTCTAGAAATCGAACATGCTGGCTGAGCGTGAAATGTCTTAATGGACTCAATTCCTTAGAAAGGAATTAGTAAAACAAAACAAGAATAAAGCAGGTGTGTGTGTGTGTGTGTGTGTGTGTGTGTGTGTGTGTGTGTGTGTGTTGGTTCAGGGGCTGGACTGTTTGATGGTTTGATATATTTGGATACAGCAGCCTGGGATGGTATAGATCATGCCACATCCACAAGGAAAAGCTGAATGGTGTGTATGTAAAAACATTACACAGATCACAAATGCCTTTTTTGTTTTGTTTTGTTTTAAAAGAAAACTTTAACTGTCTAACCCAAGCTCTTGGGAAAACTCAAGGCCAAGAAGGTGCCTGCATTAAGTGACAGGGAAAAGCTGGGTGTGGTAGCTCACACCCATAATCCCAGTACCTGAGATGGGAGAACCAGGGGTTCAAGGTCATCCTCAACTATGTAGTGACTTTAAGGCCAGCCTGGGCTACATGAGACCCTGTCTTAAAAGTCACTTAAGCAAGGGTATGTTCAGTCTCTGAGCAGCAGACACCAGTGGTCTGTGACACTGTTGTGACTGTGCACATCTCTAGAGAGAGGAAGAGGAGACAGCTCCCAGTCTTCATAGCCTCTCTCTAGTAAAAGCTCCTCCTATGCTAAAGAAACCTTCCCCAGTCCTTGTCCTGGACAAATGAGTTGAAAGCTAACTGACCAACACAGCCTCCCCCTCACACCTAGGAAGGATCTATTCACTCAAATCCTGGGACCAAATGTATGCTTGCCCTTGCAAAGGGCAACATCCTCAGATCCACAACCAACAGAGTCCCAGAAGATGATCTTTACAATACATGGGACTCTCACTAGAGCAGAGGGTGACTGGCTTATCCCTTGAAGGTAGCATGGACTCAGGGCCATGGGGGTTGGACTGGGAGGACTCTAAATAATGGCACTCCCACTTCCACCAAAATTTCCTGAGGACATACTGTGTGCCAGGAAATGTCCTAGATCCTAAAACTTGACATCAAATTAGACAATGCCAAACAGGACACAGATGATTAAACCACTGACTTTTGAATGGCACTAAAGCTGTGAAGAGCTGGTAAACGCTATGAAGAGCTGGAAGGAGACCGTGGAGGACTGCTGGAGGGTAGTGTTTGCTACAGGGTTGAGGAAGGTCCAGTGACCTTACAGAGATGCGGTTCTACTTGGCCAGCTCCCACAGTGGCTGCCACAGGCATTTCTCATGGCCTTTGAATTTCTGGTCATGCCATGAAAACAATCCAGACTTAAGCTATACCCTGTTCTAAAGTGCCACAAGTGCCACAAGGGAAAGCTGTCACCAGGATCAGCTGCTTTCCTTCACTCACCTTTCCCAGCTGGGCACAGCCTTGTCCTTCACCCAGAATGCCTTTCTATGCACGGGTGTTAGACATGGCTTCCTCCCACTGCTCATCTCACCTCCATTCTGCTTTAGCTGCTCAGTGGCCTGTTGGACTTTGCTCCTCTCCACCCGGTCCTGCGGGCAGGCCATCGCGGCAAGCCAAATAAATGCTCACCTACTAAAGAGACTTCTCCCCACTGCTATCACTGACCATGGACTTTCACAAGTAAGGCTCAAAAGAGCTGAGCAAAAATATATTCTTTTAGTGGAAGCACCAGCCTTGTGTCACAGGGGAGATTATGTGTGGTGGGGTAGAGCGGCAAAGGAAGGGCAGACTGAGGAGAGAGGGGTGGTACAGAATAGAGTCACGTTGAATGGAGAGGCTGCGGGAGGGCAGGGAACACCCCCAGGCTGGGAAACTTCTCCAATACCTGCTAGAACCAGGTAGCCAGCTCTACAGAAGGAAGCAGGTTTATTCAAAGCTGGTCCTGAAGATGACACAGTTGACTGTCTCACATCTCTCTCAATGGGTTCCCTGAACCAAGCTCTGATGGGGGGAAAAAAAAAAAAAAAACCTAAAAAGGTTGATAACAGTGCTACAGTGGCCAGAAGTGTATGCACTGGGTGTGGTCTCCGTCATCCAGAGCCCATCTTCCTTCTTCAAGAACCTCACAGTGGATTTTACTCTCCTGCAGCTGGTTAACCTGAACCTGACAAGGGCTTCTCTACAGCACAAAGGATCAGGGAAAGGTGAAAAGTCAAAGGAAGGGAGCAAGGAGCAATTAGTTGCTTGTGAATCCCTCTTACAGCCCCATCCTGTCCTCTGAACATGTGTTCAGAGGCATGGGAGGTAAGTACCTCACCTCTGTGCTTCTGGGACTTAAGTAGCATCCTTACTGCTATCCATCATTATTCCCACATAGCAACCGTCTCCAGAGCATGTCTGGCCAGTGCTTTTTCCCAGGTTAAAATGGACTTCTTGTTACTTAGTATTAATATTGGCTGAGCTATCCATGGGTTGCATGATGAGTGTAGACTCTGTACATACCAAAAATGGCATTGCTCTTGCATTACTTCATGTAATTCCCACCACTCAACAAGGCAGATAGATACTTTGACCTTTTCCATTTAACAACTAGAAACTGAAGCCTAAAGCGAGTAGATGACTTGTCCAAACCATGAAGTCACGTTTGTCTGTTGATTAGCAGGTCCGTCCTTAACTTGTCACATTTGTTTGTTGGTATCACAGTGGCCATGCCATGTGCATACCTGCCCTTTGACTCCTGTACAGACAGTGCCCATCCTTGTACTTAAGAGATGCCTCGGCTCAGGCAGCACCTAGGGAGTTCAAGGACAGCAATAAATGAGGTTGCTTCATCTACAGGATGGATGGGTGGAGTCTAAAGCAGAGCTGTGTTCTTAGTCAGGCCAAGCATGCCCTAATGTGGGGCTGGAGGAACAGGCACTTTCTTTTATCTTGTAAGATGACCCTAGACCAATCCAGGGTGGGGGTAATTTGTAGTCAACTTGGCACTGTCCCTGGCTTTGCTGTTCCCTTCCGGCTTCTCATCTTCTCACCCATATACTTAACCTAGGTATCCACTGCCCTCATCCTCACACTGAACCCAGAACCTTCTTTTAACATCAGCCATTTTGTTACCTGGGACCTCTCAGTGCCTTCTTGGGAGGGAAATGAGATTCAATTCATCTTCAGGCATAGAAATACTTCATAACTTTATTCTAGACTCCTGCTAGCACTGCCTTCAGTCACTCTTAAAGTTAAACAAGGCTGCTAACCCCCCCACACACACACACACCTTGGCACTCCTAACCTAGGCCTTTGCACATCCACTGTGACCCAGCTTATACAGAAATACTCTGCTGGTGCTCTTCTCCATGTCTTTGGATGGTATCAGTTGCTCTGTCCTTTGGGATCCACATACATACTTCATTATATGAGAATCCATTGTTCCCCTCATCCCTGCTGGTGAGATGCCTAGACTCCAGAGTTGAGTTCAGATACTGCTGTGACTTAGTCACTATGTCACAAGCCCCTGTAAAGCCAATGTTTTCAAGGGTAAGGCAATACATGCAGTGCTCTCAGATGTATGTGTTGGAGTGTACAGTTTCCCAGGATAGCAAAGCTCAAGAAGTACTCACTGAATGTAATCTGTTACCAGCATCTTTGTATTTCTACTCACCCAAGAAGCTGCACAGAAGAAAATAAACCTATTCCATTTTTTAAATTTAAAATTGTAATTGTATGTGTATGTGTGTTGGTATGCACAAGTGAATGCAGTGCTTGCAGAGGCCAAGAGAGGGCTCCAACACCCCCACCCCATCCCCACCCAGGAAGCAAGAGTTACATGTGGTTGTGAATTACTGGACATGGGTCCTGTAAAGCAAATTCTAATCCACTCAAGGAGCAGCAGAAACTCTTAATCACCAAGCTGTCTCTCCAGGTCCTAAAGTTAGTATTAATGCTTGTATGTACTCACGATTATGATCTTCACCAACTGTATCCGTCTCCATCTGCATGTAACACATTATGAACTCTACAAAAAAAAAAAAAAAAAATCAGTCAAATCATCCATGTCCTCTGAGGGAAAGCATGTGGTTAACAGGGAACTGTAGAATCTACCATAATACAGACATTTAAAATCACCTACATTTCTGACAGCCTCATTCTATACTACCTAACCTCTCTCTCTCTCTCTCTCTCTCTCTCTCTCTCTCTCTCTCTCTGTGTGTGTGTGTGTATTCCCCTTAACCCTGAGTGCTGTGGCTAGACTTAGAGCAGTCGGGAGTATGGATGCTGACATAGGAAGCTCATACAAAGCTCTCCTACAACTGGGTATGGTCTTGACCAAATTACTCAGTTCTGGATCCTAGTTTCTCCATATGTTAAATATGGGTGTGGGTGTGATATCCAATATCTTAAAAAGTTTAAATGATTGGCAAATTATTAATTTACCTGTGTATGTATCTGTGTGTCTATACTTGCACATGAGTGCAGGTGCTCCAAAGAGGCGTCAAATGCCCTGGAGCTGGAGCTGCTGGTGGTCGTGAGCCACCAGATGTGGGTGCTGGGAACCAAACTCGAGTTCTCTGGGAGAACAGCCACTTCTCTTAACCCCTGAGCCAGCTCTCTAGCCCCAAGGATAGGATAGCTAGATGGCGGCATATTTGAGAGAGTGAATTAGATCATGTAAAACACTTGGAACATGTTTTGTGTATGCTAAATCTTTTGGTAAGTGACTTTTTTGTGGGGGGAGCTTAACAGTAAAATATTCATGAGAAAATGAACAAAGGAAAAAACTGTTGTGATTTCCTGTTCAATTTTGCTAAGTACTTTCAGGTCCAAATGGGAATTTTTCATCTTGCTGATCATTCTGGAAAGCTATCCAGGAACGTATTAGGGGAGGGGGACATGTTCAGGAGCTTCTTAAATCACAGCAAAAATGGTATGGCTACAGATGTGAGGAAGGGTCCTGGAGTCTAGGATCTCCTGGGGTCATGTCAGATGTTCTGGAAGAAAGGTCACTGAAGCAGCCTGGAGGGAGGAGAGGGCCTACTGAGGAGGAGCTGGAGATGAAAAGCGCTCCCTCTGAGGTGAGCAGGCAGGTCTGGACACTCCCTTGGTGTGGCTGGCCAGCTGTGGTGGGATGGAACTTCTAGAGTGATATAAGATTGTCTAAGTTCACATGTGAATCCTTTGGGGTCAAGTAGGTAAAGCTCTATTACCAGGAACTTAACAAGTACATCATTTTCAAAGACGTTCTTGTGGAGACTGTTACCAGAGCTACAAAAGCTGGGATGTCAGAATGGCTTATAGCATGGCAGAATCAACCGTTAGTGAGTGCAGTTTATTTGCAGCCTTATTCTCTCTCTTCTACTATTCATCTGGACTTCACAGTTTTTTATTGCCTATAAATATTAAAGCATGCTGTAACTATGTAGTTAATAATAATAATAATAATAATATTTGGCTCAGGTTTTAATTTTAAAAGATGATTAAAATGTAAATGCATTGGGTCATTTTTAGAACAAAAATAGGCCTTTCAAATACATATGAAAATAAATCAAGGTAATTTTTGAAAATATCCCTTCTAATATCACCAATTTTTATTGCTTTTAAGATTAAAAATAAAACAAAACAATGGAATCAAATAACTATTTTGGTTAATTTTTTTTAGATTTATCAATTTATTTAATGTACACTAGTGCTTTGCCTACATATATTCTGTCTGAGGGTGCCAGATCCCCTGAATCTGGAGTTATAG
Source organism: Cricetiscus sungorus (assembly GCA_030556225.1). Lineage (NCBI taxonomy): Eukaryota > Metazoa > Chordata > Mammalia > Rodentia > Cricetidae > Cricetiscus > Cricetiscus sungorus. Next base: position 7,373,529 of record JANBXA010000141.1, read on the forward strand.
ACAGTTGTGAGCTGCCATCTGGGTGCTGGCAATTGAATCCAGGTCCTCTGGAAGAGCAGTCAGCGCTATTAACTGCTGAGCCATCTCTCCAGCCCCAAAGTCTTAATATTTTAAAGGGAAATAAATTACTATATAGTAAAGCCAATAATTGCTTAAAACACTTCAAAAGAGACCTTTATTTTGGAGTGTTTAAACTAATTTTTAGAAACATTGAGATGCCTAGAGACCTGTAAACTGGGAAACAGGCAATTCTAATCATGGAAACAGAAAAACCAAATTCAACAAATTTGAGTTCCATGCTTCTACATGAAATGTAAATCTGTTAAATACCACACACTAATTTATATAACTCACATATAATTTTATATAACATTTTTATTACAGAAGCCAACATGCCTGCAAGCCCCCTCTCTTTGAAAGCCATACTATTTTGGGAAATTCACTTATACAGGAAGGATGTGTTCATGCAAACAAAAACGATGAGAAAGGAGAGTCTACATGCCCTCAGGGATTCTATGCTCAGCTTTTTCCGTGTAAAGCTATAAGGCATTAATAAACTGTAAGTTAAAACAACCATGTGCTTTTTGAAGCAAACCCTAAGCATGAAAGCATCATTTCATCCATGAAAACATTAGCATGTATCTCTAAAGCTGAGGACTCTTCCATTGCATTTAGCATAACAAAAATACCATCATCACAGGAAACAAACTAACAGCATTTCCTAAGTATCAGCCCTGAGCCCCCACATTTCTGAGAGGAATTCCATTAAAGACCCAATGTGCTTTTGCCTCCAGTTCCCTGCTCTCTCTGGCCACCTCTTTCTACTTTCCCCCTCTACCCCTCACCTGGGGCATTTTCTCTCACTCTCCTTGGACACACACCCCTATCCCCCAAACCCCACCCCCACCCCACCCCCTGTCACTAGTTGTATACCTCAAAAAGCCCCAGCACAGTCCAGAAAGCCCCAGCACAGACCAAGACTGGTTGGCAGAGAAGGTGAAGGGCATCATATCAGAAATGGCTAGACCATGTTTGGCTGGACACACAGCCACACCTACTTCAGGCGGATTTTTTTTTTTTCTATTTTTATGAGGTGATTTTTCTCAGATGTTGGTCAGGCACTGGGAACAGGAGGTGGCCTGGAGCAGGAAGTTCTCTGGGAACTGGAGGACCTGTGGGTCTTCTCTGACAACAGAAGCTTGTGGGGGCTGCAGTGACTCTGGTGCTGAGAGGTTAAGTGAGTCCCCTGCAGCGTCATACCCTTCTGGGCACACTCACCTAGAAATCCTTTGCCACCAGTCCTGTGCTCTGTCCACATGGAGACCAACATGCTCTCCCTAGTTGTAACCTGCAGAGCCCTACATACTCTGTCATCAGCGGCTCAGTCCTCTCAGAGTTCAGGGAGGGGTGTAGGAAGAACTGATCCCTAAATTTCAGGTGAAGACACCCAAGTTTCAGGGCTAAGCTAGGTAGAATGCCCAAGGTAACACTTTACTAGAAAGGATTGGAATGAGAAAGTGAACCAGAACCGGAAAATGTAAAAGCTCATGCGCTGACAAAGTGGGGGTGGGATGGGGGAGCCCTCTCCCACTCTCCCTATGGGAAAGCGGCAAACCTACATTTGGAGTGGCAACATGGTTTCTCTGAAACAGCCTGGGATCTGTTTACATTTTGGTCTGACCAAGTAAAGTTATCTATTAGACAGATACAGAGGGCACACACACACACACACACACACACACACACACACACACACAGAGAGGAGAGAGAGAGAGAGAGAGAGAGAGAGAGAGAGAGAGAGAGAGAGAGAGATTGAGATTTCCTGTCACCTATTTTGAACTTGTCTGTGATGACAGCACATTTCCAGGCACTCTGTTTATACCTTGATGTGCATCCTGGGAGGAAACTGAGTACACTATAGGAGTAGCTCTCTGATTTTTGTTTGTTTGAGTGAGTGAAAACTTGAAAATGAGAGCTTCTGGTAGCATTTAGGAGTTTGAACTTGAGGAGTTCCTAGCTGTCTGTGGCTGCAGGCTGCTCCTCTCCTCCGGGTCCTGTTTGCATGTGGGCTCGGATTTGTCTCTGGCTTCTTGTACGGTTTGGGATGAGACCCTCTCGTCCCAGGGGAGGGGGGCAGGTGTTGCTCCAGTCGAGCGAATGGAACCAAATTACAGGCCCGTCTGTCACCTCCTCTGGGAGAAGGAGGGAGGGGGTCGGGAGCCGAGGAAGGACGGGAGGGGGAGGAGAGGGCCAGAGGGGGATGAAAACCCAGAGCTGGCAGCGCCTGCCAGCCAGCGCCTTCACCATCACCACGACCCCGCACGGGGACAGAGCGACCTCTGGCTCGTCTGTGCGGCGCCGGCCCCGCGTCAAATTAGAATTGCCTTTCACTAAATTGATCTGTTTCCCCGACTGTCCTGACTCCAGGCCCTGTCTCTAGTCTGCAGAAAAACCACGAGCAGACCCATGCACCTGGTCCTGTTTGCCTCTATCTTAGCCCAAGTGACTTCAGCTTCTGTCCCTTGGCTGCGATTTGACCTTTGGCCTTGTTGGTGTCAGCAGCGGCAGCTTCGTTAAGCTGGGAAATACCTTGAGGACGCCCCCACTTAATCTAGGGCTAGGAACATCTTGCTGGGATGGGGTGGGGTGGGGTGGGGACGGCATCTCTAGAGATAGCCTTTGGCAGCTGAAGGTCCCAGTGGGGGCAGAACAACACAAACAGACAATGCAGGTCCTTTGTAGCACTCCACCAACAGAAATCACAAATTGCCATCACTCTGCTTTCTTTTGTAGGTGGAATGGCACGAAGCGTGCAGGACAGGGGCTGGGGCAGGGGGGGGGGTGACGGGGGGGGGGGACACAAGACCAAAGAACGTTTCTATAAAGAGATAAGCTCTTGTCAAATTCACAGGCTTGATCTTTTGCCCTGCCTCCAGGGCAGGAAAGTTTAAGAAATTATTGGTTTCTACCAGTTCTTTCAATAAGAACCAAGACTGAGACTTAGGGTGGCTATGGCAGGACCAAGAAGAGACAGGATTCCCTCTTTTTATTTTTGACAATGAGGTGATTGACTGGTGATTTTAACTGGTAGGACTCTGTCCATCTGATGTCAAGTGATGACTAAGAAGTGAAAAAATAATTCCATTATCCAGCTGTTACTGCTGTGAGGTGCCCAAATATCCAGATGTTCCCAAACATCTGGATATTTGACAGCATATTTCAAACTATGCATCCAGATGGTTGGTATTGTATAGAGACAAGCAAAGCAGGACTCACAAACTTGGGAGAGGAATGGCAAGAAGGGGTTAAAAGAGCAAGAAAGGAGAAATTCAAGGAGGAAATATTTAGGGAGATGTCAAAATACTTTAGAAGTACATTTTTAACAGGAGAAAAGCTTCTATTGCTTAATAACTCATAAGTTCTGGCTGTAGTCTTACATGGTTCCATGAAAAGAATTTTGTTTGTTTAGGTCTAGGTGACAAAGGAGAGTGTGTAAGAGAGTGACTAAGAAATGAAACTCAGGAGGAAATCTAGCTTTGGCCCAGAATACACAGGGAGGCCATCCATGTGAGACTTCAGAGTGAAAGCAAGACTGGAGAGAGGAAGACCACAGGAAGGAAAACCACAGAGAGGAAGAACACAGAGAGGAAGACAGCAGAGAGGAAGACCACAGAGAGGAAGAGCACAGAGAGAGGAAGACAGCATAGAGGAAGACCACAGAGAGGAAGACCACAGAGAGGAAGACCACAGAAAGGAAAACCACAAAGAGGAAGAACACAGAGAGAGGAAGACAGCAGAGAGGAAGACCACAGAGAGGAAGACCACAGAAAGGAAAACCACAAAGAGGAAGAACACAGAGAGAGGAAGACAGCAGAGAGGAAGACCACAGAGAGGAAGACCACAGAAAGGAAAACCACAAAGAGGAAGAACACAGAGAGAGGAAGACAGCAGAGAGGAAGACCACAGAGAGGAAGACCACAGAAAGGAAAACCACAAAGAGGAAGAACACAGAGAGGAAGAGCACAGAGAGAGGAAGACAGCAGAGAGGAAGGCCACAGAGAGGAAGACCACAGAAGGGAAAACCACAGTGAGGAAGACAGCAGAGAGGAAGACCACAGAGAGGAAGACCACAGAGAGGAAGAGCACAGTGTATGTGGAAGGAAGGAGCTATCACACAAGTGAGAGAAGTCAAAACTCCAGCCAAGGATAGCCATAGTGAGCGACAACACTGAGATATGCTCATATGTTGGCTAGTCAGCTTCATTTCTTGTTATCCATCAGGATTCTTGGTGTCCTCTGAGCCAATCATGGTGTAACAGAAGGAAAAGGGTAATGGGGAGGGGGAGGTTGTGCAGTTTGGTGACAGATTTAGGGGAGGAGACATGATGTGATTGAGATGACTGTGGGAGTGAGTGTGAGGCTTTCAGAGCAGCTCACAAAGGCTCTGTAATTCCCAAGCTGTCTGTTATCTATGAAATGCAAATCAGGAGGGGAGTGACATCATGTCGGATTATGGCCACAGGGAGTAATTATTTAGACATTAAAGGCTATTGAAGGGAGTGGTTGACAATATTAATGATGTCCAGATGGACAGAGTGTGATGCTAAAATTATTTCCTAGTACAAAGAACAGAGGATTTTTTTTTTTTTAAATCAAGTTTATTCTTCTATTGGACAGCTTCTCTCAGAGATTTGCTCCTCAAAGAGCTGGTGACACTGAGAGATGTCATGATCTCTGGAATCAAGCAGAGACAGAGGTACAGGAGATGCTGCATTCTCCAGCTCCAGAGGAAAGGTGCAACCAAAAAAGCAAAATATTTATATGTAATTATAATCATAAAAGTAAAAAACTAAAGATGTGACAGACTGTGACCGGAAACTCCCATCACAATAGCTCCCCGCCCACTCTGCCTTCCTTACCCCAAGGCAGAGGCATGTGGTAACCTGTTGCCTGAACAGCACTTTCCCTACACTCCTGCAGACTTAATGTTGCTGCAGGCTGAATCACCACAGGTGACAGCATTCACAGTCACTGATAAACATGATCTATGCAAGAAGAAATGCAACACAGCCAGTGTCACACTGTGGATGAGACAGAGAGAGAGAGAGAGAGAGAGAGAGAGAGAGAGAGAGAGAGAGAGAGAGTCAGGTAAAAGCAAGCCAGTTCCAGAAGATGCAGGGGCCCAGAGCTAGAGGCAGAACACCTACCTGACAGTGAGCCTGGGTTCTACTCTCATTACAGAGCAGGCATCTGAGATTTGGGTGGGAATTTAGTGGGATTCCAACCCCTCTGTCCATCTTTCTGACTGGTGTGGGAATGAATGGATCAACCAGCAAAACGCCAGCTTGCCTCTGATCTGTGTGGACTTTCCATACAAATATGATGGACCAGTGCACAGGTGTTTTCACAACCATTAGAGCCATTAAACTTACTCAGCACTGGCAGGCATGTTCATGTTGAACAACTGGGTTCTCAAGTATTACTACTGGGAGTGCAACATTGATACTGCCCTTTGGAAAAGAACCTGTAGGGTTTCTTCCCACACTCATCAATGTGTTTCCTCCTGTGATCTTCCTGGGAGCTATCATCTTTTAAGTCTTATATATAAAGATGTCTTAGCATTTGGGTAAATACTCAAACTGATATTTTGTGATGAAACAAATGCTCAGGGAAGTCATATCCTGCCATCTTGCTCAAGTGGCTCTGACATTAGAATTAAGAAAGAAGATCTGACATGGTGACACACACCTATAGCTTTGAGAGGCAGAGGCAGGTGGATCTCCAAGTTTGAGGCCAGACTGGTCTACAGAGTGAGTTCCAGGACAGCCAGAGCTGCACAGAGAATCTCTGTCTTTAAACCAAATTAAGAATATAAATAAAATATAAGAATAATAATAAATAAAATAATTAAGAAAGGTAATCAGAAAATAGATGCTATTTATTAGTTTTGAGTAGAATCCTTCAGAGATTTATTATATTAATAAAGACATTTTCATTAAAAGATAAAGGAAAAATAAAGAAAAGAAAAATCAGTTATCAGATTATCTTTTTGGAATAAACACCATGCTTTAAAAATTAACATGTAGAATTTTATGACATTTCTAAAAAACATGGAAAATATAAGAGAAAAGATAAAATCATATGATATTGATATAAGGAGAACAAAGCCAATAATTCTGGAAGGATAAAATGAACTATGTGAAAGGGAGAAAATTATAAAGAAGTAAGGAGAAAGAACCCTTTTCATAGATAGAATATACCATTATTCAAAGTGAAAGAATATTCAATTCTTTGTACTTTAGTTTTTCATTCTGCAAAATGGGGGGAAATTATATTATGGGGTTATATATCTAAAGTACTTTCAATGCCTAAAAAATATTAAGTGCTGTGGGAAAACTAAGCCTTGATGGGCCTGACAGCCAGCCTAGACTGCTAGCAAGAGCATGCACAGTAGATATTTCTTGACAGGCAGCCTGGGTCTGCCAGAGGGCCTTGACAACAGCAGATGAGATATGACATGGACCTATGGATAGCAACCACAGCACCTCAGCAGATACCAGCTCAGTGGGTCGTCTCCCCTGGGTCAGGGTTGGGGGTATATAAGGCTTATGCTTCCTGGAATGAACGGAGCTTGTTGTTTCAACTTGTTCCTGGTGCCTGTGTTGTTGGTATGGAACAACTTTCCCCCAATCCCCAAGGGATACCTTTCAGGATCCTGCAACAAAGTGCTTTGTAAACTTTATCTCATATTTGTACTTGTATTATTTAAGAGCAAGATGAATACAAACACATTCACACATAAGTCCAACTTTTAGGAAAATTTAGTTCTTCAAAAATAAAGACAAAATTTTAGGAGCTGCCACTACTTGTAATAGAATGGGCAACATAGCATACCAAAATGCAAGAGCAGTATGCTCAAAAGCTTGGATGAAAGCCAATTTTGACCTCAGAGTTTGAATACCCAGCCAAACTATCAAGTGTGAAGGCAAAAGGAAATCTTTCTTTAAACATACAAAGCTTAGGAAGTTTGCCTTTCAGTTACCCAAGTACCATTTCTTAGTAAATTATTTGAATATACTCTGAAGGGAAAATGATGGCTTAAATAAAGAAATACCAATGTATATGAAAATTAAAAAAAAAAAAAGACAAGCTTTTTTAACCCCAGCACTCTGGAGGCAGAGACAAGCTTAGTTCTAGGCCAGTCTGGACTACAGGGTGAGTTCCAGGGCACACAGAGAAATCCTGTTTCAAAAAAATCCAGAAGGCATGGGAGGGTGGTGAATGGGATGGACTCCCCATCCTAGTTAGGAAAGAAAAAAAACATTCCAGGATGAAAATGTTAAAACAAACCAAGAAATCAAGTAGTCCAGTTTGGAGAACAACAGGAGGTATGTCAACAGAAGCTCCTGATTCTACAAAGGAGTCTATACACTCCAGACCTGTGGGAGGTTAGGCTCAAAGGACTCCTGGAGCTGCTGCCAGCTATGAGGAGGCGCAGGCAAGAGCATCTCAAGTTCAATGCCTTACCTGACTACAGAGTAAGTTCCAGGACAGCCTGGGCAACTTAGGAAGAACATGTCTCAAAAAGAAAAAGAAAAAGGACATGCCAGGGAGATACCTTAACTCAGTAGAGGACAGCTTACCTGGCATTGTGTTCCAACCCAGCAACACACACACACACACACACACACACCCTTAGAAAACTACCAGTACAAACAAGAAATTATAGGACTTGAAGAAAATCAAACTTATATTTAAAAAAAGACCCCAACTCAAAAAAAGGAGAAAAAATGCCAGGTGGTAGTGGCACACCCCTTTAGTTCCAGAACTCTGGAGGCAGGTAGATCTCTGACCAGCCTGGTCTACAAGAGCTAATTCCAGGACAACCTCCAAAGCCACAGAAAAACCCTGCCTCGAATAACAAAACAAAAACAAACACAAATAAACAAACACACACACACACACAAGCAAAAAACAAAAAACAAAAAAAAAAACAACAAAAAAAACCCCCAAAAAAACCCAAAAAATAAAACAAAACAAAACAAAAAAAAAGAAAGAAAGAAAGAAAGAAAGAAAAGAAAGGAAGGAAGAAAGGAAGAAAGAACGAAAGAAAGAAAGAAAGAAAGAAAGAAAAGAAAAATCTTTGACAGGCCCCCGACTGGAACAAATAATAATGTTACTTAACTTTGTTGTGAGTAATATTTGCATGATTTGGTGGTTTCTTTTCTTTTCTTTTTTGCTTTTATAAAGACAAAACAACAAAAAAGGTATTTTTGGATCTACAGAAGTATCATGTATTACAGTGAACTATATTCCTACCAACTACCCTCCATGATCCATCTCATAGCAAATATTTCTCTCTTCCTCTTTCCATTCCCTGTGGTATTTGGAAATGCAACAAATTTTTTTCTGTCACTATGCATCCATAAATAAATGGGCATGAATAATAGTCTCTCAAATAAACTCTACAAATGGGTTGGTACATACTGTAGCTTAGATTGTAAGACATTTTCAAAGAACCTTGTATGAAAGGCTTGTTCTCCGGCTGTGGTGGTACTGGGAGACAGTGGAACTCTTAGGAATGGGACTCAAGGATGGATGTTAGGTTGCTGGAGGCCTCCCCTTGAAGAAGTGTTAGGAGCCCTCCTCTCTTTGTTTTCCATTGCCAGGAGGTGAGCAGGCTTCTTACAGTGGGTCGACCTACACCAGACCCAAAATAACAGGCTCAAGAGACTCAAGACCTTTAATATGTGCATGAAACCACAAATGTAAAGCCACCAGTGTGCCCTACTCATTACTGTCAATATTTTCTTGGTGCTCAGTGTTTCCCCTCCTTGGCCAGCAAGATCCTTTACAGGCTGGCTTCTGGGTCCCTTTGACATGACTTTTGTGGTGTCCCCTACTATTCTTGCTTTTGCTTTGACAAGATGTTCTCAGGCAATCTTGAACATTTACTTCCCCAGTTCTAAAATTAGCCATTTCTCTGGTGTGCCCTAGTTAGTACCTGTTGGTACACAGTGGTGCTCACAGACTATTGCCCAAGTGAGGGTCTTCTTTACTATGACTGGCTTTGGCCATTGCTGCTAGGAGAGTCAGTGTAAAGAACTAGGAGGTGCTTTCATTTGCTTGTTTGGCTCCAGGACAGATCATTACTTCTGATTCAAATTCAAGACTCAGGGTCACTCATCGCTTCTATGTGACTCTATTTGTCTCCTTCTCTGCATTAATATGTCAGTTCTCTATGCCACAGATATAATGACCTGCTCATTTGCCTTTTCCTACATAAAAGTGCAGTGCAATCTTAAGAACAACAGAACCAAAGTTACTGTGAAAAATCTATGATTGATTTCCTAGAGTTCTTTGTGTCTCAGAGCACATGTCTCTGGGGGCTCAGTCTATTTACTGCATCTTAAAATTACTTAAAACAGTTTCCCCCTGTGTAGGAATGACACCAACTGGATTTATAGTTATAATAGTTTCTTTCATTTTGCTTTCAGTTTTTCATAATTGATTTTTAAATTGAATCTTGCTTTGGAATTATTTAAGTTACTTGCATGGTTCAGACATTTTATGTATCAAGTCAAAGGATATACTTCTCTGTTTCCATCACTCTTTCCACCCTGTTTTCTGACTTTCCCTGAAGGATTTTTCCTTAAGTTCTCTGTGTGCGTGCATGCGTGCATGTGCATGTGTGTACGCAAGAATCTATGAGTGCATATGTGAATGCACAGAGACATTGTTACTCTCTTCATTATTACACTTCACATGTATGAAGTCACAGATTGAAGAGTTGTGGGGACTCTGTTGAGCAGTTTATCAATGCCATTCCCTACCCACATCACTGTGCATCAGCAACCTTTACCAATTATATAAATGTGGGCAGAGGGTACACACTTGCATGCAGATGATCATAGAAGCCAGAAGAGAAGGTCAGATACCCTGATATTGGAGTAACAGGTGGCTGTGAACTGCCCAGTATGGGTACTAGGAACTGAACTGGGGTCCTCTGCAAGAGCAACAAGTGTTCTTAAATGCTGAGCCTTCTCTCCAGCCCTTCTATTGTATTTCTAATTAAGGTATATCATTATTTATTTAGACATAATGCTGGTGCACATTTGATAGATGACAGTATAGTGCAAACATATGTGGTTTTGAGACAAGGGTGATAGTGTGGAACTCATTATGTAATTCAGGCTGGCTTTGAATTCATAGCAATCCTCCTGCCTCTACAATTCAAATGACAGGTGTAAGCTACCATCACCAGCTTTGTTTTTTTTCTGGTGACAGGTTCCTGGAAGCTGGGCTTTTCATACAAGAGCAGTAGAGGGAGGACTGGTAAGCAGAGCATCTAATGCAATGCTGTGTTAGTCTGGTTCACGTTCCTACAATGCAATACCTAGGGCAGGCTGCTTGTGAAGACAAGAAGGTTTATTGAAAAATTTGGAGTTCAAGATTAGGCAAGCACCAGGGAGGTTTAATCGACCCCTGAGAAGCATGACATTTACAGTGTGGGTGTGTGACTTCTGGTAGGTTTTGACTGTTAACCAGCCCCATTTCTCTGCAGTTTTTCTACTTATTCTCAGTGCGTGCTTGCGTGCGTACGTGCATGCGTGCGTGCGTGCGTGCGTGCGTGTGTGTGTGTGTGTGTGTGTGTGTGTGTGTGTGTGTCTGTGTCTGTGTCTGTTTGCCTACACACATGTCAGAAGAGAGTGTTGGTTATTTGGGTACTGGAATTACAGACAGTTGTGAGCCACTCTGTAGTTGCTGGGAATTGAACTTGGGTCCTCTGGAAAAGCAGCCAGTGCTCTCAACCACTGAGGTATTTCTCCATTCCCTCATCTTCCCGTTCAAATGGAATTAACGACCAACTTGTGTACCTTAGGGGAGGGATAAGGTAGAGATCCTTCTGAAGCTGGAGAGATGGCATCTGTGGGCTCCATGTGCGCCATGTATGCATACAGTGCACAGATACACCTTCAGGCAAAACACTTACAACTAAAGTGAAAATAATTTTAAAAATTCTTGTTGCTATATTTATTACACTATATTAGGTTTATATACTTTTAATTAACCAGTTCTATAATATGTGTCAAATCTATTTTTTAGCTCTTGGAATAAATATGTAACCAAATAGAGGTATTAGTAACAGTTACAAAACAATTTTTTTCAAGTCTTGGTAATATAGAAGGAAACCCATAATTGATTATAGATGCGAGGGAAAAGAACAGATGAGGTATGGAGGATGGGACTTTTGAATCCTCAAGAGGAGCTGACAAACTAAGAAAGTGAGGTTAAGATATTTTTGCCAAACTTAGAGAAACTGGGATAGGAGAGATGGCTCAGCAGTTAAGACCTCTTGGAGGGGACCCAGATTCCATTTCTAGCACCCACATGTGGGCTCATAACCATTTGAAACTTCAGCTCCAAGGAATCTGATGTCCTCTTCTGGCCTCCAGGCACAGGCACACTCATGACATAGATCATAACACTGTGACTTAGAGAATTAAACAAGGAAAGAATTAAACATGCTTGATTTTTAGGCAGGAGACACATACAAAAAGCTCAGGTGTTACATTATAAATACCTGTTTGTGGTGTTGGATGTCTTAATTACATATATCACCAACATAGAAATAATTCTAATGTCTTATGAATAAAAATAGTGTCATTGTAGTAGGTAGGATTCTCTGGAAGAATTATACATATATACACACATGTACTGCTTATTAGATTAGCTGGAAGTATGGGGCTAGGTAATCCCATGGTCCCCCACAAGCTGGAAGGCTAAGAACCTGGACCCACTCTGTTCATGAAGGTGGATGCCCTATCAATCCCAATCTGGTGATGAGACCCTGGAAGCTCCCTAGAAAACCACTGATGTTGAGTCCACAGAGAAAAGCCAAAGAAGGTGAAGCATGTCCTGAGCCCACTTTACATGAGGCTTCCCGAAGAGGCCTGGGAAGACAGGTGCATGCACAGTGCCCTCTCCTTAGGCCCTGTTCATCTGAGCAACCTGTAGGAAAGTGAAGCTCACACTGAGGATAGGTCTTTCCCCCTTCCATTAATCCTTTGGAAAAGCCCCTACAGAAATATGTGATGGGAGATATTATTCTGTAAATATGTTTCTCATACTGGTTCATGAATAAAGCACTGTTGGCCAATAAGAAAGCAAGATAGGCGGGGCTAGGAGACTCGGAGGAAAGAGGAAGGGGTAAGGAGGAGTCAACATGGAGAGCCCGGAAAGGTAGAACGCCAGCCCCTCTGGCCGGTGGATGAGCCACGTGGAAATACTTAGAGTAGTAGAAACGGGTTAATCATTAAGACAGAGCTAGCCGGTAAGAAACTAGTAACTGGCCAACAGCCTTATATCAAATACAGAGTCTCAGCGTGTTATTTGGGGCTGGTGCAGTGGTGGGACCAGGCAGGCTGGCAGGAAACAACTAGCTACAAATATATGTCCAGAAAGTATTTCTTCAAGGTGATTCTAAACCCAGTCAAGCTGGTAACTAAGATCTTGTATTAAGCTTTGACTTGATTAATTGTACTGGTGCAAAATAGACCAATATAGCTTATTACCTTATGTCAGAGACAGTAGTTGAGTCAGTAGTAATTAGGGCTGGGGATGTAGGTAGTGAGTAGAGCGCATGCTTCGCATGTATGAGGCCCTGGGTTTTATTACCAACTCTGAGTAAACCAGGCATGTTGGTATAAACCTGTACTCCCAGTGCTTGAATGGGAGAGGCAGGAGGATCAGAGTTTGAAGCCATCTTCAGCTACAGAATGAGTTTGAGGCCAGCTTTGGCCATATGAAATCCTGTCTCAAAAAAAGAAAAACAAAAAAGTAGTTAGGTGTCAGACTGAGACCTTGTGAGCCAAACCTATTTCAGAAATATTTCTCTTAGATAGCAAAGATGGGAAATTGAAAACCAATTTCTAAAGCATAGCACCTGGGGGAGTATACTGCAACTGGGAGTGATCGACTCAATTTGATGCTGGGTATCTTTTCCAGTTTGTCCTTGAACCCCAAGAGGAACTTCGAAAACAATTATGGGGGACTGGAGAGATGGCCCAGCCATTAAAAACACATATTGCTCTTGGAATGGACCTGAGTTTTGGTACCACATCAGCTGGTTCCCAACCACCTATACTCCAGCTACAGAAGCTCTGTCACCTCAGGCCTTTGTGGGTACCTGCACTCATGCACATATACCCACACATACATACACATAATGAAACTTTAAAATACTTTTTAAAAAAAACTGCATCCAGGAATTAATTTTGTTACGCATGCATACCAGGAAAAAGTAAGTAAGCCATAAATTCTTGACTTGAGTTTACTGAATTCTGAATTGATTTTAATACTGAATCAATATTGAATTGATTTGGGGAGTTGAACATAATATAAGAAAGCCAAGCTACTTCAGTTAGTGTTTAGAAAAAGCCCAAATTGCTATATATAAAACTGAGAGACCTTTGATCTGTAATCCTAACACAATCCCTAAAAACTCAGGCTCTGAGCCCAGGGCCCATGAAAAAGTACACCTTGGATTTGGGCTCTCAGCCAGTGAAAGAAACGCTTTATCCCTGAACTCAGAGTCAGAGAAAACAACCTGACTCTGAAACCAGAGCCAAAAGAACACAGTTTTGCCTCTAGAATCAGAGCCAGTTAAAGAAATATGCCCTGGCCCTAAAATTGGAGCCTAAAAGCTTAAAAAGACCAGGAAAAAAACACAGAGCCATCTCTACCCCGACACAAAGCCAACCCATACCTGAGCAGGAAAAACCAACCAATCCTTGAGTAGGGAAGTAGTAACCTCTAGTCTAGAGGCATGACCTTTCCCAGACCTCAGCTTTAGGGAAATGGTAACCCCTAGTCCAGAGGCACCACTCCCCATAAATGTTAAGCCTAGGGAAGAGTAACCCCTAACCTAGAGTCATACTTTGACCCTTTCTGAACCTTAGCCCAGAGGGAGCAACCAATCCCAAACCCTGTGGACTTGGAATTTTCCTCACTCCATTGAGGGAGCAACCAATCACATGCCTTTAGGCTTGGAATTCCCCAAGTCTTCCTCACTATAAAGCTCCCTTTCCACACCACTCAAGGTCTCTCCTGCTCTGCTCCTACTGCTGCCAACACAGATGCTGCTCCAGATGGGACTCAAGTTACCTCATAATCAAAACTCTTTGCTTTTGCATCAGATTTGGTCTAGTGGTGATAATTTGGGGATCTGGACTTTGGGTGTAATAATAATGATTCTTTAAATTCTTCCCTGACCTTGGCACAGCTTCCTCCCACTTCTGACTTCTTTGGTCTCAGCACTCCTGATATGCATTTTGTTTCTACCCTCTTGGGATGCCTGCTTATGGACTTAGATAAAAAGCTATGTTGTGGTAGGTGCAGGTAGGACCAGGAAAGGAGTCTAGAGTGTTGTCTGATCTGTCCTACACACAAGAAAGACATTCCATTAATTGGATTTCAGGTTGCAGCCCATCCTGACTTCTTCCTGTGGCAAGCTTACAAAATAAAATGAATTATAGCTTGGAAAACTTTTGGTGGGAACAGCATCCTGCACCACTTGGTCCTGGAAACCTGACTTTGGCATCAAGGGACTGAAGAAAGCCCAGACACATGTACAAAAAAGCTGGGATCTTATGGGATGTGCTTTCTCTGATGAAAGGTACCTAATACACAACCCAGAACCAAGAGAGGGGTCACTTAGCTAGTCTTGGCGGGGGCCTCTGTAGGTGAGCAGTCTCAGGCTATAAACGTCCCCGAGGAGGAAGCTGCAGTTGCTAGTTTGCACACACTGCTCAACTGTTAGTAAACACGAGTATTTGCATACATGATCAGCATTTGCACTCCAGAGGAAGATTATCATTCCTCTGAGCATCACTGCAGGGGAAGGTTGTGCCATTCTGTGGGGCCCTTCACAAGGCTGTGCCCATTTCAACCAGTACATATTTACTCAAGACTTCCTCTGCTCCTCATAGGTGAATATAAGCAAAGGACAGCCTCTCCCACAAATAGAACCCAACTGTGCTGACCACATCTTCCTGCCTGCAGCATCCCATTGGCCTTGGAGCATCTCAGCCATTCAGGAAGCTTGTCCACCAAAGGACAAAGGCTGAGTAAGGAAAGCCAGGGCTTACCACCACCACCACCACCACCACCACCACCACCACCACCACCACCACCCCACCTGCCCCCAGGTTGCTCAAGGCTGAACTAATAAGATGGTGCATATTCACATTTCTGCCCTGGGCTGCTGGTTGAGTGCAGAATCCTCAGCACAGAACATTCTGTTCTCAAGGACTTCTTTCCTGTGTCACATGCGTTGGTAAACAGTGGATCTGGCTTTCCTGCAGTTCGTCACTGGGGACGACCATGTGCTTTTTTTCCAAGAAAATTAAATATGCTTATAAATATTAGCTTGGAAAAAGGGTGTTGAGACAGTTATGGAACATAGGAGAAGGAAGGGAGACAGAGGCAAGGAAGAAATAAATGAATGAGAAAAATTAAGAGAAAAGCCCAGGAGAAGTGAAGGACAAGTTGGGCTGTCTTGTGTCCAAGGAGGAGTTATGTACTGGCTTATTTTATGTCAACTTGACACAAATAGTTACCTGAAAGGAGGGAGCCTCACCTGAGAAAATGCCTCCGTAAGACCTGGTTGTACGGCATCTTCTTAATTAATGGGGGAGGGCCCTGCGCATTCTGGGTGATGTGATCCCTGGGCTGGTGATTTTAGGTTCTGTAACAAAGCAGCATCCCACCCTGCCCCTGCTCCAGTGGCCTCTGCATCAGTTCCTGTCTCCAAGTTTCTGCCCTGTTTGACTTCCTGACCTGACTTCCTTCCGTGATGGACTATGATCCATGTATGGACATGTATGCCAAATAAACCCTTTCCTCCCCACCTTGCTTTTTGGTCATGGTGTTTTATCACAGCAACAGTAACCCTAACTCCCTAACTAAGACAAACAATAGCACTATGTGAGTTGTGTGTGGGAGGGAGAGTTTTCTTTATGCCCAAGTTACCCTCGATTGTCTTTCACAGGTATAGGGTAGGTTATTCTCAGAGCTTCCCATACCAGGTAGATGGTGATAGACCAACGTCTCTGGCCCTAGCCTTCCCTCTCACTGGATTTGGGGCTGTTAAGACATTTGGAGCATGAATTACACGTGAGAGCAGGAGAGAGGCACAGGTGTAAACAACTCCACATTCTTAATTCTTATGTCCCTGTGGTGACTGAAGCCATGGGGTTAGGTAGGCTCAGATCATTCTTCACTCCATATCTGAAGATTAGACATCTTCAGAACCTTCCAGAATTAACTACCGGAAGTCTCTAGCCTTTAGATGCTTAACTTGGTCTCCTTGACCTTGGCGACCTTCTGTAGCATAATTCTGTCTTGACAGTTTTGGTACAGCTCTGTGGTGGAGACTTGGTTTGACACCACCCACATGTTTTCCTTTGCTGTTGCCAACACCTCTCCACTCAACAAGCCAATCAATGTTTGCTTGTGCTGTAGGGTTGTTTTCTAGTTGGAGGGAGGTCCCTGATAAAAGCAGCTTCTAACACAAGCAGAGGACAAAGAGAGGTAGAACGGATGAATAAATTAAATCTCATGGAAGTCCAAGAGAAAGGTGGGTAATTGTTAAATGACTCAGAAAAGACATCATGGAAGTTTTATTTGTGCCGGGCTTCTGTGGACAAGTTTTAGCAGGCAAAGCGAGGGAAAGGCATTCTCCATGAAAGGAATGAGGTAGGATGAGCTTGAAGCTGGGAAAGTTCATGGCAGGTGGAGTTCTGATCAACCAGGGCCATGAATGCTGCATCTAGGATTGGGGACTTCACTCTAAACAATGACAGACTAGCGATAGCTTCCAAGAAAGGAATGGGAAGGCTTTCACTCATGAGGATGGTGAACAGGTTTAGGAATGAGTCAGACCAACATGGTTAGGAAAGAGACAGTAGGAAAGGCCATGGATGCAATGGTTTAGGTTCACTTCCCTATGGCTGAGGTCTACTAGCAGTGAGAAGTGTAGGGAGAACTCTGGGAGGTTGATTCAGCAGACATGGTGGCCAATTCATGCCCAGAGCCTGGATCCAAACCTTATAGCAAAGAGGGTTTTGTTTGTTTGTTTGTTTGTTTGTTTTTTTCCAATTGGATCACACTAGAGGCCAGCCAGGATGGAGGTGAAAGTTGGTTAGGAATAACAAACGTACTTTTCATGTGGCCAACACCAAGTCAAGCATTTTGCAGGTCTCCCCCAACTTCACACTGACAAGAGTCCTTTGCCTGATGTCCCTGCTTCACTTTGAGGAAACTAAGGTTCTAGAGGGCCCAGGCAACTGGCCTGAACTCATGCTCCTAAACAGCAGGCCTACAAAACACACTAGAGTTTATGTCTCTGACTGGGTGTGAAAAGACAAATTTCCAGGAAGCTCAGAAGGCAAGTCTGGTCAAGTCAGGTTCATTTCTGTATCTGATCTCTCGTGTTTGTTAATTTACATTCTTTTATTCATAAGCTAAGGACATACGACACACCAATTATGCAGCAGAAACTGTGCTAGGTATTTAGGAAAAGATAACATTTCCTCGATCATCTGCAAGAAAATTCTAGACTTAGAAGCCAACAAGGAAGCAGACAGCTAGAGTAGGTAGAACAGGGCAACTAGCCTGATGTTAGGGGTGAGGAAGGGGCTGCAGACCTTCTGAGATGCTGGGCAGACTCGGTCTGAAGGGAGCAGAGGCTGGCTAGGCTAAAGCAAGGAAGGGACGAAGTTAATGTTCTAGACAGGAGAACTAGAGCAAAGGCAGAGGCCAAACAGGAGCAGAGAGACCTGGGTGAGCTCACAAGCAACTCTGGCTACCCAGAGCAAGAAGAGGGCAAGAGAATGATCCACTAACAGTCAGGGAACTTGAACTTCATTGTCTAGTCCACCAGGAGCCTTCAGGCTGGGAACAGGGTCTGACTGGACACCGGTGGTTACTAAGACACCACTGAGACTCTCTGGACAGGAGCTTCACTGCTTGGACCTCTGACCAGGAGGGGTGTCTTTACAACACTTTCCTCCTCCCGGGTTAGCTCTGGAGACCATGGTTCCTCAACCCAGACATATTCCCAAGAGAGGTTTGACTTTGCCCATGGGAGATGAGCTCTGAGCCTCCAGAATATTCTACTGGGTCAAAGCCATTTATATGTTGGAGTCCTCAGTCTACAAGGTTATCATCTCTGTGATCAGGTAGTTCATGCCAGAATGTACTTGAGTGAGCACTGGCATTGGCCCTTTGGGGCTAGAATCTGAATAGTTGGAGCCAGTCACTTAGCTGCAGAATGTCTGGTCCCCAAGGACTGGGTGAGCCTCCTTAGTGTGTGCTGAGAGATGCTGAATCACACCCAACTTCAGCAGCTCCACTAGGAGGGACACCTAAAAGTCACCTGGTCTCTAGACTTTATCCCATGTGACTTTTCCATTTGCCAGTGTTAATCTGCATCTGTTTGCTGAAATAACCTGGGACCATGAGTAAAGTGCTCCTCTGAGTATGGGGAGCTCTACTAATGAGTCAGGAAGCCTGAGGCAGGTCATGAATCTCTGCTATAAACCTCACTCTAGTGTACCAGAAGAAGGGACAGTTAGGGAAACATAGAAAAGCTGACATTTCATCCCTAGAGTAGTGCATTTGTTAGGGCTTCGATTGCTGTGATAAAACACCGTGACCAAAAGCAACTTGGGAAGGAAAGGGTTTATTTTGTCTTACAGCTTATAGTACATCATCCAGGAAGGCAGGAACTCAGTACAGGAATTGAGGCAGAGGCCATGGAGAACTACTTCCTGGATTGCTCTCCATAGTTTGCTTGTTTGCTTTCCTTCCTTCTCTCCTTCTTTTCCTCCCTCTCTCTCTTGGTGCCTCCCTCCCTTCTTACTCTGGAAGGCCTGGAACTTGATACATAGACCAGGCTAGCCTTGAACTCATAGAGATTTGCCTCCTACTGCCTCCCACATGCTGGAATCAAAGGCGTGAGCCACCATGCTCATCAGCCTGCTTTTTTATACACCCTGGGATCACCTGCCCAGGGTAGCACCACCCACAGTGGGCTGGACCCTTCACATCAATCATTAATTAAGAAAATTCCCCACAGCCTTGCCTAGACATGGGTCTTATGGAAGCATTTTCTTAGTCATGGGTCCCTTTTCTCAGATGACTCTAGTTTGTGTCAAGTTGACAAAAACATAGCCAAGACAAGTAGGTTTGACATAATAGGCCACAATGAACAGTCCTGAAGGGTGCTGGCAGATGTCTCCTGGTCATCCAAGGCCACTGTACCCTTCTCCCATTGGCCTGGGAGTGTGGGTGCTCTTGCTTGGTTCTTATTTTACTATCCAACAGAATATTGCAACTTTTCATTTTCTGCAAACTTTAACTGTCCCCCTTGCATCTCTCAATTTTTTTTTGGGGGGGGGCGAAGATAGTTATGTCAACATTGTACAATTTCCAGATACTGTAAAGCAGAATTTACCTTAAACAACAGAAGTGAGTTTCCAGTTGTCCTAGTTTGCTGTCAGTTACTGTGATAAACACTATAACCAAGAGCAACTGGAGGGGAAAGGGTTTGTCTGACTTACATATCCTCATCCTCATCACAGTCCAATGTTGAGGCAAGTCAGGGCAGGAACTCAAGCAGGAGCGGAGGCAGGAAGCATGGAGGAATGCTGCTACTGGCTTGTTCCTTAGCTTCTGCTCAGTTGCCATTCCCATACAGCCCAGGTCCCGCTGCCTACAGACGTTACTGTCCACAGCAGGCTGCTCCTCCAGCATCAACTAGCATGCCCACAGGTCAGCCTGATGGAGGACATTCTCTGGACATGACTCCCTCTTCCCAGGTGTGTCAAGGTGATAGCCACGCTTAGTCATTGTACCAGCAGGCCCTAGAAATGGAATATATTTCATAATAGTTACTCAAATAACCCACTGTGATACAGCAAGGAAGTTAGACTTCTCAGCACGGTTCATCCCTGACAGAAAGCAAGCCTAAGAGTTTTATTCACATGACTCCATGCTTCTGCACTGACTTAGGCTGCTTTTATCACTTCTTCTAGTTTGTGAAATGTGATAGATGGTTCTTGCTTCCTGTGTTGGTTGCTTTTCTCCTTGATGTGACAAAGTATCTGACAAAAGTAACTTAAGGAAGGGAGGAAGGGTTTATTTGGGTCATAGTCTGAGGGTGCCGTGGAGGGAAGTACACGGCAGGCAGGAGCTTGAGGCAGTCGGTCATTCTGGGCATTCAGGAGCAGAGAGAGACAAATGCCAGTGCTCAGTTTCCTTTCTGCTTTTAATTCACTCAGGGACCCCTGGCCATGAAATGTTCCTACCATTGTTAGGGGTTTCCCACCTCAATTAGGTCATTCTAGAACTCCCTGACAAACAGGCCCAGAGGTCCGTCTCCTAGGTGATCCTGTAGGATGACATATTAGCAATCACAAGTCCTCTTCATTTCTATCTAGTAAAGGACTTAAATTAATAGGTATTTCTGTCCATTGTGTAGCCTAAGCCCACCCTTGATTTCTGCTCTGAGAGTGGGAACTAAAAACTTCTATCACATTTTGCTTCAATATATACTTTAAAGAATACAACCTTGTCCAAATTCATAAAGCTTTTTTGAGGTTTCCCCAAAACCCAGTCTTATCAGATACCCTTCCCCTGGTCCTGCAACACCCCCTTCTTTATCTCTACTCTCTGGTACCACTGGGCTCTCAGGTTCTGCATCTAGAGCCAGATAAAGTAGGAATTTCTTCATTGTTTATGGCCTCGTATGAGTCAGGGCTTAATGCACAAAGCAGGCTATTTTAAGCAGAAGAAAATTCAATACAGGAAATGAGTTAGTATTTTGTCATTAGAAGGGCCAAAGGAGTTGATTCTAGACTCTATCTCCAGGCAGACAAAACAGGGCTATCAAGCTCACTGCCATGACAGCAAGGGCCTCAGCTGCCTTTCCCTCTACTGGCTCTCATCTCCAGGAATTGAGGGATGGGCACAGCTGCAGGACACACTCTGAGTCCCTGACCTTATTCCCAGAAATTATAGCATATAAGGCAAGAGGATGGCCCCTTACTTCACTCCTGATACTAAAATTTTGCTCAGGCATGTAAGTGGCAGAACCTAAATGGCATGCATGGTGCTGATTGTAAATAATGCTTGGAAAAGGAAATGAATTTTGTTCTCCCAGTATGCCCAGTGTGGCAAGTGCTTTCCAGGAAGGAACCATGCACAGGGGCTGTGGTGGTTTAAATGAAAGTATCTGCGAATACCCCCCCTCCCCTACGTGCCCCTAGGCTCAGATGTTGAATATACCAGTTGGTGGTGTTGTTTGGGTAGAGTTAGGAGGTGTGGTTTCTCAAGGAGAAGTATGTCATTTGAAAATTTAAAGCCACATACCATCACCCCACCCACCCCACTTCATGCTTGTGGTTTAAGACTGAACTCTCAGCTTGCTGCTGCAGCTACTATATCTGCCTCCTGCCCATGCTCACCACAGTAATAGTGACAGACACTTGTCCCTCTGGAACAGTAAGACAAATACACCCTTCCTTCTGTGAGTTGTCTTGGTCAGGCTGTTTTATCGCAGTCATAGACAAGTAACCAATGCAAAGCCAAGATGGAACTTGAAAATTTTCTGTATTCATTGCAGGCTGCTAAGGTTCCTTCAAGATTTGACAGGCTGCATATGATCAGGATCCTGAGTAGGGACGAGTCTGGCCAAATGTAGACAAGGTAAGTGTGCCTTCTGCTACTGTTTCCATAGAAAGAAGTCATTTCCAGATTATGTGATGGAGCACAAAGCTTGAAGAAACTAGAACCTGAGTTTAGACTCAAGTTCTATCCTATTGGTCTGGAGGCCTTTAAAACAATCTCCAAGTTGTAAGAAACTCTGTGCCTAAAAAATGGGGGAGGAACACATATATACATGAAAGTTATTCTTGAAAATAAAAAGCAAAGCTTCTCAATAGATAGTGAGCTGTTTGATGAAGCTTAACCAGTAGGAGAGAAATGTGAAAAGTAGAAAGTTATCCATGCTTGGATAGAGTTGCAACTCTGTAGACACTGCTTATTTTAGAAAAGGCAAAAGCTTGTTTTCCACAGAGAGATTTGAACTACAGTTATCTGTTTAGACAAGCCTCATGTTGTGTCTTGAAAGCAAAGCTTCCAAGAGCCACATAGGCAAGGGAAGGGGTGCCCTCTGCTTTACCATGAAATTCAGTAGAAACTGAGGATACTTGGTGACTGAGAGCATGAATGAGAGCTCTTTGCTTCCTGAAGGCAAGGAGGGGAACACCATCTACAGTAGCAACACTGCCTCCTCCTGGAAGCTTGTGACTAACCACACCAGCTCTAGTGGGGTGAGAAAGAAGAAAAGGATAGATATTCTATGTAGTGACTAAAAGGGCAGTTAGGTTTCTAGGCATGTACAGGGCACCTCTGTGGTAACAATCCTGAATGCAGGAGCAAGGAAGGCAAAGAATTACTACTGTGATGCCAATTGTCTTTTAATAGTGATGGTGTAATGGCCAAGGGTTAAGGCAGAGGGGGACTCAGCAATCCTGCCAAATCACCTTCCACTTTGCAACCCACCTGGTTCCTCCAACTATATCCCTGCTGACTACTTCTCATCTGCTTCTACTCTAGATCCTGGCCCCTAACTAGGCGAGGGTGCTGGCTCTGAGTGTGAGCTGAAAAGGTCCTGGAGCCATGCCTTTAGTGGCATGCCTAGCTTCCAGGAAACAAGCTGTCGTTTGAGAAGCTCCGTGACTCTCCAGCTCTGCTTGGATGCTTTCTGTGACTATCATCAAAATACTAGAGGGAACAAGGCACAGAGGCACAGTTTTCCATTCAAAATCAGCTCAGGTACCCACTCCCTTACCCCCAGCACAGCCTTTTCTGTTAAGGGTCAGTCTTTTAGTTTTGAACTTGAATGGACCCTGAAGTACCCTGTTTCAGTGGATCTTGGGGAAATCCACCTTAACTTGGAATATAGGCTGTAGGGAGTATTGACAGGGATTCTAACCCAGAGATTTGCATTTATTTAACTGGTTGGCCTGCTTCCTTTCTTCCTTTTCTCATCCTTCTAGACAAGACTGGGTCTCATTCTGTAGTTCAGACTAACCTCCAACTTGTAACGATTCTCCTGCCTCAGTTTCCTGAGTACTGGGACTGAAGGCATGTTTCACCAACTTCAGCAGCCTGAGTTTTTCTGTTCATTAAAACAAACAAAATGAAGTATGGGAAAACAAAAAGTTTAGAAATAAGAATGGGAAAGAGGATGGAAGGAAGGAATGTGGAGTGGAAATAGGGTGGGGACTTTTCTAGGAAGAGGGAAATGCATTTGGGACATTTGATTTTTAAGGCTATTCCAGAATTGTTTCTAGGATAGTTCTGAAGGAAGAATTCATAAAACCTGAGAGTATGTAGGAATTCAGATGAATTCCTAAGAAGGGTGGGGCCTGAAAGCCTGGGAGTTTGCATATTACAGTGTGACCATAACTGGGATGGACAAGACCAATTTTCAGGGATGCCCATGTCTAAAGGCTGGGGCTGCCCTGTGCAATGTACTCCCATCCACTCTCAGTCATGCAGCTATGTCTCCAGGCATTTCTAAGTGCCCCCCAGGAGACGAAATCATCTGCAGTTGGCAATAATTTGTAAATATAAGTCTGGGAGTCTGTGGGTAGACTCCCAATGGCAGGGATGAGTCATAGGGAGGAGAACTGGGCTGCTGCTTCTGGAGCCTGGACAGTTGCTAATTCCCTTTGGATTTTACATGGTTCTTCTAAGGTGTCTTCAGAAGGGGTACACATATCTCTCTAAGAATCTTATCTGGTTTCACCATTAGCAGTAAGGGCTCCCCTAATGGGGGTTCTGTCATCAACCCTTCATGTTTAAAAGCTTAGCCTTTCCTTCAAGCTAGGCTGTTTGAACAGTCTCCATCTCCCTCCACCTCCCTCCACCTCTCTCCATCTCCCTCCATCACAGTTCTTCCCTGTCATCAATGTACTAATGTTCATGGCCACCATGAGTATAACAGTACCACATGAGGTCTTTTTCAAACTGCCTGAAACACAGGAGACCTTCTGTGTGGCATCAGTGACTCCTTCCACTCCAAAAATGGCACCTTCCTTTTGGCCAGCAGCCATGGGAAATATTATTTGGAATGGTTTCTTGCTTTGCTCCCAAAGCAGGTAGTCATGTGGATCCTCACTGAGTTGCTGCCTGACTCTAAGATGTATCTTGCTGAGTCAAAGATTGGGAATAGGCCTACAAAGATAACTTCTCTCTCTCTCTCTCCCTCCCTCTCTCTCTCTCTCTTTCTTTCTGTCTCTGTGTGTGTGTGTGTGTGTTCTCTCTCTCTTTCCCTCTCTCTCTCTCCTCTCTCTCCCTCCCTCCCTTTCTCTTTTTCTCTCTCTCTGTAGCATCATGTTACTCACTAATACAGTTAAGATTAAAATATCTTCTCTTTGATGCCTACATGGAGACCAATAGGGACATATTTCTTGGGAGGACTTTGATGTTAAAAGTTACTAAACTAAATTTGTACATGGGTGAGATATTAGATGTATTATCAACTTTTTGTGAACTAATAATGACTCCTTATTTTAGATAGAAAATTCCACAGATGAAATGGCATGATGTTTAAGTAAAATATTCTAGATATATTACACTTGTACTCTTTAAGAATTAGTGAAAAGAAAAAAAATTAAGTGTATATGCAGGTCTTTCTTATTTACCATTATTAAATCAGCATACAGAAGGGACCCCATTTATTTTAGGGGCCTGGCAGAGAGAGAAAGGTCTGTAAAAACCAAGTTTCAATGGTATGCATTACTGCAGACAAAAATCCTTCCAGAGGGGTAGCAGAGAACCACATAGGATCTAAGACATTGTATCAGAGTGGTCTATGGGCCAGAAGCATTGGCATCCCCTGGATTTCATCTTTATTTTTGTTCTGGATTTTAATAAATCTTAGACCTGTGTCAGACCCACTACATCCAAAATTACATTTCAGCAAAATTCCTTGGTAATTCATACACTCATGAAAGTTTGAGAAACACTGTTCTGAGTCACACACATCTGTTAATAAAGTTGCTTCATTTTCCACCTCTGAAATCTCTCAGTGACCAAATTTAAGATTTCATGCAGGGTCCCCTGAGAGCAGAGAGCCATGCATTAATCTACAGCAACACCTACACCACCTCCCTTACTAATGGCTGCTCTACCATCCATTCCTGGACCCCAGCCACACAACATCCTCCCTGCCATGCTTCCTAATTGGTAATCTGCCACCCATGACCTTGGCCAGATGGTGTACTGCCTTGGGACCCCTGGCCTCATCAGCTGATTCCACACTCAGGCAGAACCATATTACAAAGAGAGGCTAGTGCCTGGAGCATCCATAGAGATGGATGGGCCCCCAAAGATTGTGGCATGCAATTAAAGGAAAAGAACTCTATTAAGAATTTTCATGAGAGGCCAAGGCCCTCTGTAGATAGGGGTCACTAGCCCTACCATTAATCCAATCTTGCTTTGTCTTCCAAATAGAAAATACTTTACATATGGAGAACTATGAGGAGGACAAGGGGGCAGCTGCGAGCACTTTAAATCCTTTCATTTGAGGAGAAGTTTCTGCTATGTTCCATCTTCCTATGGCAGGCAGGCAGGAAGGACAGTGTATCTCCTTTAGTGTTGTCTTCCCTTTAGTGCAGAGCCAATTTGGGAGCAGCCTCTAGGCCCGCCTCATGATTAACTTTTGTTCATGCATTCGGCTGTAATGAATATTGATTCTGGTGACAGCACTGATTGAGTCTGAGGAATTTCACACTTAATGTCTCAGTCAGAGAGGAGACAGGTGGCATCACTTCCATTCTCGGGGACCTGGCAACCACATCACAGCCCCTTGGGTGGAGTGTCTCAGGAGAAAGGGTTCCTATATTCCACAAGAGTTGCTTGAGGGTTCAGAGGGTGGAGCTGAGGAGTGGAAGATTGGATGGGTGCACGGTTTCCAGAATGCATTCTCAGGCCAAATTGCTTGAGTTCACATAACAATTTTTCCCGTTGCATACCATTGAAATTACCCACTGTATGCCTCCATTTCCTACGTGTAGAATGGGCAGTAGATGAGGCTGTACATGTAAAACATTCAGGACAGCGGCTGGCACAGAGTGGGTGCTCTAATATTTTGGTTTGTGGCCTGTGAAAACATATACTGTGTTCTAGCACTAGTCCCACAAACAGTTCAGTGCCTTGTAATTCAAGCCTGGCCACATAGGGCGAAGTTCTTGGAGTCTGACTCTACCTAAAGGATGCATAGCCACAGACCTTAGAGAACTACCCTTACTTCAGACACCCAGGACTTGGTGTTCCCAGGATTTCTGTACTTCAAATCAGGACATGATGGTTCCATCCTTATCTAGAACAATTCACAGAATTTACTGAAAGTGCTTTATAGCTAAAGTCGTGTGTTAAATAAAAATTAGAGCTGGCTTTTGTTTTAGAATAAGCCTTTGCACTAAGCCACCCACAGAGAAGACTAAAAGTCACATTGAAGTTGAGTATACTAAGGTTCCATGTTGTCAGCATACTGAGGTTAGGCTGTTTAACTCACCATCGGGGAATATTAGGGGGGAATGGCAGCCATATTTCCCAAACAACCAGTTTCAATGGGTATGATAATGAAGCTCCCCTTGCCTTAGTCCTTAGTACAAAATATATCCTAGTCAGACCTGGTGATGCAGGCGGGGAATGCTAGCACTTGGAAGGCAAAGGCAAGAGGATTTTGAGTTCAAGATCAACTAGGGTTATATAGCAAGATTCTGTCTCAAAACAAATACAAACACCAAGTAACACACACACACACACACACACACACACACACACACAAGCATGAACATATGCACACATACACACACACACACACACACACACACACATGAACATATGCACACATACATGCACACACCTGTGTGTGTGCTTACATGCTTTTAGCTCGTCACTGCTGCCTCAGTTTCTTAGCTTACTAAGAGTAAGTCAGAGTAACTAACAGCTGTCTGTTTTCTTTAGTTTCTCTTTCCTACAGTCCTTCTCCGTGCAAAACCAATCTCTTTAGTTTGACCCATTGGAACACTCAATTTATCCTATTAAGTGTTGTCTGATTTTAGAATTGAAAGTAAAGTCTATTAAGATTTCTAAATTGTTGTACATTGGTCCTTTGACAATGATGAAAAGCTTTAAGTTCCAAACAGCAAATGGAAGGACACAGCTCCAAAGGACTCATGGTTCCTCTCTCTCCTGGGAGGTGGGGGTGTCAAATTCCCTGCACCTCAATCTCTTTACCAACCAGCAAGCTCCCTTGAACTGCAGTATCCAGAGTTCTTGCCCAGGCTCCCATTACATAGGTGTGATTCACCATAGGATTGAACTCCAGCTCTGACAACCCCTGCTCTCCTTAGAGGTGAGGACGTGGGGTTGGAAAGTCTGGGGTTTCTGGCTTGCCTTGTCCCTCACTTGGTGTCATCTAAGAGCCCATCCTGAGCCATCTCATTAGTATAAACTCAGGTATGATCTTATGATCCTAGGCTCTCATGAAAACAAAAGGCATGCTTAACCACTTAGAAAACCTTGGGGTTAGAAGGTCTGTGTGGGTGCATGGTACAGGGTACTGGGGAGACAGCTGAGCAGTTAAGAGCCTGTATTGCTTTACAGAGGTCCAGAGTTCAATTCTCAGCACCCACACAGCACAGCTGGAAACCAGCTGCAGGGGAGCTGATACCATCCTTGGACCTGTGCAGGCAACCACACACACACACACACACACACACACACACACACACACACACACACACAGGAAAGTATTAGTCAGGGGCTTTATTTCACTTGCACGCTTCCACACAGCAGTTGGTCATCAAAGAGAGTTGGGGCAGGAACTTTGGAGGCAGAAACTGCAGCAGAAGCCATGGAGGAATCTTGCTTCCTGACGTGCTCCTCATGACTTGCTCAGCCTGCTTTATTACACACCCCTAGAGTACCTGCCCAGGGATGGCACAACCCACAATGGGCTGGCTTGTCCCACATCAATCATCAGTTAAGAAAATGCCCCATAGGCCAGCCTGATAGGGACACTTTCTCAATTGATGTTCTCTTTTCTCAAATGACTCTACTACGTGTGTCAAATGAACAAAAACCAACACACACACACACACACACACACAATTAAAAATAAAATCTTAAAAAACCTATGAAACAAGAAAAGCTTCTGCCAGAAGCTTGTTACAGGTTACAAGATACCTGTAACGCCAGGTACCTTGGGGGTCCAAAGAACTGTTGCATTGCAACCCACAAGTATTCCAGGCGTTTATCTTGAGTGGAGTCCTGTCTTAGGCACCAGAGCTGTAAGAACAGGAATTTATCTTTTCAGTGGTTTTCTTTAACCTCTTTTAAGACCCTTATTTCAGGACTCTAGCCCCAATCCCAGGAGAAATGGCACAGATCAGTTCCCACTAGGTTATACACAATTTCACTCCCCTCAACTAGCCTTTTTTAAAAAAAAAAAAAAAAAAAAAAAAAAAAGAGATCCTAAGATAAAAATGGAGTTTTTCCTGGGTCTTTTGGTCTTCAGTCTGAAGTCTCCTCTGTCATGTAAAACTATGAGCCAACACATTTGGTTTGCTTTTTTGTTAACCTGCCATTTGTGACAGGTTTGTTGGCCCTTCTGGCCTTGTGAAGAGGAACCCTCTGGAAGGCCAGTGTTGTCTTTAGAGTCCTAGTGTTAAGTGTGTTGCTGTGCCCAGCTCACCCTCAGCAAGACATGCTCTGTGTGTGCCACTTTCATTTAGCAAGGAAGGTTCATGGAAAACTAATTCTGTTAAAGCGCAGATTTCTTTTGTAGCCAAGAGTTGAAGAGCGCATCTCTTCTGTAACGCCAGTGAATTCTCATTCCTAACTCCCTTCAGGGACAAAGGAGGGAAGTGAAATGGGCAAATGAATTCAGCTCACTGTTATTATGCTACAGACTACATTCCCTGTGGACCAGCAGGGCGTGGTTTTCATTCTGAGCGGATACTGACCTGGGTACCTAGGGAATAGGAGCGCATTTTAAAAATTAGCCCATGCAAAAATAAATAATAAGGAAAGAAAATGCTTTGTTCAAAAACAAAAACAACTGGTGATGCCATTCAGTGGTGTAGAGCCGAACCAAAAGGCCCTGGGCTTGCTTCAACACACACACACACACACACACACACACACACACACACACACACACACACACACACACACGAGAATGTGAAAGCTGATGATGACATTTTGCTCAGTGGTCTCTTAGGCTTTCTCTCTCTCTGCATTCCCTTCTGTTTGTGTGCATAATTGATTGTTGACAATGCAATTAACTTGACCATTTCTGAGGAAACATTCTACCAAGATGGTCAAGATGTACTTTACTGAACTTCCCAAGTCCCTCATCAATTCTGAGTCTTCTGTGTCAGAGACCACACGTTCCAGGTTTTCTGGGCTGCTTTGCTGCAGGGGCAGCTGATGCGCCTTCTGTGGAGGGAGCCACACTCTGGCTCCCAGTGTCAAGAACATATTTCCTCATGAAATATCCTTGGATGATGCCAGATCCTAGAAGATCTTGTGAGAAGGGCTCTTTTTTTAAAATGTGTTATTCTGTGTGTCTGAGTGTTTGTGCACCATGTTTGTGTCTGGTGCCCGCAGAGGTCAGAAGGGGTGTCAGAACCTGGAGAATACAAGTCACAGATGGTTGTGAGCTGCCCTGTGGTTGCTGGGGATCAAACCCAGGTCCTCCAGAAGAGGAGCTGAGCCATCTCTCCAGCCTCATGATAACATTTACTTTTTTTTTTCTTTTTCTTTTTTCACTCTTTAAAAGCTGTCTTAAACTATTCCAAAGACATGAGCTCTTCCCTTTCCTGAACATGTAGAAATGTAAACATCTTAATTTCTTGTCAGCCTCCATTGGTGAGTCTCAAAAAAAATGCAATCATCAGAGTTAACTCAAGAAAAAGCAAAAAATCTACTATATAATTGCAAAAAGAGAAAAAGACAATCCTACATATATGTGACAGTGGCCAGCTGTGGGGATAACCAACTTGAAACTTAAGTTTTGTAATACAGATTAAAAAAAAAAAAAAATCAGCTGTTTGATGGCAGTCACTTTCCCATTATGGTGAGAGGACCTAAAATGGCTGTAGTTTAAATGTGATGATCTCAAACCAGGAAATCATTTCTTCTCCTGCCCTGATGGATAGCAGATAGTGGCGGTTAGCCGAGCATTAGCAAGGCCTGTGATGTAATCCCACAAGAGTGGTCTCCAATATCCTAGGAGCCAGGGGACCTCAATGGAGCCAGGGAGTCATTCTGACCCGTCAGATGCTAGCAGCTCCTCTGATGTTGACAGGGAGGAGCACTTTCTTGTCCACTGGAAATTGCAATGTTTTCATAGACTCTCCTTGGAAAGTAAGAGTTGCTTCCTTCTCATTTCTTTTGTTGCAGTGTGAATTAGTTGCATTTGAATTTTATGCAAAGTAAATGAAATCAGTCTTGTACAGCAGCCTACACAGGTGGGTTACTCTGTACATTTCACTACAATCAAATTGCCTTTTCTTTGTCCTTTTTATATTTCCCGTTTTTCAGTCTAGACTTACAAATGTAGTCGTTGGAGGGGGGGGGGATAAAGATAACCTGAGTCTTTGAGCCTAATGTCATTTTTTTAAAAGTAAGGTTTAAAAAAGAAAGAAAATGGCATTGGCCTGACTTCTTTTGTCTGCACAGAAGCTTAAGCACAGTGTAAAAGGGTTGCATGTGCTGAAATGTTGCCCAAGGATATATGTTATTATTCCTCCCCCTTGACCAGCAGGGTCTCCTTCTCCTTCCCTTTCAGCCTTTTGTTTGAACAGATGGGGTTGGGGAAGCTGGGGAAAGAAAGGCATTCTGTTCTCATTAACTCTCCCCATACACAAACACAACCTGGCTTCAGAGACTTAGAAAAGGGACAGCTCCCACTCCATTGCCATTGAGACCCCAAGTAGGAGATACAAAGAAAGTCATGTGGAGGACACACATCACCATATCAATGAGCTGGCTAACCAGAAAGGTAGCATTTGTGGATGGTTTTAGAAACAACCCGCACCCCCCCACACACACACACACAAACACACAACTAAATCCACCCATGTATCTACCTAACACAAGACACAGGCAATCACTATTCAAATAAAATACATCAATCTGTAACACATACCTTACTTAAATGCATTATTTTTCAGACATTCTTTTTTCATGAATAATAAATATCTTAAGAGTACACAACAACAGACTTGTGAGGAAGATAAAGTTATTCTGTGAACTATTTGGCTCTTTTACTTCATGTAATAGAGTTAAAATCTCAAGGATGAAGTAATTCAAGCTCTTTTGTTTCATCGTGACATAGAAATTATGATTTAAGTTCTCTGTGTGAGTGCTCTCGCCTGTTATAGTATTCCCAACCAAGACAAAAAGTCACAAAAGATTTTTTAAAAATTGCCTAAATCTCTCCCTTCACTATTCTTTTGGAAGTCAAGAATTCCAGGGTATTTGGAAGGAAAGAGTAGAGTTTCACAGAATGAAGTGGAGGCACCTCCTGGTGCATTAACTCGGGGCAGGCTCCTTTCCCTCCCATGTGTGGCTTAGGGGGTTGTTGATTCTCTGGATTTTCAGTCTCCCTATTCTCACTACAGGGATGAGGACACTGGGGAAAAGATGCTTCTCAAGGGTTGACACACATGAGCTTCCAATGTCATGTGCCGGTACTCAGGAAGGCAAGGAAAAAGAGCGCCCAGCCCAGGAGAGGTGCATTTATGCTTCTGGCAACTTCCAACGTCAGAACATGAGCTTAGAAATGAGGCATTTCCCAGGGTTTCAGAACAATGAAGATAATCTCCCACACACCCCAGTACACACAAAATGGACTGGCTGGCCTCTTTCATTTTTTTAGTTTTAAATTGTATTGATTATTACTGTTATTGTTATTATTTCGTATGAGTGAGTGTGTGTGTGTGTGTGTGTGTGTGTGTGTGTGTGTGTGTGTGTGCGTGCATGTGCGCACACACGTGCACCACAGTGCACAGGTAGAGATTGGAGCACAGCTTTCAGGAGCTGTGTCTCTCCTTCCACTGGAGGACCCAGGGATTGAGCATTGAGCTCAGGCATGTACAGTAGGTGGTTTGGTTTTGGTTTTGTTTTACCTGCTGAGCTATCTCTCTGGCCTTGCCTGGCCTGTTAGTGGTGAGGGTCCCCAAACGAGGTTGGGATATTTGTCTCAAACGACAAAACCTTCCCAGAGGATAATCAGTCCTTTGCAGTTGCATCCAACACGTCTTGGAGTTTTTCAGGTCAGCTTGCTTTACTCTCATAATAAGTTGCCAGTTTGAGTTTGGGATCGAAAGGAGACCGAGAACAATTTTCATTCCTGTTCAGCAATTGTTAACCCATGAACTCGAGATTCTAAGTGATCTGTTAGAAATGAACCATCAGCTTCCCAGATGACCTCAAATGGTGTTGGTACTCAATATGAGCCCATTCAGGCTTTGCCTGGATCGCTTCCTGAGGAATGGGAAAAGATTTGGACTTTTGCTAGGAAAGCTCACGACATTTTCATCTCTTCCATCAGCTGAGATTAGCCAGCTGAGAACAGACTATAAATTGGACAAGAGACTACAAGGAAAAAGGCCAGTGATAAGAGTTAGCTCATCTCAAGGGGAGGTGCCTGGCAGGGTGCAGCAGTCAGAGCCGGACTTAGTCCTGTTTAATATTTTGATTACTTCTCTGAAGAAGGAAGGGAAGCCACATAAAACTGACTTTGCAGATGGCTACTCACCACAGACAATTTGAGGACCCCAAGAAGAGCAGAAAGAGGACTGTGAGATTCAGCAGCTAGGTAGGGTGGTAAGAAAGGCTCGAAAGTACGGGAATGGAGACTGCCGTGGCAAAGCCTTCAGTGTGGTAGGGTATAGTGTCGCTTCCCGTAGATATCTGAAAGTAGCCTGGCAAACGTCTTTAACACAGGCAAGCTTTGGGGTCTCCATGCTGGGAGACATGTGTTGCCTTAGATTGGTGCAGCGAGGTAAATCACAGTGATTGTGAGACTGTGTTGGTTGGTTTTTTTTTTTTTTTTTTTTTTTGTCAACTTGGCTGAACCTAGACGTCTCTGGGAAGAGGGAATCTTAACTTAGAAAATGCCTCCATGAAATTGGCCTGCAGACCAGTCTGTGGAAGCATTTTCTCAATTTGAATGATGTGGGAGGGTGCAGTCTGTTGTGGGCAGTGCCACCCATGGGTAGGTGGTCCTGGATGGTGAAAGACAGCAGGCTGAGCAAGCCATGGAGAGCAAACCAGTAAGCAGCGCCCTCCATAGCCTTTGCTTCACTTCCTACCTCCAAGTTCACTGTCCCTTGAGTTCCTTTCCAGACTTCCCTCAGTGATGGAGTGTGACCTGGGAGATTTAACTTGAAATGAAACCTTTCCTCCCCATGTTGTTTTGGCTTTGGTGCTTTAATACAGTGACAGAAACCCCAACTAAGGCATTGTCATTAGACTACTGAATGTAGTTGCAAAAAGACAAAACAGGAGGGGGATAAGAATATGGTTCAGCAGTTAAAAGCACTCGTTGCTTTTACAGCGAACCTTAGAGAACCCATGTTGTGTAACTTTAGTTCCAGAGCCTCTGATGCCCTCTTCTGGTCTCCTTGGGTACCAAGCATGAATGTGGTGTGCATACATTTGTGCAGGCAAAACACCCACATACATAAAAAATTAATGCATTCTTTTTTAAAAGGGGAATTTAAGTTATAGTCTCTGGGTTCATGAAGGCATTCTGTGAATGGTGGTGGTGATATTAGTGAATATTAGGGTTTAACTGGCCCCTATGGGGGAATTCCATGCTCTTATATCAAAACAAGGAACTGGATAAGGACAGATGGACATTTGTAGGAGTAGAAATTGCTTATTAATAGATGGTAGACTTATGTCCAAGGAGCAGATGTGAGCCAGAAC
The DNA here is from genome assembly GCA_030556225.1 of Cricetiscus sungorus. Classification (NCBI taxonomy): domain Eukaryota; kingdom Metazoa; phylum Chordata; class Mammalia; order Rodentia; family Cricetidae; genus Cricetiscus; species Cricetiscus sungorus. The sequence continues at coordinate 7,407,618 of JANBXA010000141.1, forward strand.
AGAGAAAGAGTTTAGTACTGCGAATGCAATGCTGTCTAAACTGTAGAAATGTTTATGTCATACAGTAAAGGCTTTTTTGGGGGGTCTTTTTTAATTTACGTATTTATTTTTATTTTACATATTGATCCCAGTTCCCTCTCCGTCCCTCTATCCCTCCCTCTCTTCCACCCTCCCATGCCTTCCAACCACCCTCCCATTCCACCCCCACCCCCCACTCCACATTTGGGTGATGCCTTCCTGGAGGGGTCATCTAAATCTGTCAAGTCATTTGGAGTAGGGACTAGGCCCTCCCTACTGCCTCTAGGCTAAGGGAGTATCCCTCCATGGGGAATGTGCTCCCAAAGTCCTTTTGTGCACCAGGGATACATCCTGGTTCCACTGTCTGAGGTCCCTTTGACTGCCCAGACCTTCTAACTGAGACCCATGTTCAGGGGGTCTGAGTCAATCTAATGCTGGTTTTCCAGCTATCAGTCTGGGGTCCCATTAGCTCCCCCTTGTTCAGGTCAGCTGTCTCTGTGGGTTTCTGTAGCCTGGTCTTGTCCTCCCTCTCTGCATCTGGATTCCAGTTCCACTCAGTCTTTAGCTATGGGTGTCTGCTTCTGTTTCCATCAGCTACTAGATGAGGGCTCTATGATGGTGGATAAGTTAGTCATCAGTCTCATTATCAGGGAAGGGCATTTATGGTAGCCTTTCCACTGTTGCTCAAATTGTTAGTTGGGGTCAGTCTTGTAGGTCTCTGGACACTTCTCTAGAGTCAGTTTTTTCTTCAAACCTATAATGGCTCCCTCTTTTATGGTCTCTCTCTGTCTCTCTGTCTCTCTCTGTCTCTGTCTCTCTGTCTCTCTCTCTTGCTCTCTCTCGTCTAATCCTCCCCACTCGGTCTTCCTAGTCCCACATGTTCTCCTCTCCTCCCTTTCTCTTTCTCCTAGCCCCTTCTCCACTCATTGCACCCCCCACTCCCAATATGCTCAGGAGATCTTGTTCCTTTCCCTTTCTGTGAGGGACCTTGTATGAATCTCTTAGGTTCCTCTTTGTATCCTAGTTTCTCTGGCAGTGTGAATTATAGGCTGGTGATCCTTTGCTCTATGTCTAAAATCCATATATGAATGAGTACATACCATGTTCCTCTTTTTGTGACTGGGCTACCCCATTCAGGATGGTTTCTTCAAGTTCCATCTATTTGCCTGCGAATTTCAAGATTTCATTATTTTTTTTCCACAGAGTAATAATATATTGTGTAGATGTGCCACATCTTCTTTATCCATTCTTTAGTTGAGGGGCATCTAGGTTGCTTTCAGGTTCCTGCTATTACAAATAATGCTGCTATGAACATAGTTGAACAGATGTTTTTGTTGCATGGATGTGGATCATTTGGGTATATGCCTAAGAGTGGGATTGCCAGGTCCTGTGGTAGACTGATTCCCATTTTCCTGAGGAACTGCCATACTGATCTCCAAAATAGCTGTACAAGTTTGCACTCCCGCCAGCAGTGTAGGAGTGTTTCCCTTTCTCCACATCCTCTCCAGCATAAATTGTCATTGGTGCTTCTAATTTTAGCCATTCTGGCAGGAATAAAATGGTATCTCAAGAGTTGTTTTGATTTGCATTTCCCTGATAAGTAAGGATGTTGAGCACTTTCTTAAGTGTGTTTCAGCCTTTTTGATTTCCTCTATTGAGAATTCTCTCTTCAGTTCTGTACCTCATTTTTTAATAGGGTTATTTGGTGTTTTGTTGACTAGTTTCTTGAGTTCTTTGGTCAGCCCTCTGTCAGATATAGGATTGGTGAAGATCTGTCCCAGTCTGTGGGCTGCCGTTTAGTCTTGTCCACTGTGTCCTTTGCCTTATAGAGGCTTCTCAGTTTGAGGAGGTCTCTCTCATTTCAATCCAGCCTGCTCTTCCACTCTATGTCCCCAGGGCTTCACTTAGAACCCTCCAGGCACCTCTGACCACCGGCCACTTTCCAGAGCATGATGACTCGCCTCACGGCTTTGGTTTTTATACCTGGTTGGGTTATCCCGTTATGAACAGTAATAAGCCTAGCCATTCTTGTTAAGATGAGCAGTAGATAACTTTTCAGTGAAGCCTTCCAGGGTCACTTCTTTTCCCGCTCTCTATCAGAGCTAATCTCCCAAGTCCCCACTGTGAGAATGCTTGCTTCTCTCTCTATTATGAGAGCTCCTGATGTGATATCGTTATCAGCGTTTACCTTTTGACTTACTTGTTTTTATTTGTGTGTATATGTGTATACCTATGTGTGAATGTGCACACGAACATATGTGATACCCTCAGAGGTAGAAGACTTAGTGTTGCAGGCAGCTGTGAGCTGCCCAACAGGGTGCTGGGAATCAAACTCAAAAGCAGGAAGAATTCCCAACCACAGACACCTCTCCAGCACCTGCTTTCGTGTTTTTTTTTTTTTTTTTTTTTTCTATAGACAATATCTCCTGTATTTCAGGTTGGCTTCAAATTCACTATTTAGCTGAGATGACCTTGAACTTCTGGCCTTCCTGCTTCTACCTTCTGAATGCTAAGACTGCAGGCATGCATCCCCATGCCCAGCTTGTTACCAAAACTTTTAAGCCAAAAGCTTGTGTTCCAGCAACCCCAACCAGTTATAGTTGCCTGCTTATCCCTACATATCAGTTAAATACACAGGTAAGAATTAGAGGAGATTTATTCAATATGGCCACATTGGAAAGATGAACAAATAAGAGGATCCAGTTTGTCTAGTCTGCTTTCAGGGGGTTCTGATGGGGGTTTAGGTTTAATAGAGGACAAGAGTTATGCATAGTTAAGCAGTTCTGATAAGGGTGTGGCCCCACCCATCAGTGGCTGTCATTGCTTAGCTTTTGTCTTGCTAGGTGATCTAAAGTTATTACATAGCTAAGCTATTAATTACTGAGGCACCAGGCTTGCCTTCATGGACACTTGGCTTGGCTTCCTTTGGTGGAATGAGGGGGGGGGCTGAGATGGTTCACTCTCCCCAGAGTTCAAGGTAACTCAGGGAAGGTTAAGGGGCTTGGGGACCTAGTTCAAGCCTATGAGAATAAGACCTCAGGTCTGAAAGTAACTAAGAAGTTGGAGGTCAACAGGAAATCTCTGTGACTTCAGTCTAAGTACAGGCATGAAATGAAAGCAGAGATACCAGGCTTCTATCCTGCTTGTAGTTACCTCGTGGGTCTGAAGAGAGTCAGGTTTTTGTTCGTTTGTTTTTTTTTTTTTTTTTTTTTTTGGTGTTGTTGTTTGTTTTAGTTTTTGTTTTTGAAAAAAAAAAAAATCAGCATCCCCCAAGTGTCTGTTTCAAGACATCTGGCTTACACAACTTCCTGATCCTAAAGTTCCTCTCACTGATGCCCTTCACAAGGGTTGGCCAAGAGCTTTAGCTCTTTTGTTAAAACTCCTGAACCGAGGAGGCTGCCTGAGGAAATCCAAGGATTCCCTTAGAGTAGAACTGTCTGGAGAACGATCTGGTCTGTGCACTCAGCCCCCTGTTGGAAAGAAAAGGAGATGCAAGTGGCTTTGACTAACCAGGGCATCTGGAGCTGGCTGCCTAAGTGAATAGAATGACAGCTAGCTGAGCCGGGAAAGGTGCTGGAAGAAGAATGGGAGTGTAGTTCGCACTGGACATCGCCTCTGCCTCCCACACAGCAGTCCACATGCATCCTGGGACAGGCACACAGACTGTGTAATCAGGCTCAGCTGGTAATCAGGCAACTGCCAAACAGACGGGAGACTAAATTATCTCCCGGTCCCAGACAAAGTGGCCTTGCAGATGAGGGTTAAAACCAGACATGGTAGAAAAAACAAAGGAAGGAGAGTGGCAGCTGCTACGGCACACCTGGCCAGTGGCTGGTACCCAACTGTTTGCATTCACTCTGAGTCTCTGAAGCCAGGGTGGGTTAACAAGAAAGGGGGGGGGGGTCTCCAGACCAATGGCACTTGGTGCCAAAATGTTGTTACAGGAGGAATAATCGAGACCCACAGTTGCAACAGAGGAGAACAGAATCAATTTCCTGCAAATGTCCAGCTGCATAAATGTGCACGATAATATGCCTGTTTCCTCTGTTATTTGCTGAGGGAGATGTGCTCTCATTTTCAATATATGCATGATGAGATCTTTTCTCCCCTTTCCCAGCATAAGAATCCACTTCTATTCCTGTATTTGTAACTCTGGAAGAAGAAAGTTTAGGGAATCCAGAGATTATGTGGAAGAGGGACAGCTCTGGTGCCTGGGGGAAATGTCTCTGGTCTATTCAGTTGGTGACTACTAAGGGTTCTGTGTCAGGCACAGTGCTGAGCACCAGGCACACAGTGTTGAGCAAAAGGGACCTGCTCAACATTGTGTGCCTGTGTGTGTGGTTCTCATGAAGCTCCCAGTACTTGGGGACGAATGAACATTGAACAAATGCTCAACAAGACAATATAAAACTGTACTTGTAAGTTCTATGAAGAAGGGATGCCAGTGTCCCTGGCGGTGGACTTGATCCAGCCGGAAAAAGCCAGTGAGAAGGTAGCAACTGCACTGAGTGAGAAGTGAACTAACTAGTTGAAAGCTTGAGAGTCCCAGCTGCTGGGACTCCAGCTGCATGGCAGCTGCAGGTGGCCAGGGCTCATTCTTCACTGTGTGTTAGTGTATGGTTCAGCCCTAGCTGCCCCAGTTTATTGCATTGGGGCTGGAGGCAACCGAATATAGGATTGCAAAAACTAGTTTCTGAATACACAGTGACCGGAATCATACTCAAAAGCAAGTGGCCAGCTAATCTGGGGTGTTTCTGTCAGTGTTTGCCCCTGTTGTCCTATGTGACATCAAAACAGCCTTGGTTCAGAACACTTTGCACTATTCATGCCATCATCAAGCCTTGAGAGGCCAACTCAGTCTGCCTGAAACGCCTCAGCACAAATTCCAGGTGGCTGTGTGTGATGGACTGCAATGTTTTTGCTATATGGACAATGTTTTCTGCCCCTTGGGAAACAACATTGTTTAGTTACAGAAGCAGAGTTTGAGTGTTTTCTTACCATGGTTTCTCAGCCTGAAAATACCAAATGAAGTTACGTTTGTATTGTATTGTGTTAGAGTGTTTAATTAAAGAAAACTGTTTGAGTTGCTGACTTGAGTTTCATTTAAAAAAAAAAATCATTGAGTTTTGGCTTTGGGTTTGAACAGAATTTTCCAACAACTTTGGAAATGATCCTAAACATATTTCTGCCTTTTGTACTATGCATTTGTGCAAAGCGCCAGCCTCATCACTGAAGATTAATTACAAAGCAAAAGCATGGGTCAACTCTGACAAATGTTCAAGAAGTGATGCTCCTGCACTGTCCAGTGTTTATCTAAGGTTTAATTCTTCACAAAAGGCATATCTCATCAATTTGGAGATATGCATTTGTCTTTAATACATAGCAAACTTGTATGCATGCAGATTGTTTAAAATCTATTTCCTTATGATTTATTATCAGTAAGTATTTCTGTTTTATGTACCTGTGTATCTGGAGCTGTGGAAACATGGCTCAGGAAAAGGGATTGAAAATGGAAAAGCTTAAGGAGCCAGATCACACAAACTACAGTCTTTACAGCAAAAGGGTAGAAGCTTGAGGCAGGCCCTCCCACATCAGTGGAACTGCAGGGTATCTCCCCAGACCTGTGGCAAGGCCAACTAGAGTGGCTACTGAGTGCTGGGTGACTTGCATCTCAAAATCAGGATAGCAGTTGCTGACAGATATAGTTGGCACGATGCCATGGGACAAGTCCTGTCTATGGACAGGTGCTGGTCCAGGCCACTCCTACCCCTCTACCTAGTTCTTTTTTTTTTTTTTTTTTTTTTTTGGTCTTTCAAGACAGGGTTTCTCTGTATAACAGTACTGGCTGTCCTGGAACACACTCTGTAGACTAACGTGGCCTCAAACTTACTAAGATCTGCCTCCAGAGTGCTGGCATTAAAGGCGTGCACCACTACCACCCAGCTGCTACCCAATTCTTACTGACCAGTCAGCGTGAGGGAACCCTCTGCTGAAGGAGAAGTTTGCTTCCCTTCTCAGGAATAAAAATCCCACACTCCTTGCCACAGGTAATAGCAGGATAGTATGGTATACTCAGAGCTTTTTAAGTCTTTCTCACTTGTGGCCCATTTTGCCAATATTTACTGATAATAGACTATAAAGACATTTAGTTTAAATAATTGGTTGCTGTACATGCGATTTTATCCATTATTTAAGATTCAAGCAAATTTGCAGAATGATGAGATGGCTGTGCTTATTTTTACATAAAGAATTTTATCTTGGTCAGTACACTGGAGGACTTTGCAGCGTGTGGGTCACCTGTTGGTGATGCTGGCTCAGATAGGCTCAGGTCTTTCCCAGGCTGAGGCCTGATTGTAGGGAAGTATGACCCGAGGCTAGCTCTTCTCAGGACAGGTCACTGGACACAAAGCCAAGCCTGACAAACAGAAGCTTCCATTCACATTATGTCCACTAACATTCCATGGGGCAGATACAGTCACCAATGGGACAGGAGTGGATGTTGCACCCTCAGTGGGAACATTTGCTGATTCATATTCCAAATGATCACACCATCTGTACTAGCAGCCAAGCTGGAACAGGTATCTGAACTGGACACTGTTTCCTTCTTGATCTCCTTTAGCATTCAGTTAAACTCTTTCTGGAAATGCCAGCTTGCCTCAGCTGGGCTATGAAGAATGAAAGGAAACAGTTTTGCCCACCATGAGCCTGAGCATTAAGTGGAAATGAATGTGCCACAGTCCCAAGTGGGATGAAGCTCAGGGGATCATTTTCTAAGGATTCCTGTTCAAGAGCCCTCGTCCTCAGGGCTTTCCTTCCTGCACTCCTCTCGGTTGGCTCTGGGAATGAATACAGCGTTCAATTTCAGAAGAAAACTCTTTCCTTGAAGTGTGTATGATGTGTCAGATGATGTCAATATAACATGAAGTCTGCCAGGATGACTCTGAGTGCCCAGCAACAGATGGGCATCACCAAAGCAGGGAGCATGGGACTTCCCTGCTCACTCCTTACCAGTCCCAAGGGACATGTCTGCCAAAGCTAACAGCTCTAAAACTCAACTTGCAAGTCCTACGGAACCTTTGGCCCAAATGACCTCCCAAGTCCCTCTTGCTGTGAGACCAGCTGCCTGAAACCTGAAACCACACTGCCTCCGCTAGAAGAAAGACAGAGCTGCACTTGGGTTCATTCCCCTTTGCTTGCTCTTCTACACTCAAATCCAGGTTTACAGGGGAGGGGGAAGGCAGCGTTTAAATGCATCTTAAATTCCTGAACATTGAGTCATGATCACATGGGACAAGAAAAAAAATGACCTTGTTTGAGAAGGTAGAAGGAAGAGAAGGAGGGAGGGGGAGGCACAGCTGGATAGAGGGAGGGAAACAAAAAGGGAGGGAGGGAGGAGTGTTGGTCCAGCCAACCTGTCCAGTCCATTCTTGAGGAAAAAAATGGACAAGAGAAGGAAGATACAGTAGGGAGGGCATCCCAGTGAGCACTGAATTCGCCCCAAGTTTATTTTTCATGGCCCTTTTATACCCCAAGCCAGAGTGGTGAGCAAAAGACTTTTTTCTTTTTTTAAATCATGATACAAAGAACAAACGAGTGATTACTTCCTTAATATTCAAAACATCTAAAAGCTATGCCCTAAGTCAAACATCCTGTTATTAAATGTTGAGGAGCAAAACATCCAGTAGCTACCCCTTAGGCCAGGCATCCAGTTATCTAGGCAAGGCATACAGCAACTTCACCTTGACCAAACATCCTGTGTTCAACCTTGAAGGAGCAATAATAAGCTTGAACTCTCTGACCTTATGTCAAGATGGAGCAGAGCTACTTCTATGGGCCTTCACAGGGAGGGAGAGAGGGAATGTAAGAACTTACTGGATCGCATATTCAAGTCCAGAGAAAGACAGGGGTTGCTGATCTAAAGATAGTTAGACAAGACAACCAAATTTCTGTCTCCCTCTCTGTTTATATTGAGTGTGGCTCCCATGAAGTCTCCTGATATGGCTAGTATCTGCTCTCAACTCCTGGTCTTTAAGAATCAGAAAAGGTGAGAGAGTCCTCTGACCTACCATGACTAGTTAAAACCTCAAAACATTACATAATGAGAAAACCATCTTTTACTCTATAACACTCTTACAGCAACATTGTTAATGGCCAGTCAACATTTCTTTCATCTACTTGTTCATTTGTTCGTTCATTCATTCATTCATTCATTCATTCATTCATTCATTGTGCAGTGCTGAGCGTCAGACCCCAGGCTTCTTCCATGCTAGGCAAGCAGCATGCCATTGAATTCTATATCCAGCAATCAACTGTTCAATTATTTGTGGGACTGTACATCTTGGTGCTCTAGTTTGCTACATTGTTGGATGTTTCTAGGTGTTGGTGAATATAATTCCATCTTCATTAGTGTAACTTTATAATGTCAAGAAGGATAACTCTTAACTATTTAAGCAAAGAAAGAACTCATTAGTTCTTTCTTGGAAACTTTTAAACTATTCTTAGCCATTTATATTTCCATATAAAATTTTAAATCAACTTAGCAGTTTGTGTCAAAATGAATCCTGAAATTTTCATTCACATTAAATTGAATCAACAGCTCAACTGGTTATTTATTAATTTATTTATTGTGTGTGGGTGTGGGTGGAGGGTGGGTGGGTGTGGGTGGAGGGTGGGTGGGTGTGGTAGATGAATGGTTGTAGAAGTCAGTTCACTCCTCCTACCACATGGATCCTGGGGATTGACTTTAGGTCCTCATAGCATTCATCAAGTGTTGGTATCCACTGAATCACTGTGCTGACGATCCCTAGAGATCAGTCTAGAAAGAATTTAAATCTTAATATTTAATTTCCCGTGTATGACCATGGTACATTTCTTCCTTGGTTAGGTAGTCTTTATTGCAATACTTTGTAGCTTTTAGTAAATGGTATACATAATAACATTATTAGAGTTTCTGACAAGTAACTTTTAAGGTTACTTTTTTTCTATATAGACCAGTGGTTTTGCCCCCCCCCATGGGTCAAATGACTCTTTCACGGGGGTCCTCTAAAAACCATCAGAAAACACAGATATTTACATTCCAGTTCATAACAGAATCAAAATTATAGCTATGAAGTGCAGCGGAGATAATTTTGTGGTTGGAGGCTACTACAACATGAAGAACTGCATTAATGGGTCAAAGCATTAGGAAAGTTGAGAGCCACAGATACAATCATGTCATCTACAAATGGGGACAGTTTCATTGTATCTTTTAAATCCATATATGTTGAATTTATTATTCTTGACATATTACACTGGATAGACTTCCAGTATAAAGTAGCAACTGTAGCTGATCTCCTTACACCAACTGTCTAAGAGCTGTGCTCTAAGATGCAGAAGCTTCTCTCCTCTCACCTCTGCCATCTTCTCTCCAGCCATGAAGCAGCAGCCTGGTGTGAATGCATCAGGAGTTTACTGCCTGGGACATGGCACCTAGCCTGGTGGCAAGATACCAAGTGTCAAGACCATTGGAGAAAGAGATGACTCTTTTGGCACTTTTTGCAGTGACACAGGCACTGGCTTCATGTGCCCAGAGCAGTGTTCATAGATGTGGAACCCACAGTCATTGATGAAGTTTACACTGGTACTTATTGCTGACTCTTCCAACCCGACCATCCCATCACAGGCAAGAAAGATGCCACCAGAAATTATCTGCTGGCCACTACTCTACTGGCTTGTATAGTTTCTAGCTGGAAACATTCTTACACTTTTCTCTTTACACATCACCTTCTCTGGCTTTCTTCACTATTTCCTGTTATTACCTCTTTCCAGGGGTTTATTGTTGGCTTTGCCCATTTCCGTTTCCCCCTTTTCCTGGTGAGGCTTGTTAAATTGCCTGGGTCTGTGGACCTATGCTCTCAATCATACTTGGAGATTGTTTAGACATTCATTACTTTAAACGTTGTATCTGGCCCTCCTCTTTCTCTGCTCCTTGAAAGACTCCAATTATATGTGTCCCAGGTTACTTGATTGTGTCTTACAGATTACCAGGGCTTGGTTTGTCTTACTGTCCTTCTTTCTCTTGTCTTTCTTTATCTCCTTCTTTCTTCTGCCTTCCTTTCTTCACCTTCATTCTTCCCTCATTCTCCTTTCCCACTGTTTCCTTCCTTTCTCCTTATTTCTTGTATCCACCCAGCCTTCCTTTCTTTTCTGTTTTAGACCTAATTTTCATTATTCACTCTTGTGCCTCATTGTTCTCCACTAATGTCAAATCTGCTTTTTATTTCCAGGTATCTTATTTGTCATGTCTCTAAGTTCCATGTAGTTTTGCTAGTGAGGACATATTATTTGTTACTTCAACATTCAATTTGACCTATTCCAGTAGTGCCTCTGCTGGCATCTGGCCTGCCCTTGGGGTTCTGACAGGATTATGCCCTCAGCTACCCCCACTAAGACTACCTCCTGTGCACGTTCACTATGTTACCTTTCAAAATGGTCCTGCCCACCTTCCTTCCATCCTCCTCTCTTTCTGTGTGTCTGTGTGTCTGTCTGCCTGTCTGTCTCTCTCTTTCATTCTCTCTCTCTACTCTGCCTGTCTCTCTGTCTTTACCACTCTCCTTTGCCTCTTTTTTCTCTTTTGCTGTTCCTGTCCCCAGAGGCTGGTCTCCTCCCTCTCAATCCCCCCTTCCCCCATTTCTTTTCCCTTGATAAAAACCCCTCCACATGAGCTTTGTCACCTGGCATCTGTCTTTCATTTTTAATTACAACTACCTCCCCTTCTTAGTTAACATAATCAACAGATCTTACAGACATTACCATGCTTAACAAGGTCAATGCATTTTTTGTAAAGAACCCACCAAAGGCCAGGACATTTGCAATGTGTACACATGGATGTCCTAGCTGGTTATTTGTGTCACCTTAGGAAAATCACTTAACTTTTAAGTTTAAGGATTCCCATCTAGAAACTGGTGTGCAAGAGTAAGATTAGCTACTGTGTAGGAATTTGCTGGATCCACAAACAGGTGGAGTAGGTATGTGGACTCAAGGCCCCTTCTTTGAGCTCTATCTCACCACATTGGAAGCTGACTTTTCTTGTGAGTCAGAGAGAAGATTAGCAGTCCCTTTGCCCTCAGAAGGAGGGGCTGAGGAATGTTCTTAGATAATGTGCACCCAGGCCACACATTGCAAGATCACAGTGGCTATTCTTGGAGCTTGCTGAGATCATGAAGTGGGGATATGAAGAGCCCACAGGTGTCAGGGGCCATGTCCCATGTCCTAGAACACCAGAAAGACTTGCCCCATGCCTCATTTGGCTATGTGTGCACACGTCTCTGTATGCTTGGAAATCAGACCACAGAACAGACTCTCAGAAAAGCTTGAGCACTTTGGCTCCATCAGCCTGCATGTCCACTGAGGATAATAATCAGGGGATTTTGAGACAGGGTTGGAAATCTGCTACCACAGCAAAGCAGAAATAGGAATCAAGGACAACACTAGACTCTAACCAAGGAAAGATGAAAAAAGCGTACCCTGGATATTTCTCTGGGAACAGCCAAGGGTAGTATTCCCCCCAAGCTATACTTAACCCACAGCCTGTCAGACAAGCAGACAGAGAGTGCTAAAGAAAAACTGACTCCACAGACTCATGTACAAGAGTGAAGTGTGCTACTTATCCAGGTTCTGTGAGCAGGAATGAGGTTCCTGCTACTCCAGCATTTACCAAAACCCTGGGTAGTATCAAAACTCAGTGAGTAGACTACGAGCTCTGTTGGAGTCTTGCCCAGAACTTCTCCAGTGACATTTTTGGGCTGGGTTATTCCTTCCTGTGCTTTGTAAACACTTACTGTACCCCTATATTGACCCACAGCAGTAATGCTTCAACCAACTCACCTCTGGAGTTAAGACCATCAACAGTGTCTACAGACATTGCTGAAGGTACCCAGGGGAAGGGGAGGGAGAGGTGCTGATGGAGCCTTTAGGCTTTAACTCCAGAAGTGGTAGCATTTGTAGTAATTCCCAGGACAAGAGCTTGGGTGAAATGCAGAGAGATCTACAGGAAAAATCTTAACACTTACACGGGCATTTTTATGTCTGTAAAGCCACGAGGCATTGTTTCTATGGTTTTCCCCTCAAGCGCTTAGCAGAGGCACACTGTGCTTCATTACACATGCTCCAGTCAGAGTCCCAGCTGCTCAGGTCCCAGCTTCATCCTTCATTATGCATGAGGCTGGACAAAGGAATCCTGTCTCTGCTACTCAGATTCTTTGTCCATAATGTAGATGATGGCAGGAGCCATCTCACAGTGCATCTGCCAGGCATCCCATTCATCCATAGATGTGGAGGACTCAGCACTGCCCTGGGTAGATACATGGTGAGCTCTACAAATGGCCCATTCCAGCACTTTTCCACTGAAGGGAGAAGTGACAGTGGCCTAAGTGTTCATGTTAGTAGCACTAAGTTTTCTTTTTCTGTTTTGAGAAAAAAATAAGCATCCCATATAATAAGGAAAATGTCCTGTCACCTAAAATAAAAACTGCAGAGAGCTCCCAGGAGCCTATGGGGACCTTAAGGGTATCAGCTGGGCCAGCTCCTAATTCAGGTACTCAGATTGTCACTCAACTGCCACTGTGGTTTTGACTATTGCAGAACTTTAAGTTATCATTATTCTTAGACTTCACCAGGTTGTCTAATTTCACCTGTACCACTCCATCATAGAAGGCAAGAACTACAGGAAATGTCGAGGCTGAAGTCTGAGTTAAGAAGAAACATATTAAAATGTTAATTGTGAACAAGGAAAGGTGGCATCTAGAGCCCTGTTAGTTTGATTGATTGGCCTCAAATCCCAATTTACACAACTACATGTCTCCAAACTATCTCATCAGAGTTAGGAAGTACTGTTGTCATTATGATGAGGCTGGCTTTTTTGTATTTTAGGACTGGAAAGACAGTTCATATCTGTATTTGGTTATTTGTCTGGAGAATTTATGAACAGCATAATGCCTACCTACACTGGCACTGAGATTGCTTCCTGTGATGGTAACTTTGAAGGATGAACTTGATGGGATTTAGAATCAACCAGGATACACACCTGTAGGTGTGTCTCTAAAGGACTTTTCAGGGATGTTTAGCTGAGGGGAAAGAAAATCCCTGAATTTTGGAGTATCTATTTTATGAGCCATGGTCCCAGACTGAATAAAGAGGAGAAGGTGAGCAATAGCATCCATCTCTCTCTGCTTTCTGGTTGAAGATGAAATGTGACCAGCTCCCACAAGCTCCCACCGTCATGCATTCCCTGCCATAGTACACCCTCAAACAATGAACCAAAACACGCCTTTCCTCCCTGAGTTGCTTCTTGCTTGCTATATTGCAGATATAGCAATGAGAAAAATAACTAATACACTATGCCACATTCCTCCCAATTTGGCAATGATGAGTGTCATCATTGGATGCCCCTCTCTTCCTTGGTAGTCCGAACCATTGGAGGGATTCACCCTATCAGCATCTGAATAATTAAGGATGAGCATACTGCCTGGGCTGGAGCTTTTAGAGGAATATTACTGAAATTTAGTTTATAAGATTGGAGAGGATGATGCTGTGGTCTCTAGAAAGAAAATCACTGCAGTCTCTTCTAGACCATGGAGTTGAGTGCAGTGCCCTGAAGTTGTGCATTCACTATTCAACAAGCAGACATAGTCAATGCTATGATGATGGTTTAAGACAAAAGAACATAGATCAGAGAGATGAAAATGGAAAAAATCTGGTGGCATTGTTGAGATAAATTACAGTGTAGTGGTTTGAATGAGATATTTGAACATGGGTCCCCATGTGCTGTTTGGGGGGGTTTAGGAGGAGAAGCCTTGCTGTGGGACATACTGTACTGTAGATGAGTTTTGAGTGTTTATAGCCTTGTTCCTCTTCCTGTTTACTCTCTCCTTCATGCTCACAATTGTGGTTGAAATGTGAGCTCGCAGATTCCTGGTCCTCCTGTTATGCATGCAGTTTGTCGCCAGGCCTCCCTTACAGGGTGAACTTCTATCCCTCAAGAACATAAACCAAATAGACCCTTCCTTCTGTAAGTTGCCTTGGTCATGGTGTTTTATCACCGCAACAGAAAAGTAACTAAGGCACAGCAACCGTCAGCCCCCATCTCCAGTTATCCAAAGCTATTTTGCACTAGGGTTTTACTACCTGAATCTTAACATAATCTCACTTAAATATCTCTTGAATGTGAGGGTGTAATGATCACTAGACCCAAGATAAATGATAAATGGTTGTTTATTGGGAAACACTTACTCAGATAACAATAAAGAGCCACGGGAGCCCTTCTGTGCTCTTCCAATCAGATCTGCTGACCCAAGAGAAAGAGATGACCTAAGCAAGCCCATGCCTCAAGCTTCCTTCTTTCCTCTTCCATCAGACTGAAGCCATGCCCAAAGGGGTGTGACCACTGTTACAGATTCAGTGGCAAGATGCTGCTATAATCTCTAGTTTTTCTAATTGTTTGGAAATAGGACAACAAAACAAAAACAAACAAACCCAACACAGAATAACAACCACAGAATAAACCTAAATTACTACTTGAAATAACCACAACCAGCCAGATGATGGACTTCCAATCCTCAGTGTTGTAGGACTAAGTAAGGGGTTTGGAGGCTTCAATTAGGTCTATAGCTTTTGTGAGTGAGATTTTTGTCCTTATTAAAGGGACTTGGGGAGGTTCCTCAGGCTTTCTATCATGTGTGGGTGCAGTAGAGTAGGCATCTTCTGTGAAACATAAAATAGGACTCATCAGACACTAAGTCTGTTAGCATATTGATCTGGGAACTCCATATCTTTAGCACCATGAAAATACATTTCTGTGCTTATAAAACCATATTTTTACAGAACTCTACTACAGTAGTCACAATGGACTATGGCTGAATCCCTATTTTCTAACACTTCGGTGTTTAGCCTAGGTAGTGCAACAGGGACACATATATCTTCCTATCTGAAAGAACCACCCCCCAAAGAAACAAACAGACAAAACAAAGCACTTACTACAACAGTGTATAAAGCTCTGTGCATCTAGGATGGGGGACTATGACTTAGAGGGTAAGGGTACTTGCTGCCAACCCTGAGGACATGAGTTCCCAGGACCCACATGATGGAAGAAGAGAACCAACTCCAATAAACTGGCCTCTAATCTCCACATTTTCCTGAGGAGAGCTTCTGGGAAGTGGATGTCCTTATATTGAGATGGAGCTGAGGGTCCAAGAAGATGAGGAGGCTGAGGTTCACAAGTGCATAGAGTATCAAAGAGATTGCTACCAGGGCTGGAGAGAGGGTCAGAAGTTCAGAGAACTTACTGTTCTTACAGAGGACCTGAGTTCAATTCCCAGCACTCATATGGCTCACAGCCATCTGGAACTTCAGGTCCAAGGGATCTAAGGCCTTCTTCTCTAACCAGGCACCAGGCATGCACATGATGGTGCAACGTATATGTAAGTAAAAACACACACACACACACACACACACACACACACACACACACACAAATAAATATGTCTTTAAAAAGTAAATAAAGGAAGAAGATTGCCACCTGAGACATCCCTGAAGTTACACTGAGAATCACCCTCAAACACTGAGCCAAGCACTGGAGCCTGTGTGTTGATTTTAAAGGAAACTATTTGAGATGAAGAAAGAATGACCTAAAGGGCTAGACAGGGGTGGGGGAATGAAGGGATGGAGAGTGGGAGTGGGGTGTGGGTGTGGTCATCAGGCAGAGCTCACTCAGAGACAGCCAGGGGGTTAGATTTTTAGAGATGAAAACCACAATGCCCAAGGTGAAAAATGCACTCAGTGGCAACAACAGATTCACTGAAGGGAAAAGATGAGTGAATAACTTTGAGATGCAGAAAGAACTCAGCAACACAGCAAAAACTGTCAGCTTTTAGCATTGGCTGGCTTACCCAGAAAAAAAATGTTTTTCAGAGACAAAAGCAAAATTTAAAAAGCTTTAAAAAAACTAGTAATGGGCAGGAGAGAGGGCTCAGGTTAGGAATGCATACTGCTCTTGCAACGGACTGGAGTCCTGTTCCCAGCACCCACGTTGGGTGGCTCATAGCCACCATTTAGCTTGAAAGAATCTGATGACTCTAGCATCTTCTATGCTTGCACCCCACCACATAGCTAAAATATCAATAATAGTAACTTAAAAACAAAAGAACTGTCACCGATGGACTTACACCACAAGAATGAGAAAGTCTTCCTGTGAGGGGATGTTGATGTCAGTGCTTATCAAATTTACAGAGTGGTGTTTTCAAAGACAGGGGAGGAGGAGAAAGAGAGGTGCAGATATCTGGGGTTTATCTGCCTTCTTTCTATAAATCAGTTTGGCAACTAAACAAATCAACAAAGCCAAAAAAATTTGAATACCTCAGTAAATACAGAAACATTGTTAGACAAAATTCAGTACCTAGTCCTGATTTTAAACTCTAGCCAATTTGGAAAAGAATAAACTCAAGCCAATAAAGAGAATCTTACATTTATTTTATTTTATTATTTTACATATCAATCCCAGTTCTTTCTCCCTCCCTCTCTTTCTCCCTCCCCCCCTCCCTCCTATGCCCCACCATCACCTTTCCATCCCACCCAACCCTCCCCCACTCCACAGGGAGGGTGATGTCTTTCAGAAGGGGTCAACAAAATCTGTCAAATTATTTGGAGTAGTGACTAGGTCCTCCCTCTTGCTTCTAGGTTAAGGGAGTATCCCTCCATAGGGGATGTGCTCCCAAAGTCCTTTTGTGTACCAGGCATACATCCTGGTTCCACTGTCTGAGGTCCCTTTGACTGCCCAGGCCTTCTGAGACCCATGTTCAGGGGGTCTGAGTCTGTCCAATGCAAGTTTCCCAGCTATCAGTCTGGGGGCCCATTAGCTCCCCCTTGTTCAGGTCAGCTGTCTCTGTGGGTTTCTATAGCCTGGTCTTGTCCTCCCTCTCTGCATCTGGATTCCAGTTCCACTCAGTCTTTAGCTATGGGTGTCTGCTTCTGTTTCCATCAGCTACTAGATGAGGGCTCTATGATGGTGGATAAGTTAGTCATCAGTCTCATTATCAGGGAAGGGCATTTATGGTAGCCTTTCCACCGTTGCTCAAATTGTTAGTTGGGGTCAGTCTTGTAGGTCTCTGGACATTTCTCTAGAGTCAGTTTTTTCTTCAAACCTATAATGGCCCCCTCTTTTATGGTATCTCACTCTTTTTTCCTCTCTCATCTATTCCTTCCCTGACTCAATCTTCCTAGTCCCACATGTTCTCCTCTCCTCCCTTTCTCTTTCTCTTGCCCCTTCTCCACTTACTGCAACCCCCACTCCCAATATGTTCAGGAGATCTTGTTCCTTTCCCCTTCTGTGAGGGACCTTGTTTGAATTCTTAGATTCTTCCTTGTACCCTAGTTTCTCTGGCAGTGTGAATTATAGGCTGGTGATCCTTTGCTCTATGTCTAAAATCCATATATGAATGAGTACATACCATGTTCCTCTTTTTGTGACTGGGCTACCCCATTCAGGATGGTTTCTTCAAGTTTCATCCATTTGCCTGCGAATTTCAAGATTTCATTATTTTTTTTCCACAGAGTAATAATATATTGTGTAGATGTGCCACATCTTCCTTATCCATTCTTCAGTTGAGGGGCATCTAGGTTGCTTCCAGGTTCTTGTTATTATAGATAATGCTGCTACAAACATAGTTGAACACATCTTTGTTGCATGGATGTGGATCATTTGGGTATATGCCTAAGAGGGGGAATGCCAGGTCCTGTGGTAGACTGATTCCCATTTTCCTGAGGAATAGCCATACTGATCTCCAAAATGGCTGTACAAGTTTGCACTCCCACCAGCAGTGTAGGAGTGTTTCCCTTTCTCCACATCCTCTCCAGCATAAGTTGTCATTGGTGTTTCTAATTTTAGCCATTCTGGCAGGAATAAAATGGTATCTCAAGAGTTGTTTTGATTTGCATTTCCCTGATAAGTAAGGATGTTGAGCACTTTCTTAAGTGTCTTTCAGCCTTTTTGATTTCTTCTATTGAGAATTCTCTCTTCAGTTCTGTACCTCATTTTTTAATAGGGTTATTTGGTGTTTTGTTGACTAGTTTCTTGAGTTCTTTGTATATTTTGGAGATCAGCCCTCTGTCAGATGTGGGGTTGGTGAAGATCTTTTCCCACTTTGTGGGCTGCTGCTTGGTCTTGTCAACTGTGTTTTTTGCCTTACAGAAGCTTTTCAGTTTGAGGAGGTCCCAAGAATCTTTTATTTTTAAAAAGTATGTAGTTATTATCACACTTAACCGAATAAACTGGACTTCTAAGATGAGGACAAGGCTAGGCTGTCTATATTCTCTCACTTGTGTCTCCTCAGCATCGAGCTGGGGGTACCAGTCCATGCAGTAAGCAAGTAACATAAAACAAAAGGTACTGTAAATCTCCTGGGAAGAGACAAAAGGCTCCCCATATACAAATGTTATGACTATTTATGTAATCCATAAAGAATTTCTGGAACAAATGAGTTTGGCCAGTTTAGAGAATATAAAATTGATATACAAACATCAATTGCATTACTGTATACTGTCAACAAAAAAGATAGAAATTGGATTTTTACATATGTGTCATTTTAATAGGATTAAAAAAGATGAATGTGCCTGAATAAATGTGACAAAAGAGGAAAGCCTGTAGAGCGGGAACTACAAAACCCTGGACGTAAGAGAAGACATCTGTGGAGCGTCGTACTTCCATCCTTCTAAAGACTCACTGTGTGCTTGTTAAGTCTCCCCAACCATCTTACTGATTCAGTACAACACCAAACAAAAATCCCAGCAGAAATCTACCTAAATCTCATCTGGATGCCATGAAACAAACGGTATGTGTAAGAGAACAGCCTGGGACACTCACACTTGGGAGAGGTGGCCATGAGCAGGTCTGAGACTCTGGCCACCCACGTGGTTTTCCCTGTTCCCAGAAACACTTTCCCCATCTTAATAAACTGTCTCTTTCCAGTTCTCTTTAAAAAAAAATGACAATGGATGATTTTGTTAATAACCATTGTTTGGTATTAACTGATCTAGTTGTTTGTCTAGATCTTCTAATATATTTATTTTTTTTAAAGACGATTTTTTTATGTGTATGGGTATTTTGCCTGCAGGAATGTCTGTGTATCACATGTATGTCCTGTGCCCTTGGAAGTCAGAAGAGAGTGTTAGCCCTGGAACTGTTGTTAGCCTCTAAATTGGTGCAAAGAACCCAACCCAGCTCCTCTGGAAGAACAAGCCACTAGGAACCTCTGAGCACTGGCCACAATGGCCAGTCCCTCTAGTCCTTTCTTTTTTTTTTTTTTTTTTTTGGTGTGCTTGCTCTTTGTAGCCCGTTGTCCCAACACTCACTATGTAGATAGGCTGGCTTCAAATTCAAAGATCTGCTTGCCTCTGCCTTCCAAGCATTATGATTAAAGGCATGTACCACCATATCCAACCCCCTATTTCTAGTTCTTAAAACAAAGAAGCAAAACCTAGGTTCTCTTTTTTTTTTTTTTCTTTTAAGTTCGTAAGTTATTTTGAAGTTCAGATGGAAATAAACCAAAACAAAACAAAAAAAAAAATCCAACAACAACAAAAAGCTAAACCCTAAAACAAACTGGAAAAGAATTAAGTGCACCTGACTGGGAGACTTTCAAAGCTATAGAATCTGAGACTGCACTATTAACATTTAAAGAGATCTATTGATCCGAGGAACAAATGGAGAGCTAGGCTTGCACACACATGGAAAATTACTTTTGACAAAGGAACAAAGCAATGCAATGGAGACAAACTGTTATGCCCAGAGATGGCACAAAAAAAATGATGGGCTATCCACAAGCAAATAATAATAATAAAACTGTGTCCCTTTTCCACGGTGACCTAAGAGGAATCGCAGATCTGAGTGGAATGCTCTTAGTAGCCCTATGTAAGAAAAAACAAAATAAATTTCTAACACAGGGTACAAATAAATAAGCTGATTATGTTGATATTATGCCAATTTTAGTTAGCAATAAAAATGGTAAATGATTAGTGTATGCAACTGCCTGATTGAATCTCAGAATAACTACAGTGAGGGAAAAAAAAAATGTCAGCCAGAAAATAAAAAAGACCAAAGTGTGACCTCCTTCATAGAAAATTGCACCAAATGTAAACTAACCCAACAAAAAGACAAGAAGGAAGTAGATGAGAGGAGGAAGATAGGAGACTCATAGTCACTGTCTTGACTGTAATGATGGCTTTGTGGATGTACATAGGTCAAAATGACTCAAATTAGTTCATTACATTTATGGTGTGTGTGTGTGTGTGTGTGTGTGTGTGTGTGTGTGTGTGTGTGCTGTGACACACATGTGGGGGTCAGAGATTAACTTGTGGATGTCAGTTCTTTTCTCCCACCATGTAGGCTCCAGGATTGAACTCAGGTCATCAGGCTTGGTGGCAAGTGCCTTTATGTGCTCAGCCATCTTGCCTGCCTATCAAGTTTTGTACTTTGGATATTCACAATTTACTGTAGTGTCGTAGTTGCTTTTCTATTGTTGTGAGGAGACAACATGACCAAGGCAGGAATTTAATTTGGGGCTTGCCTATAGGTTTGGAGGGTGAGTCTGTGACTGTCGTGGTGGGAAAATGGCAGGAGACAAGCAGACATGGCTTGAGCAGTAGCCAAGAGCTGACATCTGATCCAGGAATGCCTGGAAGGGAAAAAGACTGGGACACACACGGGCTTTTGAAACCTCAAAGCTCACCCCAGTGACACTCCTCCTCCAACAAGGCCACAAACCCCAATCCTTCCTAAAAGAGTTCCACCAACATGGGGGACCAAATTCAAATATATGAGTCTATAGGGACCATTATCATCCAAACACCGTATGTATGTATGTATGTATGTATGTATGTATGTATGTATGTATATACATATGTATATGTGTATATATATTTTTTTTAAATCTTAGCTTTATATCTGATGTGTGTGTTTGCTTAATCAATGCACTATCTAAACATTTGTTGAGGGTCATCTTTCTCTTGCATAATTATTTGAATAAATATAAACAGAATTAATCATTTGTAAACCAGGAAATTGAAACCCATCTTTAACCTGTTTGTAGTAATTATGAATGACATGAAAATAAACATAATAGGACTGGTGAGAACTCAGCGGGAGATGCTCTTGCTGCCAAGCCCCATGACCTGAGTTCGATCCAGGACCCTCTTGGTAGAGGGAGAAAACCTGACTCCCACAGGTTTCCTGTGACCTCCACATGTATACCATGGCACACATGTAGCCGCTCACAAACACACACATATATAGAATACATAAAAAATTAAAACATAATAGAGTATGGAATAATGGATTTAGCTAAACAACTTGAGACTCTTCTTTATACATATGCTATACAAGAATGGCAACCTTGCCAGGTGGGGTGGCCCACACCTTTAATCCCAGCACTCAGAAGGCAGAGGGCAGAGGATCTCTGTTAGTTCCGGGCCAGCCTGGTCTAAATATCCAGGACAGCTGGGACTACATAGAGAATCCTAGTCTCAGAAAGCTAAAGTAGGGGAGGGGTGGTGAGGTGGGGTGAGGAACACCTTTCTCTTACATTCTGAAGGGGTAGATGTTGAAAGACTGTGTTACTGTACATAAAGGAAGTTTAGAAGTGAAGGCAATGTAGCAATATATATAGCTGCCCTCTTTTAGAGAACTTGAGAGGTGGGGGCATGTCTAGCCCAGAGAAGCATCCATCTTACCTCCATTAGGAACAGGAATCAAGATGACCACGAATGTTGGGCTACTCTGCTAAACTGGCCTGCTGTGCCTGGTGTGACAATGAGGCTAGATGAAAATGCCCTTATTCTTATAAATAGCCAAGGCTTAGATGTGTAGCTCTTCCTCTCTGGAGGAGCGAGACTTTGCCATCCTGCCTTCTGCATGAGTTCCCCATGACTGCTGTGAGACATCACCAGACTTAGCTACCAAAAGAACACACATATTTTCTACAGTTATGGTAATTAAAAGTTCAAAGTGGCTCACCGGGGGAGCACTCCTCCTGGAGTCATTGGAAGAGCTTTGCCTTCCTTCCTTTCTCTGTCTCTTGGAGAGGCCTGAGTCCTGGAGTCCCAGAGCTGGGGTTCGAGCTCTGCTCCTGTCCTCAGACTTCCTCGTGCTGATCCACCTCCTGGTGACAGGGACCACCAGGGCAGTTAGACTGGGTTTTATCTCTCTACCTCAGGATAAACTCTACTGTATCTGCAGAGTCTCTTTGGCTCTGGGAGGGAACAGCTCACGGGTCTGAGTACTGGCACTGTGGTCTATCGGGAGAGAGCCTCACTCAGCTACCCCCATCTGGACATTTCAGTATAGTCTCAATGACATTTCTCTCTCTCGCTCTCTCTCTCTCTCTCTCTCTCTCTCTCTCTCTCTCTCTCTCTCTCTCTCTCTCTCTCTCTCTCTCTCTCTCTCTCTCTCTCTCTCTCTCTCTCTCTCTCTCTCTCTCTGCTCTATCCTTGAGAAGTTATTTGCCTCTGACTCCATGACAAACTAACTCTGATCTTTCTACTTGTTCTTGTGGACCTCTGATATGAGTACCTCCTTCCCTCCCTCCTTTTCTCTCTCTCTCTCTCCCTCCCTCTCTTCTTTCTTCCCTTCTTCCCTTCCTCTTTTGCTTTGCTTTTTGTTTCTCCTATTAAAACATCCGTTTTCCCTTATTCTCTCCTGCCTTGTAAATTCTATGTAGTTTGAGCTTCTTCCTCTCTAGGAGATGGGGCAGGCCACCCTCCTTATGGAGACCAAGCTGAAGTCATACAGGCTAGGCAGAGTCTGCTCCTCACAGCTGTGTGACAACAAGCCAATTGATTACCTGACCTTGCTCAACCTCAGTTTCTTCACCTGTGAAATGGAAGACTTGATTCTCAGTTCAATGCATTTGAAATACAAGAATATAGAACTGTAATGAGCCCAGTGGCTGTCCCACAGCAAGCACAGGGAGCATTAGCTTCTGTGCTGGCTAGTTTGATGTCAGTATGACACAAGTTCTAGTCATCAGAGAGGAGAGAACCTCAATTGAGAAAATGCCTCCAGGCAAATGTGTAGGGCATTTTCTTAATTAGTGATTGATAGGGGAGGGCCCAGCCCATGGTGGGCAGTGTCATTCCTGAGCTGTTGGTTCTGTGTTCTATAAGATGGAAGGCGGAGCAAGCCAGTAAGCAGCACCCCTCCCTGACCTCTGCATCTGCTCCTGCCTCCAGGTCCCTGCCCAGTTTGAGTTCCTGTCCTGACTGCCATCGATGATGAACTGTACCAAGCAAGAGTAAGCGAGGGAAACAAGCCCTTTCCTCCCTAAGTTGCTTGTGATCGTGGTGTTTGTCACCAGAAATGATTCTAATTAAGTTAGCCTCTTCCTCCTTCCTGTACTCTCAACAATCAGGAAGTTTATTTGGTTGAGTTAGAAAAGCTGGTGTCTATCCCATGGAGCAGTCTGCACGTGGGCAGCCAGCTATAGTTCTGTAGCAATCCCTGGCTTGTGTAAGCAATATAGGACCTCAAGGAAAACTGGTGGTTTACTTGTGGTGGGAGACAGACACAAGAGTTCTCCAACTGGGTTCAAATCCTAGCTCTGCAAGCACTAGCCATGTGGCCTTAAACAATGCACTTAACCTCTCTGTCTCTCAGTTTGTCCATCTGTTAAGTGGGAGGAGTAAGTTTACCAGCTTCGTGGAATTGCTAAAAGGAATAAATCTGCAGTACTTTTGAAAAGGCCTGACACAAAGTAACTCCGCGATGCTATTTACTACATAGTTACTGAGCTCTGCTCTGGGCCCAGGCTAGTTATGAGAACGCTGATAACAGATGTTTCCCTGATCCAATAACCTTGGGGCCCATCTAAGAAGATAGGAACTCCAGGGGGAGTGGTGTTTCCTAGGAGAAGTGCCACGTGCCGGGAAGTGAATGGCAGCCCCAGTCTAGACTGACACCCTCCCCAAGGAAGTGACATTTGTCAAGAGCTGGGATCAGATCACGCTAGTGGAGCCTTGGGGCTTGTCAGCCTAGCTGCTCTCTCTGTTCTTGATTCTGTTAGGAAGTTTCCAGATGCTGGCGAGGTCGAAAGGCTCCTAAGGGGCACCTGACATTCAGAGCTCTGGGGGAAAGGAAGGCTTCGGGCAGCTACCAACCCTGTGCCGCAAAATCATCAGCTTGGGGATCTGGGCACCAGTGTCTCCCCCTAGGGTGTCAGTGAGCTGCTCCAACCAGGCGGCTCCAGGACGTTCCTAAGGCAAACACAAAGAAAGATGCCATGTTCGGCTTTGTCCACTGGGTGGAGTATTTTAGTCAAAGAAGAGCGCCGTGAGGCAGTGGGGCTTCACTGTTGAGAGAGGCAAACTTGGGCTTGTCCTGGGTCCTGCCCCTCAAAACCCTCCTCCACCAGGAATGCATGTGGCACCTCCTCAAGCCCAGCCCCGCCCAGAAGAAGCCCCAAGCCTGTCCTACTCCCAGAAACTCTTAGAACCAAGATGAAAACTTTAAAACCAGAAGAAGGCACGGGAGAGCTAAGCCTGAGTCTAATTTTCACAACTTGGAAATCTGAAAGCCAGGTAGGGGGCAGGAGGACCTATGCCTTTGCATGTACGTGTGACCTTTACATGTAGATGAGAGTGTAGTGTTTGAAAGAGCAAAACAGTCTGTAAAAGGAAAGTAATATTGACTGTTGATATGGGGAGAGAGGCCAGTGAAGCCCTCTGGCCTTGAACTGGAGACAGCCTGCAGTTGGAGAGTGAGGCTGGCACCTGGATTCTTCTTCCAGCCTTCAGCCTCACATCCCCCCCCCCTTCAGCTTTTGCTTTTACAGTGTCTGCCCCCAGTATGTAACTGCCCTTGCAGGGATGAAGAAATTCTAGAGAGACATTGATGTTCCATCCTTTGGCAACCATGCTGTTGAGACACTGGGCCCTAAGCAACTGGAATTTCCATGGCAATCCCACACTGGGGGTTGGGGAAAGGAAAAGGTTAAAGATCTGATGTTAGCTGAGGGGTACCTTGTCTCCCAGGAAGATTTCACACAGCTCTGACAATTCATCAGCTCACTTTTCAGGAGAGACTGGAGACAGACAACGGTAAATCTGTAGTGGATTGGACCACACTTTGATCAGGGCTGCTGTTGACCTCCCTTTAAACCTATCCCTCAGATCAGAACCCCAAAGATGTGTGAGGGAGTTCCCAGACCCACTTATTTGCTTCTCTTCTGGTGTGGCCACATTGAATAAAACTCCTTTCTCTGCTTTTCACTATTGTCTCTTTAATTGGCCTATTGAGGACAGTGGCCAGCCACAGACCCCTGGGGTTGCCAGGGCACAGGCCCTGGCCCTCACTCTGAAAACAAAAGGTTTTTTTTTATTTTTTGAGAAAGGACTTCTCTTTAGTCTTTTCTCGAACTCATTATGTAGACCAAGATGGTCTTGAAACTGCAGCAATTCTCCTGCCTCTGCCTCCCCCAACTGCTTTCTTCCAATAACTAGCCCATTGTCATCATCTCTTCTTTTGTCTTCCTCAACTGTTGAGAGCATATTTCCCTATGTGACAAATTGTATGATGTAAGCACACATGCTCAATCTCTCCCTCTCTCCTAAGATGTAAATTCATGAGTTCTGGTTTACTGTGTGTCTACCTTCTGTACCCAAAAAAGTAGCATGTAGAAGATACTCTGGAAAAATCTGTGTAATTGATCAGTAAAGAAAACACCCAAGGCTTGGAGTCCAAGTTTACCTGTGAATTGGATTACTGTGAAGTTCAACCTGAGTTATGTTTTTGAAGTCATCTGCCACCTTTCAAGGAAGAACAAGTGGAAAGGGGTGAGGTGGGGGGATTCTAGATGTGCCAGTTCAGAGACAACAGGTAGAAATTGTTAGAAAGTCAAGGGCTGTAGAATATTCCTTTATATGGCGTGATTATATGTCATTGTGATTGGTTAATAAAAAAGCTGACTGGCCAATAGCTAGACAAGTAGAGGTTAGGCAAGACTTACAGACAAAAAGAGAATTCAAAGAAGAGGAGGAATCTGAGAATCATGAAGGTACTAGAGAGAAGGAGATAAATTTGCTGTACTGAGAAAAAGGACCAAGCCACTTGGCAGAGTGTAGATAAGAAATATGGGTTAATTTAAAATGTAAGACTAAGCTACTAACAAGCCTAGGCCATTGGCTGAGCATTTATAATTAATATTAAGTCTCTGTGTAGTTATTTGGGCATTGACTGGTGGGACAGAAAAGTCTGCCTACAAAGGGCTTGTATTTTATCTGTACAAACAAAAACATTTATCTGTATTTGTTTGTTAAAAAACAAATGCGGTGAAACTGAAAAATGCCTATTAATTGCATATATAACCCCACAGGCTACAGACCCACACAGACCCTGAAGTATGTTCCCCGTTGGTTTGATCAGGACTGAAACAGCTGCTTTGAGGCACATAGGCTGATCTAGACATGGATGCAACATTCATGTTTATAAAATCCATAAGGCTGGTGAGGAATACAACAAAAAGAGACTCCAGGAAGGCTGCCAGGGTGGATTGCCAGCCAGGAAAACGTGCTTCTCCCTAAAGGGTGGATGCAAGTTCTCCTTCCCCCACTTCCACGGACCCTCAGCACCACAGGTATGTCAGAGACTGCTCCTTCCCCAGGTGGACCTGCAATCCCCACAGTCTCCCCTTTAATAGGAACTTCTCACTGGAGCCATCAATGAGAAACTAGACTGGAAGTCTAAAGTCAATTAAAAACACAAAACAAAACAATTCTCATCTGCCCTTGTAGTTTTGTTAGTCTAAGTCTGTGGTGGGCTTGGCAGAAATGAAAGCATTCTGGAGAGACTGTGTCTCTCTGTCTGTGAAACAAGGAGTCTCAAAGAAATGGGAAAGGAATCATATACTAGAAAGGGAGGGCAACAGCCTGAGAGGCGGCTTGTCTCCCACCAAGTTTTCACACAGTTCTAACAACTTGTTAGACCACCTTACAGGATGAGGCTGAAGCCAGATAATGAAGTGCCAGTGATGGATGGGACCACACCAGAAGGGTTGCTACACACACACACACACACACACACACACACACACACACACACACCAACATTACTTTTCTCATTCAGATTGTTTTATCTTTTCAGATACATACATTCTCACCTCCATTTAAAGGTCACACCTTCATGGCAAAGGGCACCCTGGGTCTGCTTAGGTAGGATATCCTGCCCCTTATTTAAGGTTCAGCCTCAATCCAGAACCCTAAAGATGGACTTGAAGGGGTCACTGCACATCACTGTCCCTTTTGCAATGGGCACACATTGAATAAATCCATTTTCTGCTCTATTGATTTGACTCTTTTAATTGTTTTATTGAGAACGGATGTTGGTCTGACTTGGGGCACAGGTCATGACACCCAAGTTGGATAACAAGTCAATAGGAAATGCAAAGACTCTGACACTGAAGGTTTCAGTGGCCTGGGTAGAAACAAAAACCACTAGGGGAAAAAAGAAACTGTTACTTACTGAGAAAAGTAGAGCGGCTTCTAAATAAAGGTAACCCAGTGAGATTTAGACCACTGGGAAGTTTGCAGAGCTGACCTCAAAAAGACAAGACACACCCCCACCCACCCCACCACCCACCCTTACATTTTCTAAGGAGGGAGGCATCTTGAAGGCTTGGCGAGGACTGTTGCTGAGGAGCCTCCCTTTAGACAGCACAGACACAGTGCCCCTGGGGAGGACTAGCCCCTGGAGAGAATGGTAATCGGTCAGGGTTATCAGTGCTGGGCTCTCCAAGGCCCCACTCTGCTCTCCTGGACATGAAAGTGAGGAGTCATCAGAGCTCTCATGGCAGCAGAGGGCCTCAACACAGTCAGACAACAGTGGGATTAGCGTTTTCTTCCAGCCTCTGGGAAAGGTGCCGGTGACTGGCTTTCTAGCACAAAGAAGATAAACACTGGCCAGATTCCTAAGCATCACCAACCACTGTGAAGAGCATAACAGAACTTTTATTAGACCCGAAGAGAATACCAAAGAGCCACCTAAAGGGTATGGGCAAAGGGATTGCTGAATGAGAAGTCACACAGCCCAGAGTCCTGATGTGAGCTGTGTGGGGCCTTTGAGAACCCTGAATCTCAAACCCACCCCAGTCTCAGCCCCAGTCAGTTTGTCTCAGCCCAAGTCAGTTTGTCTGCAGGAAGCCGGCCTACTCTGTGGCCAGCTGAGCTCATCGTGAGGATGGACCCGACAAGCTCCATTGCAGTGCAAAGGAATCCCGTACAGTGGCTACTGTTTTCAAGGGCTTGTTTTGTATGTCCTAAGCAGTTTTCTTCATTTTAAATGATGGGGACCTGAGACTCAGGAAAGATGCTCCAGCATCTGCCAGCCACAAAGAAGGCAGAGTGGAGATCTCGACTCTGCTCTGTCCCAGCCTGGATAAACTCCTTATCAGTCTGTGGCTGGTGAAGAAAGGGGCAAAAATGATGCCTTAGAGTTAATGAAGGTGGGGAGGAGGGGTCAGTGAGGGAGGGGAGAGGAAAAGAGTAAGAAAAATGGCAGGACACTGGTAGAAAACTCAAGAATGTTCCTGTGGGAACTGGAAAACTTAAAAAGAAACTGATTTTAAAACGATCACTGGTTTTCCTGCCTCTGGTAGCCCTCAACCCTGGGACCTGGAAAGGAAAATGAGCAGAGACTGCTATGGCCCTTAGTGTCCTGGGTTAGTGGGAAAGTATGTCTCTGTGTCCCTGACTGGCAAGGACATGTGGGCATGGGGTTGCCAGGACTGGGCTTCCAAGACTTAGAAAGGCATGCCGAGAGTGTGCTGGTCTCAGCAGAGCAGCAAAGCCAGGGAGCCAGGCCGCATGTTTGCCCGGAACTGACCAGCACAATGTCTGAAAGCGGCATTTTTGATGTCCTAATCTCTCCATGTTCTTATGGGCACCGTCACCGCCTCTTGCTCTCTCTTCTCACCGCCCCCACCCCTTTCTTCTTTGACCTTTGGCCCCTCCTTATTTCACTGTGGTACAGTCTCTAACTTCTCACTCTGCCCGCTGCTCCTCCACCACTGACACACTGTAACTCTGTGTGGACAAATCCCTCAACAGTGTCATATCTGACTTTTTTTTTATTATTATTCATTGCATGATTTATTTTTAGCCTGAAACAACTGCATCCTAAAAATGGAGTTCTTAATGAGACAGAGGCCGGGAGAGCTATGCAAGGTATCTAGGGCTTGGCCTCCCAGCCTCCTGCCTGGCTCTTGCTCTTTGCGCATGTGTGCATTAAGCCTCCACAGATTGTCCTGAGCCCAAGACTACACAGCTGCAGGACCTGAGGAGGTGCGATCAGCCTCTTTGCTCCCTGCTGGACTCAGCAAAGCCTTCAAGAGTGTCCCATCCTGTCACCCATGATGTCTATTCTGGGGACTGAGAAACAAGACTTTTCCCAAATGAAGCGAACTCACCTGTTCCTGCTGGGGATTTATCTGCTGTCCTTTAGCGGAGCAGAAGAGGGGCTGAACTTTCCCACGTATGACGGGAAGGACCGAGTGGTCAGCCTTACAGAGAAGAGCTTCAAGCAGATGTTGAAGAGATATGAACTGCTGTGCCTCTATTACCATGAGCCGGTGTCTTCAGACAAGGTCGCACAGAAACAGTTCCAGCTGAAGGAGATAGTGCTAGAGGTGAGTGAGTGAGTCAGCAGCCACCTGTCTGAGCGAGCGCGAGAGCCGTGCGTGCGGCATTTGACAGGGATATGGGAACAAGGCATGGAGAATGGAGACTACATCCAGAGGTCTCCTGTGTTGTAGTCTCGCATAAATGAAAAGTTTTCGTTCTTGTTGGTTTGGCTGCAGAAGTGAACACAAGTGAAAGGGAGTGAAGGGGTTACACATTGACCCTTCTTTATCCAGGAGCGGTGTGATCATTGCTTAGGATAAACAGCAGAGGCTCATCCACACTGGTGTGTGGAATCAGAGTAGGGCAGGAAGATGGGGGGCCCCGGAGGACAAGCTCCAGGAAACTGATCTGAAAGTCTTCCTTCACATGTCCTGAGGTGTCAGGGGTTCTAGTCCCACCTGTCTGTTTTCAGAATGTTCCAGCTATTGCTAACCATTGGCTTAAAGGAAAGGGGGGGGAATTCTTATGAGTTTGTTCAGTGAGCTCATTCCCCATGCTTGTCTCTACATTCTCCCCTGGATCCAGAGAAGCCAGGGTCCTCTGACCTTGCCCAGAAGGACAGTGACTCTGTCACTTGCTCTCATCAACTTTAGCGCTTGGATGTGTGCTTCTCTGGGCTGTGTATTCACTAACAGGCAGTTTCTTTCTTTTCTCAGAAAGTTCTTGGTGCAAGTTGAGTTTGGGGCAGATGCTGAAGTCATTTCTTATTTTATCTGTATTACATGACCTGTTGGTCACCTGGCATGGGGTAGGTGGCATTTCTAATCCTTTACAAGCGCCACAGAAAGATTCTCTGCAGCTGCTTCTGGACAGCTAAAGGGCACCGACACTTCAAGAATGCCCATGCTGCCAAGAGTCCTTCTTAGTCCCCATGACCAGGTCAGCACACAGCTTCAGGAAGGGCTGCTTGAGAATCAACCAGGCAGGACTTCCAGGACACTCAGGCTAATCAAATAATAGTATTAACAAATTCACCACATAAAAACCAAGGAGATTTAAGTCACAAAAAAAATGACTATAATAAAAATCCAGCAAAGCCACATGGAAACATCAAAAATGACATTAAAAGATGAAAAAGGCATTTCAGGATTGAAAGGGCCTCCTAATCAGCCGAGAGTGCTGGTGTTTAAAAATACCTCCACAGCCATTATGTTCTTCCCAGACACCATCCACCCTGAGGGGACAGTGGTGGTTTTGGCCCTTCTATAGGCAGCAGGTGGAGGGAAAGGGGGGTCATGAAGCTATAGAAATGGGAAAAGCCACAGGTTGGAAAAAGAACTAGACCAGGGCACACCTGCTGCTTAGCCCATTAAATGGGAACATTATCATCTCCATTGCCAACTGCCTTTCTCAGCTACCTGGAGGCCGTCTCAGGAACTACATTCACTGAAGTCATAAAGATTCTTTCTATTGAGTAAGCTCATCACTGGCTAGTTAAAACCAGACTTAGAAGAACCCTAGATGGCCAAGGCACAGTAACAACCAGTTTTAAATACCTGTCTTATTAAATAGCAGATTTGCACACAATACTGCAAGGATGTCCCCTGTGAAGACTTAGTTCTGGGGCCCCAAGAAAAACCCTAAGAAGGGACTGCCTTGGGCTCCCATCCTTCCAGACACGGCTCCTGTGAGGGTGCTGAGCTAGCAGAGATTGATAAAGGGAAGCTGAGCACAGGGTCTAGCCTGATGCTTGTCAGGGAAAATTAAAGGAAAGGGGATATAGGAATGGTTGCCAGGACCTCTGATGTAAGTTCTAGCTCTGCCCCTACTGGGCATGTGAGCCAGGGCTCATAACTATTTCTTGGAGCTCCAGTGTCTTATCCACGCATATGTGAAGATAAAGAAAATCCATAGGTTACAGGGGAGTCAATAAAGATGGTGGCTTATGGAACACTTGCTGGGGAGTGACTGTTGAAAGCACTTTGTATATGTTAGCTATCTTCATCCTCAGTCACAGTGTGAAGTGGGCATTCTATCCAATCCACACGGAGGATGGAAACTCTGAGAGGCCACGTTACCCAATGGTGTGCCACTCATTTTAGTGAGGCTGTCTGAGATCCTACAGCCCCTCCACAGCATTTCTCCTGATGTCAGATGGTGTGAAGGGTACTGCTGGCTGCACTGTGCAGGGTCCTGTCAAGTACCTTCCATGAGCAGAGCTACCCGGTCCCAGGCCAGGCCTTGGGGTCCCAGCTGAGTGACACCTAGGCTGAGGAGTGCTGGGTCTAGGAGACAGGTCTCAGGAGTGTCGAGAGGCCCGGATCCCCTTGGAAGGCCGGTGAGGGGTGCACTTCTGTTGAGACAGCTGTCAGATTTTCAAAATACAGGACAAAAGTATGGCCCCAGAAGTCCCATGGGTGCCAAGAGGAGTAGATGTGAGGCCCCTAAGTTTTCTTCTTGGTCAAACCACTGGTTTGTTTTTGCTTTCCTTGTGTACCTCAAACTTAAACTTAGAGAGAGGTCCTTCTGGCCCCAGGACTGTGGGACAGTACTGTTTCAACCATGACACACACCTCTGAGGAGCCCAGATTCCTGCTCTTCTAGTTAGTGTTTAGGGAAGTAACTTCCCATGTGTCTTATTGTAACCCTGGGTGACTTAGAGCACACAGACATTCACAGCAGCAAAACACAAGTTTCACGGTGCAATGCCTCGGGGGATGCCTGGATTTTTTAAGATATCCATTTCCATTTTCAGACTGTTGCCTTAGTTTTAAAAGCCAGTCCCCACCTATCAAACTGATCACACCTTCCCA
The DNA here is from genome assembly GCA_030556225.1 of Cricetiscus sungorus. Taxonomy (NCBI): domain Eukaryota; kingdom Metazoa; phylum Chordata; class Mammalia; order Rodentia; family Cricetidae; genus Cricetiscus; species Cricetiscus sungorus. The sequence continues at coordinate 7,440,080 of JANBXA010000141.1, forward strand.
TTCCCAGACAGAAACAGCAAGGGATGAAATGACTGAAGGACAGGAATGAGGAGTTCAGAGCTTATCACACAAGGGCCATCTCATCCTGGCGTGGCCAGAAAAGAGGAAAAAGCCCCACTGCCTTTGTGTGGGTACATGGAAAGTATGACAGGGCAGAACTGGTCCATGAAATGAGTAGGAATTTCCCAGGCCAAACAATAAGGGGGAAAGGGGCAGGGGTGGGGGGGGGGCATCTGACAGCTCTTAAATATCTTCTGTGAGCTTTTCACTAAAGTTTGTCCATGGGGCCTGACTACTTTAGAATGGGTTTTTATTCCTCCTTGGTGACGTTCCTCTGGAAGAGACAGTCCTTCAAAGGCCTTAGCAGCAATCCCACCCCCACCTCCACCATGGCAGAGTCTGAACTTGGTGGAGAGAATGAAGTTTTGACAGGAGAGACAATGTGGTCACTTAAGGGTTAACAGGAAAGAACAAGTGAACTGCCACCAGGGGCTTGAAGCTTGAATGTTGCTTTCCAGTCTGAGTCTAACTGCCCAGGCCTTGGGTCAGAGCATACGTGTGCACAGTGCTGCGTGGACATTCTATACATGCTTATTGGGCAGAAGAAAAGCTAGCACTGGAAAGAGGCCCGGAAATCTTCTGGGTTGTCCTGAAGACCTCGTTTCATAGATGTGGCTGTTACTGGGGTTATTTGGGTCAGACACTTGGCCCTGCAAGCCCTAACAATCTAGGCTCAACCACTAAAAGAGACAGGCAGGCAATAATGAAAAAAGGAAAAGGAGGATTTATTCATTGTGGCCATGTTAGGAAGAGAAACAAATGGATTCAGTGACCCCAAAGTTCATCTTTGGGTCCTGGCATGAGGTTTAGGCTTAAATAGAAGGCAAGAGGTAAGAGGGATGCATAGTGGAGCACCTGGGGACCCACCCATCATCACTGACTGAGACCCAGCCTGGCCTGCCTGCAGTTGTCAGAACTCTGTGAAATCTCTTCCTGAGACAGAGGACCCTCCTATGACTGGTGCCAGACTTCAGTGTTTTCCCTTTCCCAGCCTGAGACCCCTGGGGGAATTCCAGTTTCCTGGGGCCAGTTGTTTCCATTGCCTGGCAGCCAAATAGAAGAGCAGCAGGTTCTCTTGGGAGCATGGTCACATGTCCTTTTGATATATACATATATGAGATGAAGGGTGCCATTAAAAACCATCATGGCCAAGTGAGCATGGTTAGTATTCTGATATGTTTTCAGTATTTTCCCTATGCCTAAACATGCATTTTCAGTCAGGATTACAGCATTTACAATTTTCTAACTTATTCTACATCACTAAATAGTTTCATGTTTGTAAACATATCAGCACCAGCATGGTATTCCATCATATAGCTATACACAGTTCAAAAAAATTATTTTCCTATTTTCAGAGCCTGGCACAATTTTTAAAATGTTTTTTAAAATTGGTCTGTTTAGATTTTCAAACTTTTAATAAACACTTTCGGTTCTTTGTTTGTTTGTTTGTTTTGAGACAAGACCTCACTTTATAGTTCTGGCTGTCCTGGAACTCACTATACAGACCAGGCTGGCCCCAAACTAACAGCGATCTGCCTGCCTCTACCTCCTGAGTGCTGGAATTAAAGGCTTGTGTCACCATGCCCAGTTTGAAAATTCATAAGAGCATTGATTTTTTAAAATAATTTTTTTGCCATTCACATATTTTTTCTTCCATAATGATTTATTTATGCCCTTCCCCCATTTTTCTTTTGTGTTGTCAACATAAACTGCAAGAGTGGCGGCTTTGTGTGCTAGCTGTGTCCTGTGGGGTAGGGATAGAAGATGGAGAGCAACAATAGACCAACCCACAATTCAGTTGTTAAGTGGTGATGTCTCAGGGATTTCGCAGGCAAACTAATGCTTTCGAACACGAAAATGAGCATTGTGGATCTATGGATAGACATATCCATCCATTTGCAAGTATTTATTGCTCTCAGCAGACACTGTTACCTTTTGTGTGATAAAATGAGTGTGGGGGTGGGTAGGTGGGTGACAAAAGATCAATGTTTTTCTCATTACGAGCAGTCAGGACTGTTCCATCTGTTTTGGGTGAACTGGGTCTCTTGGTTTGGCAAGCAACCTCAGGTTTTGGCACAAAGACCTCATTATTTAAGTAGTCAAGCACTGGGTTGACCAGTTGCTTTGGTGGCTTCCTAACAGGCTGTCTCAGGGGTCTAATGTTTGAGGCTGCTTTTCAGTGTCCCTTCTGAGAACATACTTGTGCTTATTGCTTAAGAATTCACCCTTTGAGAAGCTGTGTTTGCCATCTCCCCCAGTGTCTCCATGGGATCTCTCATGACAGTAAATGGACATTAAATAGTATACTACCTAGACTCTTTGAAATAGCCAATTTTAGAAAAAGCTGGGTCTTGTGGTATATTAATTGAAGACTTCTGTTGGACTCAACAGATCTCCCTGGTATCTCCCATTGACTCCCTACCTCATGGTTGGAAAGGTTTTCCCCAAAGAGAATAATGTGCAAGTATAAGGAGTGTTGCCCCTTTTGAGATATTTTTCCATAGAATTGCCTGGATTTCTGAGACCAAATCAAAGGGTTACCTTCAAAGCACACTTAGGGAGGACTCAGATGTTAGCTGAGAAGAGAAGACACAAACCTGTTTGGCTGCTGTGCCTTAAAATTCCTAAGAGAGATGCACCATCTGAGGACAGTGGGGGCATATGGATGTGGGGTATGAAGATGCTATGTTAGCCAATGGGAATCGTGCAGAAGTGGCTCAGAGCAGATTGGAGAATGTTCTGTAATGTGAAGCTAAGTTGTCCTTTCATTTATGCATCAAGTAGTCATCTTACTTCCAGAGACAGATGACATGGCCAAATCACAAAGCTATGAAATGACATACAGAATGAAGCCATACCTATTTGGTTCTGGTGACATGTTCCTTCCATTATACAAGTGAATAGCTGAAAGGGATAGTTTCAGGTTTGTAAGCAGTACTGAGTTATGAAAACATGTGCTCTGGATTTTCACTCACACTTAGCAATGCTAAATTGTACAGCTGGACTCTGTGTGGCTCCTAAGCAGCTACTGTGTTTAAATGGATGGAAGTTTAACACCCAGCTAGACTTTAATGAATAAATGGGTAAATGGATGGATAGGTGGAAAGAGAGAGGGGAAAAATTGAAAAGTAAAGGACTTGTACAATCATTGTCTCTATTGGAAACACATTATTTTCTTTAATTCTTTTTAAAATTACCCAATTTGTTTGGTGAATGGGAGGCATTATTATATGCCATGATGCACAGGCCAGGGAACAAATTTTTAAAGATGATTTTTTTCTTTCCACCATGTATGTCATAGGGATCAAACTCAGGTCATTAATCAGGTTTGGTGGCAAGTATCTTTACAACCTGAACCATCTCTTCAGCTCAAGGTTTTTTGTTTGCTTACTTGTTTTGTTTTTAAAGTACAGAATAGAGAAAGAGGTTGAATTTGTAAGATCCAGGGATCTGTGCGTTCTCCTTTGTTTTCTCACGCTGAAATACTGAACTAAGGGTAAAACATGCTTTTGTTTGTTTGTTTGTTTGTTTGTTTGTTTCCCCAAACCATGGAACTCTCAGTCCCACATGTATCTGTGCACACAGGCAGAAAGCCCCATGCTTTTTAAGGCTGACCCTGCATTCCAAGCCTATTTAGCACTGGCAGAGGTCCCGGTGGTTGCTCTTCCAAACCCCAAGGCAGAATGAAGTTGCTGGAGTCAAGTGAATCTACAGATGGACTGATGTGGGTCTACTGGGCAGAGAATAGCAACACACAGGACTCAGGGATTTTCTCCAACTGTTCCCTCCCAAACAGCCCTCTTCAGCCTCACACCTGCTCCACTCTGAAAAACCCAGATGAGGTCAGTCTTATTTTGGTTTTGGCTTTGAGAAGGAGTCCTCACACAGAGCCTGCACTGTTCCAGGAGAAGCATCCCCCCTCACCACCGGCTCCTGTGGAACTAGAGAATGGGCCTTTGCTAGGCACTTTATGTATTGCAGGTGATCTTGGATAAGGAAAGAAACAAGAAGTGCTATCAGGGGAGCATGGGTTCGGCTGACTGTAGTTAAGCCTTCCCTGTACAGAATTAACCAAGAAGTGAAGACTTTACAGATGCAGGGCTGGCAAGATGGCTCAGTGGGTAAGGCTTATCCTGTAACCTAATAATCTGAGCTTGATCCCTGGAACTCTCTGACCTCCACACTCATGCCGTGACACAGGAACCACATGGCACATGTGCCCCACACACACACACATTGTGCACATGCAGTAATAAAAATAGTCCTACCCTGTACATCAGAGCCAGTTCATCTCAAAGCATCTCCATTTGGGATAGACACATTCCCACGGGCACACATTTTTAAATGGGGCCATGGGCTGCCATGACAGCCAGCACCATGGAAATATGGTGAGGACTCTGAGACTCTTAGCAGCAAAAGAAAATAGACGTGGGAACTGCTGGAGAAATTGGGAAGCTTTTCATTCCCATCACCAGCCCTGCTCTCTTGCAGTTTGCGCTTTGCAGCTTGGCATGGGACATTTCATGTGAGCATCAGCCTCAGTGCACACCTAATATGACTTGCTCTCCCCAGAAAGCCAGTTCAGCCCGAAGTATTGGCGTGTTTGAAGATGCCTCAGAAGGTTCTGTGGGGTCTACGCTACATGTAGCAGGCAAGAGTTATCCACCCAAGCTGTTTCTGTTTGGACAGCCTCTCAGGAATGGATCCAACACACCCATGCAGTAGGCTGGCGAGGCATCAGAGTGTCCAAGGTGCTCCGTTCCAGGAGCTCCCTCCTGCTGCTGCATACCAAGCCAGGCACCCTCTCCTCTCCATCATCTGTGGTGTGCTGGGATGGACCCCTTCCCCACAGCCATCCTAGCTCAGAATATCAAGTTATTAGCTGACCATACAATCCCGATTTACCTGTGAAGCAAACGAGTTTGAATGTGTGTTTTAGCAGGGTGGCTGCAAGTGGGATGGGATTCCCCAAGGCTGAGTGCTTGTTTTGTGAAATATTCCAATGGCCATATTATGCACTTTCTTTCCAGGCCATCTTATAATGGTTTAACAGACACAAGGCACATATAAAGTGACCCACATATGTTTGGTGCAGTTAAGGACTGCCTTTGAACTCACCCATATGTGACATCCCATAAAACCTCCCTCTCTCTACACAAGCTAGTTTTCCATGGCATCTGCTGTCCTTATAGATGCTATCAAAAATTTTCTAGGCAGAATTTGTTGTTGTTTTGTTTTGGGGGACAGGGTCTCACTATGTCACCAGACTGACCTTGAATTTACGATGCAGCTCCATCTGCCCCAGCTTCCTGAGTTCCAGGATCCAGTCAGGCCCGGGTATCTCATAAAGTTCAGCCAAGCAGAAACAGACTTCTGCTTTTCGATATGCACAATAGGACAGAGAAATCCACGGCCTTCATTTCCTTCTGGGAGGTCTCTCCATGGGCAGGACACCCACTCCTCCCCATTCTAATGAAGGATGATACCAACCAAGAGAAAGTGAAACCAAGAGAAAGTGCCCCCCAAAGGAGTCAGGGCACTTTGGGGTGCCCCCTCTCTCCCTCCCTCCCTCCCTCTCTCCCTCTCTCCCTCCCTTCCTCCATCCCTCCCTCCCTCTCACCCTCTCTCTCTCTCTCTCTCTCTCTCTCTCTCTCTCTCTCTCTCTCTCTCTCTCTCTCTCTCTGTGTGTGTGTGTGTGTGTGTAGGGGTTGCAGGGGGCCCTCCTGACCTGTTATTACTTTATTTATTTATTTATTTATTTATTTATTTATTTATTTATTTATATGGTACTGGTGATTGAACCAGAGCCCTGCTCGCACTAGGCAAATGTTCTATCACTGTGCTTCTAGCCCCAAATTTTTGTGATTAGAAGTGTGTGTGTGTGTGTGTGTGTGTGTGTGTGTGTGTGTGTGTGTGTGTTACTGGGAATTAAATCCACTTGTATTTTTATTCCATGAAAGGCTCTTGTTAGTGTAAAATGGATAAACAAAAGCCCTGTCCTCCAGGGACAGCCTCCCTCATTCTGTCATCTTGGATATCACCCAAAGCTGTGCAGTGAGAGACTGCTTACATGTTAGAAGCTGTGTGGAGCAAAGGTTCTCACTGTATGTTGGCCCAGGGCTAGCTACGTGGGATCTGATCAGAAATGCCCACTGAGGGTTCCATCCCAGACCTGCTATGTGAGAAGCTGTGGGTGGGCTCCTTGGACTATGTTAGCACCAGTTTTCCCTGCAAGAGAGGCTTCTGTATGCTTGTGGTCAGGGCAATCTTTAGAATAGGGTTTGCCCTGCAATGGCTTTTACGGGAACTAAATCTTCGCTAAGTGGTTACATACAGGTTGTGCCTGCAACAATTGGCTCTTGCTTCTCTTTTGAATGGAAAGTCGGAGATCAAGGAAGCTGTAACTTTCTCAGGTCACAGCTGGTCATCAGCAGAGCCAGGGCGTAGGCTCAGGTCCCTCCGATTTCCTCTGCAGAAGTAGGTTGAAGTGGAGGAGGCTTAGATTCTGGAGCAGTGTCAAGGTTGGGTTCTCAATGGGGTTGTTTAAAAACCATAGTTGTGGACAAATTGCTTAGCCTCTTTGTTACTCCATTTTCTCACCTGCAAAGCTCTTTCTTGGGAGACCTCCATGAAGATTCCAAAAGGTAATTCACATGATTAGTCAGTGTTAGAGTTGACATAGCGAATACCTACTCAGCACTCTCTTTTAACATTTTAATCTAAGAGTGTGTGTGTGTGTGTGTGTGTGTGTGTTCATGGCATGACACTTATGAAAGCCAGAGGACAACTTTGAGGAATCAGTTGTCCCCTTCCACTATGTGGGTACTGGTGATCAAATTCAGGTTGTCAAGTTTAGTGGCAAGTGCCTTTGCCACTGAGTCATTACACTGTCCCCCTAATTGGTGTTTTATTGCAGTATTTTTATAGACTTTCATCCTGGAGGGGTACAGTGCACATGTCAGCCTTAGGACCCTTGCTTTGGCACTGAGTGGAGTCATAGTCCCCAAAGTACCAATAAAAGAAGTCAGTAGCCTCTGCCCCTCCCTCCAGCACTTTCAAGGGCTACCCAACACTAGCCTCCAAGGCTTCAGTAAATGCTTGATTCTCATAAATAGCTGTCCTCTTCCCCAGCCAGCCTCCTTGGTGGACATAATGTGTGCCAACTGCCAGGCTATACATAGCCCAGGCCTTGCTTGAGAGTGGCCAAAAGTGACAGGAGATACCAGAGATAAATGTGGGCTCTCGGGTTTCAGGGAACACAGTTTTGAATAGTTTGACATGTTGCCAGATGGTGTCAGGGAGGGACAGGGAGAGCAGATCTCTTTGGCTCCTGGCTCACTTGGAAAGACAGCAGTGCAGCCAGGGTGCATTGGTGGCTGGCCTGAGGGGCATTGTCTTTGAGCAGAGAGCTGCAGAATTCCCCTCGAGCTCCTTATTTTGATGTTTGCAGATTCTTGAGTTTGCAGAAAAGCACAGCCACCTCCTTTCAAGTGCCCTGACTCCTCACATCTTTCCCATCCTCCCTCCAACCAGGAAGGGAACTCCAGCCTCTCCTCACAAAGTGTCTTCACCTCTCCCACTGTGATACATTCTATACCGGGATTAGGAGGCACACACAGACCTATCAGATGCTCTGTCCCCTGAGGCCCAGGGCAACAGTCAGGCAGCAGGGGGGACAGTGCACAGCCTTGTGCACTGACTTCCTTTCATGGACAAACTTCTGGAACAAGCAAGCCACACCTGCTCCAGCCTGTCCTTGCCACCCACTCGACTGTCCAGTTCCCTGCATTGGCTTCTGTCCCAGCTTGTCTTTACAAGGTCATCCATGACTTACCAGTCCAGAAAGGAGACCTGGTGGGGGTCCTGCCCCTCCTTCCTGTGACACTGAGCCTCAGTGACTTCGGACACCACAGTACTCCATTCATGCCTTTCAGCTTCTGCGCATTTCTCCTTACATAGGGTAGGAGCTTCTTCAGGCACCTATCTTCATGCACCTGTTCACACACTGCCAACATGGCCAGCTCTGGCCCAAGGCTTTCTCATGCCCCAGCCCCCCAAATGAGCCCACCTCTCACACCTTCAGCTCCTTTGGGTAGCTTGAGTGCCTTCTGTGACCATGAATTCACTGCAGTTCTGTCTGTTCTGAGAAACTGACCCCATTCAGCTCTGGGACATTCTCCTGTTGTTATCATTCGTCCTTTATTCTGTTTTCTGGCTGGGGACTCTGAGTCACCATGTTGTCCCTCTCTTTTGTTCTCTCTCAAAGGCCAAATAAAGGCAAATGGGTCTCACTGGGACCCCACTCACACCATCCACCATATAGGTTGTCGCTTCTTCATAGTCCCAACCTTTGTCTGAGACCAGAGCCATCTCTCAATCAGACCACACACCTGGCTGCCACCTGGCTGCCTTCCCTTTCCATACCCTTTCTCTGTCTGTTCTGCATGGTCAGATCTATCCTCTCCGAGCTCAGATCAGTCTCTTTGTTCTACTCAACTCCGAATCATAACTTCCAACCACGGTGTCCAAAACTTCACTCTTTTCCTTAGACACCTTAAACATCTTAGAAATCTCAAACAGACTCACAAAGAAGAAAGACCTGCCGTGAAAGTGGGTGGCACATGGAAATCCTTTTAACCACCCCCCCAATATAATTCGCTCCACTAAGCTAGCTTGTTCTGGTCCAACCCTTGATGTGCCCACCTTCAAACCTGTGCCGACACTATTTCTTCCCCGTGGATGCACTCTCCCTCTGCCTGTCCTGGCCCATTGTCTCACTGGCCTCTGCTCTCACAGGCGACCTCCCTTTTGATTGGTTCATTTAACTTGAGGCACTAATTTGGGGGTCAGTACAGCTACTCTCCTGGCTTCTAGAGGTAGCATGGGGAGAGAGACAGACAGACACACAGCTTTCTGGGTTTAACACCAGCAATAGAGAGGGATCACAATACTCATATACAAAGAGGGAAAAATTGCAGAGGAAAATCTTAGGGCTCCCAAGCAGGCACTGAACTGGGAGTGGGGATCAGGGGTTACCTTTGGGGGAACTTACATGTCCAGGTACACTACATAGATAGCAGAGTTGGTGAAGAATGGTGAAGGGGGTCTTCTAGATGGAACTAAGGACTTAGGAAGATGCAGGCTCCAATTACATTGAAAAGGCAGTGGGCCACACCATGCAGGACTGTGTGACTATGGGAGAATGTTTAGACACACCCAAAGTTCATGGAAACCAAACCCACAGCACTCATCATGGCCTGCCAGGCTCTGTAGGCTTTGCCCCCCCAACCCCCCTTTCTGCCAACAGCTCTCTTTTATGAGACTCCACAGTCTTTAAATCTGCCCTGCTGTTTTGGCTGCCTCCCTCATTAATTCATTGTTAGCCAACAATTGTTATTTCTTTTTCCATTCTGATAACCTAGGCTTTGGTATGTGGGGATCAGTACACAATCCAGAACCCTATTCAGCTATCATACTATTAAGGAGGAGATCTGCCGTTTATTAAGCACCTACTGTATGTAAAGACCCACGCTGAGCACTTCATATTCATTATTTCTGTGTGGTGTGTATATTGTTACTGTCTATGTGGTACAATGAAGTCACAGCACAGACTGGTGACAAAGTCAGCAATCCAGGAATTGACACCAAGTGCCATGCTCTTCATCACTGGGGTCTAGCAAGTGTAGGTCACTTACTCATTTAAAGGTGACATGCACGTAGTCCTCATCATTCCAGCAGCAATGGTAGTGTAATGTCTGTATAATATAATGCCAGAAAGAGAAAGTCGGCTATGGAATTACTTTATTATATATTTATCATGTTATCTATGGCAAAAAGACTTAGCAATGGTCAAACCAAATCCCAGTGTTTCTGAGAGAGTGAGCAATGTTTCCATTCTAGGAGCTGTACAAAACCAGCCAACAGACAGGGCTAGTTTCTAGGATAGACTCTTAGGTAAGACTAATGAAGTAACCCATCAATCTGCCCACCTTGCTCACATCAGTTGGGGATGGCTACAAACTAGTAGGAGAAAACCCCAGTCATGTATAGAGTATTCTTGTTTTCTGGGCATTTAAAAAACATGGAGACAACTTTTTTCTCATCCAGGACTCACCGTATTTGGTGATAATTTCCTCCTGCTTCCCTGGCTCACATGCTCCTTGAACGTGTGATATATTCCAACCAGTCCACTCATGCACCCATGGTCTCCATGGAACTGCACAGAATACAGAAGAAACAGGGGATATCTGTACTGAGGAAACAGTCACAATACAGAAAGGATGTGAACTCAACTGGTGATTGGGTGCCAGAGCTCGCTCCTGGGGATGAGCCACTGGCATTCTAGAAGGGAGAGGAGAGTGAAAGATGAGCCTGGGTCTGCTCTGGGAACCCAAGGTTTACTGGGGCTTAGAGACCTTCAGTGACCCATTTGCCTACTGCAGCCTCTCCAAAGACTACTGGCCCTCAGAGACCCAGTCACATCAAGAGATAGCCCAGAGGTTCCAGGTCTTCACCATAAAGCCACCCTCAGCATCCAGTCCCATAGTAATCTTAGATGTCTGATGGCCCAGGGTACCATTGGTGTAAGCTTGTGAAGCATGCTTACCAGAGCTGGTGATGGTGATGATGAATGTCAAGGGAGCAGGCTTTGGGTCAAGACAGGATGGAAGTTGACAGTGATTCAGGAGCTGCAGGAATTTGGAGTCAGGATACGAAGGAGAAAGAGGAACAAACAGGAGGAAGAGGAAGGTACATCTCAGGTAGTAGGGCTTTCTGGTTCATCTGTGACAGTTTGCTTTGTTTACCCATCTGTGGCATAGGACAGTGGTAGCCATTGAGTATATTCAAAAGTCCCATGTAGATTTCAAGATAGGAAGATTATGCTTTACACGCCCACGGGAGGAACACATTTGTGCTTATTAAAAATAAATAAATAAGCAAGCAAGCAAATAAATATATAAAGTGATGGTGTGTGCTAAGAAGTCTGAATCAAACACTCTTGTTTAATTCTCCAAGTTAATTTTTCTTTCTTTTCTGATCTGTGTGTGTGTGTGTGGGGGGGAGCCCTGTGGCAGGAGGAGATGTGGGAATGTGGTATGTTCTTGTCACGGTGAACGTGACATGACATGGCATGCCTATGGTGGTCAGAGGACAACCTTGTGTAGCCAGTTCTCTTCTTACACTTTTACATGGGTTCCAGGAATAGAATGTAAGACGTGAGACTTTTGTGACAAGGGCCTCAGTGGTCTGTGAACCTTTCCTATGCCTCCCTTTACTATCATTAGCAATGCTCACCTCCTGAACTAAATGGAGAGAGATCAAAAAAGCCAGCTGGAACATTGCTGTGTGGCTTTCAGAAGACGTGACAGCCATTAATAGTTGTGCTTTCCAGAGAGTGACTGATTTGAGAGCTGAGGCATCAGAAGAACCACAGGGTGTGGCTGTGCAGTGGGTGTATGAGAATGTGGATTCCTGAGCCCCACCCAGCTCTAGTTTCTCTTTTCAGTGGAGGAGGACCAAGAAGCCCCATTTAAACAGAGCCCCGGGTCATTCTTGTGCATACTGGAGTTTAAGGACTGCAGCTCATGCTGCAGAAGAGGGGAGAATTTACTGTACTATAAAAGCTGGGTGTTGTGACTGTGAATGATTGACAGGGGAACATTCACCATAGATTTTGACTTCTATAAATAGGACAGGGTGGTTTGCAATGAAAAAAAAATGTGTTAGGAAAAGAAAACACTACATGGGTCGGATGGATTACATGCAATAGCCTACACCCAAGCAAATTTTCATAAAGACTGGCATGGGGGACCTCAGGAAAGCTCATGGTGAGTCATAGCATTGCCACTAGTGGTGATGATGCATTCCCAGCCTTCCCAGGCCCAGACATCCAAGAAAAGAGTAAAACTCCGGGGTGGGCAGAGTGGCAGTGGTTGCCTGCTCTGGGGTCCTTCCTCCACTGCAGACACTGGGGCATTCAAGGAGCAGTGATCAGATGGACATTCTGTCTAGGCACCTTTAATCTTATAGGAAGGGAGCTGGTTCTGGGCCAGAGAAAAAGAGATAGACTAAGAACAGATGAGAAGGAACATGGCTAGGCCAGGAAGGACCTAGTAAGTCTAGAAAGGGAATGGAAGGAAGAAGACATTGGGGATACAATCAGGGTAGACACAGGAATGGAGGGTGGAATGAAAGATGTAGCCAGACTAAGAGCACCTACCTCAGAGACAAACAGTACCCGAGTTCCTGGGGGAGACAGAGTTCCCAAAGGATGGTAGAATACACAGGAGCAACCTATAAATAATGTAGCAGATTGAAAGGACAGATGCATCCAGAAGACTGAGATACAAACAAACAAAATGAAACAAAAACACCAGGGAAGAAAACAAGATACTATCTTCAGTACAGGACTAGAGTTCTCCTCAGCAGAATAAGGAAACGCAAGGAAATGAAAAGTCAGACAAATGGGAGAGGGATAACATGGCATGATTATCCACACAGAAAATTCCCAAGGATTCCAAAGAAAGAAAAAATTCTTAGAAATAATAAATGAGTTCATGGTGCAAGCTACAGAAAAAAATATAAAAATACAATTGTACATTCTGTACTAGCAAGAATATAGATGCAAAAATTGAAAACACACCACTGTAGTGCAAAATAATCCAAATATTTAGTTGTAAATTTAACAAAACTTGTACTAGACCTACATGCTAAGCTGTATGATGGTACATGTCAGTAATCACAGCACTTGGAAGGTGGAGACAGGAGGATAAGAAGTTAAAGGCCAGCCTGGGCTACATGGCACCCTACCTCAAAATAGAAAAAAAAAAAAAAAAAAAAAAAAAAAAAAAAAGCAACAGGCTTATGTGCTCAGAGCTGCAAGGCTGATGAAAAAGTCAGGAAATAGATGGAGAGACACAGCATCCTCCCTCATTGACAGGCTTAACAATCTAACTACATCACTTTCCCCAACTTAATAGAAGAGTTAATATAATCCTCTCTCTCTCTCTCTCTCTCTCTCTCTCTCTCTCTCTCTCTCTCTCTCACACACACACACACACACACACACACACACACACACACACACACACACACACACTACACTCTAATAATAGTATCATTGTCCAACCCTGGTAGGATTCTTTTTTGTGTATAAAAGGATTATTCCAAAGCTTGTGTGCAAGAGAAAAATAATTGGTTGAAATAACTCACAAAGAGAATTGAGAAGAAACAGAACACTTGCCTCTGTTTGGGGACTCAGGGCACAGAGGCTACAGTCCAGGCTGTGTGGTATGGACAGAGGGACACACATAGATCAATGGGTCAGAATGGAGACAGCAGAGCTCGACCCCACAGATGTGTCAATTGAGTCTTGGTAAAGGTATGGGCAAAGTTCAGGGGACAGAAGGTCATCTACAAGTGTTGCTGGGGTCAACTATCCCAAAAGGAAAAATGGATGCCAGAGTGTGTCACAGCTTCCACAGAATTTTGTCAAAATAGTCTGTGCCCCATAGAACAAAAAGTTAATCTGTAAAACTTTTAGAGAAAAGATAGAAACATCCAGAATTTAGTAGTTGGACTTAACATTAAAATCCCACTCAGAGCCAAACATAGTAGCACACACCTTTAATCCTAGCACTCAAAGGCAGAGGCAGTTGGATTTCTGTGAGCTCAAGACAGCCTGATCAACATACTGAGATCAGTCAGAACTATATAGTAAGACCCTGTCTAAACAACAACAACAACAACAACAAAATCCTATTCATAAATAAATTGATGAATTAGATTTCACTGAAATTAAAATTTCCATTTGTGTGTTGGGGTATTGTGCATGTTTTCACATGTGTGTCACTGCACATGTGTGTTGGGTGAGCTGCCCTGCTTGATTTTTCGAGACAAGGTCTCTTGCTGAATCTGGGGTTCATGGACTCACAGGTTAGCTGGCCAGGAAGCCTTGGGGATCCGACTATCTCTATCCCCAGAGCTGGGGTTGCAGGCACACATTATGATGCCCAACTTGTACAGGGATGCTGTGGATCCAAAAAGGAAGGAAGGGAGGAAGGAAAGCAGGGAGGGAGGGAGGGAGGGATGGAAATAGGGAGGAAGGGAGGGAGGGAGGGAGGAAAGAGGAAACTAATGTTCACTATATCACCATAAAAATTGGAAAACACACGAAGAGACATTTCACAGAAGGAAACATACATAAACATGGATTAATGTTCAAATAAACTATCACAAAGTCCAAATGAAAACCCTGAGGGAACATTGCTACATACCTATGAGAATGACTAAAAATTAAAATAATGATAACATCAGAGGCCCCCAAGGTTGTAGAGGAATTCATACAATATTCTGGAGGATGTAAAACAGTTCAGCCATTCTGGAAAACAGTTTGTTGGTTTCAGGGAAAAATAAACCTGAAACTTCTCCATGACTTAGAAATTATTCTCCTAGTCATACCCTCTCAGGGATATAAGACTAGTATTTAAATCAAAATCACACACAGGACTTTTGCTCATAATAAGCAACAGCTGGAGACAACTCATATGCCCTACGGTAGGTGAATGACTAAGTAAACTGTGATCTATCCACACCACGGAACTCTACTCAACAGTCAAACAGAACACAGCTGGTGGTACATGTAGCAACCTGACAGACCCTGGGTACTTTCACAAAGTGAAATGGTTGTCTGAAAAAGTTACCTGCTACATGACTGCAAGGGCTGAAGTGGGGATGGGACAGCACACAGCTGCTATGACTATAAAGGACAACAGAGAGCCCTCTGTGTGATGGACATGGTCAGTGTTTTAACTATTGTTGGCACTATCCAGTTCATGACATTGTGCCTCGGTTTCACAAGGTCTCACTTCTGTAGGAATCCAAGAACATGCTTAAGAGATCTCACTTTTGTATTCCTTACAACTGCATATATGTGTTTAAAGTGGTATTGGGGTTCAGAGTGTAACACAATGGCTCAGTGTGTCCAGCATTTGTAAGGTCCCAGATTCAATCCCCAGACATTTTGTATTTCATGATCTCCCCATTTCTGTCAAGCCCCCTTAGGTGAGATGGCAAGATGACAGAGAGAGCGCTCTGTCATTTGATAGTTTCAGGAAACTTCGTCGGATGCCAGTCTTACACATGGATTCATCTCCTATGCTGCTGTCTGCTAGAGCAGGTTTTAGCCACCTTCCTGTCCAAGGACTGATGCATCCTCCTGGACTTTAGGGTCAATGGTACCTCCATCCTCAGACACTTCCTATAGTTCTTCTTCGTTATGGGCTGTAGGAAACCGGCAGATTGCACCAGCCCTGGGGCAGGGGCAGGAGGTCTCCTGGCCTCGGGACTCCTGTACTCACAGGTGTGTCCCTCACAGGCTCTTTTGTCAACTGTAGAAGGACTAAAGGCCCCATGCCAGGTGCCCACTTCGAGTTTAATCACCCTTGGTTCCTTTGGATTCTTTAAGCCCCTATTTTGTATTCACAAGAGCAGACAAGGGCTTGGGCCCATGTGTGTATCTTTCCTCTTAACTTATTCCTCAGGTTCTCAGCATTCTGGTGACTAATCAGAGGTCAGAGTAGCAAAACGTATGAATGGTGCTGGCCTTGACACTTGGGATGGTTTCTATCATCATTCTTCACTTTACTCACTTCCTCTACCTATTTGTCTCTTCAGCTCGTGGCCCAGGTATTGGAACATAAAAACATAGGCTTTGTGATGGTAGATTCCAAGAAAGAAGCCAAGCTTGCCAAAAGACTGGGTAAGTTTAATATTTGAAATTTGTTAGGAAGAAACAAATGTGTCTTGAAAAAAAAAAAGCAGTTATATTTATCTTGCATGGTAACTGGATTATTTTCAAACACATATAATGAGTACATACATCATTCTGGGTCAGAGAAGAGCCTGATAAAAGTAAACCTAAGCCTCACTCTATCAGTTTAGCAGCAATCATTTAAGTTTTTCTTTGTACCAGTATCAGGCAGAGGGAAACTGATGCGGGCACTGGAGCTTTGACTGACAGCTCCCCCGACATCTAGAAGCCTAGCTTCTGCATCTTTGTGCCTCAGTGGGTTCTCTGGGCCACTCTGGGAACATTCTAGCAGCAGCCTGCCCATGATGCATTTACAGCAAGGTCTCTGGAAGTCCCAAAGTTAAGACTGAAGCCCAGCTGGAAAATTTCAGCCTGGATGGGGATTTAGGTAAGGAATGGTTAAGTGACAATGGGTGGAGGCTGTAATCTCTCATGTCAATATGTCATGATCAAGTGCCCTTTAAGATTCCTACTCCATAATCCCAAGGAGAAAGGGCACAGGGAACCCCTCTGGTTTTCAAATACCATCCCCAACACTGTCCATTTAGCTTTTTCTGCATGACCAGTAGAGAATGGCTATTAAAAATAGCAGGAGGTTATGAAACAGGACCTTTGAAGAAAGGTTAATTGTGTTTGGAGTAGTAAGCACAGAAGAAGAGAAAAAGCTTAGTGGTGGTTCAATGGACATATTTGGGTACATGCAGGTGCATTGTGCCAGGTGCATGCAGGTACATCATCCCAGGGACACTGAGGTGCAGCATCCCAGGGACACTGAGGTGCATCATCCCAGGGACACTCAGGTGCATCATCCCAGGGACACTCAGGTGCATCATCCCAGGGACACTCAGGTGCATCATCCCAGGGACACACAGGTGCATCATCCCAGGGACACTCAGGTGCATCATCCCAGGGACACACAGGTGCATTATTCCAGGCACACACAGGTGCATCATCTCAGGAACACACAGGTGCATCATTCGAGGGACATGCAAGTGCATTATCCTAGCAAATTACAAACAACTCCTGTTTCTTAGAAGACCAGTCATTTTTTTTTAAAGATAAGGTTTATTTTATGGAAGAGTACTTAAGTTAGACACAAGGAAGAACTCATGCCTGTAGAATGTTGACTGATTGAGAATGTCTGTCATATCTATTTCGCTGCAGATATATTAAGAACATTTTTCCTGTCCTGAGCATAGAAGTGAAATACATTTAACTCCTCCTAGAGGCAAAAACATTTAATGAATTCTGCCTCTTTCCCCCAACTTGCCACAGTTTTAATGAGTAGATGGTATTTGGGAGAATTTATACTAATTTTTTTTAAAGTGCCAGTGTCCTAGAAATACTCAAATCTAGACATCCCATTTACTCTCATTCTCCCTGACTGTCTCCCTTTGGCCCTGGCTACAGTAGTATGTGAAACCCTACCTGGCTCACTCAAGACAAAATCCCAAGCAAGCTGCCGACTGATGCTCCCTGGGGCACATTTTAAGATCAGATGCCACCAGAGTCAAGAATACCCTGTGTGTCCAGTGCTGGGGTGTGCCAGGGGCTACTTAGATGGGGCTGTGGCCCAATCCTCCTGCTCCTGAGGGCCCTTTGTGATTCATTAGGAGAAAGCATTTTCTAGATAAAGGAGTTGAAAACAACTAATCTGAACAATTACAGATGTTGTAGAGTGGCAATAATGTCAGTCTTGGCTGTTTAATATTCTGGAGGAAAGGATACAGTTATAGTACATCTCACTGAGCTGGGCGTTGGTGGCACACACCTTTAATTCCCAGCCTGGTCTGCAGACCTAGTTCCAGGACAGGTTCCAAAGCAATACAGAGAAACCTTGTCTCAGACAAAAAAAAAAAAAAAAGTATACCTCACTGTACCAAGGGCGCAGCAAAGGTGAAGCTGCTGTCCGCTGTCTGCCCTCCCAGCATCAACCAGGGGCCCGAATAAAGAGGCCTGTGTCTCAGAATTGTCTATACACACATCCAATCTCTGTGCAAGAGGCTGGGATCTGGAGAAGACCACACCCCTATTGAGACTGTCCTAGTAGAGTGAGCCCCTACAAGCAATGAGAGCGGGAGGGACACCAGCAACAATGGGGGACTCAGATGGTTGCAGAGTCCTTAGTGGAAAATGGGCTCTAAGCCAGAACCTGAAGGAGTAACCAGGCTGGTGTCAGGGATGGAGGTCATTCTAGATTTAGGGAAGAGGGAAGAGAAGTAAAGCCCTGCTCTGTCTCATGCTGGACACACCCCTTCATTACAGCACACAGTGCAGAAGTAACTAGAGTAGCGTGGGGGATGAGGGGGATGTGGAGGATGAGGAGCTCAGGTCTGACCAAGGCAGTTGGAGTTATAAGACTGGCATTAGATGATTGAGGACTTGAAGCCACACTAAGGTGACAGGAAGCAGTGTCTATAAAAGTTCTGCTAAGAATGGCAGGGCTCAACGGTATTCATGGGAACTAAAGCAGAGGTAGGACAAAGAGGAGCTTTCAAATTCAAGGCTGACCCTGACGGGCTGATCTGTCTGTGTTAATGTTTGTTCCACTGGTCCTGACCCCACTGCTGCTCAGGACCTCGAAGGTTTTTCTGCACCTGAATGACCTTGGCCTTGGGCCTCTGTTCCTTCCAGGTTTCAATGAAGAAGGAAGCCTGTATGTTCTGAAGGGTGACCGCACGATTGAGTTCGATGGGGAGTTTGCAGCAGATGTCTTGGTAGAGTTTCTCTTGGATGTAAGTAGTACAGCTATCCCAAAGAGGAGAGGTACTCCCTTGACACAAGAAGAGCGGAGCTGGAGATCCTGGCATAGCATAAGGCCTTTCTTAGGTTTCCCAAAACAGCAGGGTGCCTGCATTCCTGCATTAAGTCACCCAAGGGTAGTCTCTCTCTCTCTCTCTCTCTCTCTCTCTCTCTCTCTCTCTCTCTCTCTCTCTCTCCCTCTCTCTGTGTCTCTCTGTGTCTCTCTCTGTCTCTCTCTGTCTCTGTCTCTCTGTCTGTGTGTGTGTGTGTGTGTGTGTGTGTGTGTCAGACATGATGTGCTATTCTCTTTCCAGTTACAAACTGATGCTCACTGGCATTTTATTGGCTTTGCTACAGTGACACCAGGGGAAAGTCATGGAAAGTGGGGGTAGAGGGAGGTGAACCAGTCATCTGAGATGGAAGTGGGACCCACAGGCCTAGTCTCCCTAAGTCTTATGAGCTGTATAAAGGAGAGGCATTGGATTGGTGAGGTGGTTCAGAAGGTGAGGGCACTTACTGCCTGCTGTGCCTGGTGACCTGAATTCAATTCCACATCCCCACAGGGTGAAAGGAATCAGCTCTCACAAGTTGTCTTCTAACACCCCACCCCCACACACACACTGCCCCGCACACACCACCCCCCTACACACCACCACACACACACACCACCCCCCACACACCACCCCACACACACCACCACACACACATCACCACACACACACACCACCCCCTCCACACACACCACCCCCCACACACACACCACCACACACACACCACCCTCCACACACACCACCCCCTCCACACACCACCCCACACACACCACACCATACACACCACCCCACATACACCACACCACACACACCACCACACACACACCACCCTCCACACACACCACCCCTACACACACCACCCCACACACACTACCCCACACACACCACCCCACACACACCACCCCACATATACCACACCACACACACCACACCACACACACCACCCCACACACACCACACCACACACACCGCCCCCACACACACCACACCACACACACCACCCCACACACACCACACCACACACACCACCACACACACACCACCCTCCACACACACCACCCCCTACACACACCACCCCACACACACTACCCCACACACACCACCCTCCACACACACCACCCCCTACACACACCACACCACACACACCACCACACACACACCACACCACACACACCACCCATACACACCACCCCACACACATCACCACACACACACCACCACACACACCACCACACATACACACCCTCCACACACACCACCCTCCACACACACCACCCCCTCCACACACCACCCCACACACACCACCCCACACACACCACACCATACACACCACCACACATACACCACACCACACACACCACCACACACACACCACCCTCCACACACAACACCCCACACACACCACCCCACACACACACCCTCCACACACCCTCCACACACACACACCCTCCACACACACACACCCTCCACACACACCACCCTCCACACACACTGCCACACACACACCACCACACACACAACACCCCACACACACTACCCTCCACACACACCACCACACACACACCACCACACACACCACCTTCCACACACACTGCCACACACACACCACCACACACACAATACCCCACACACACCACCCTCCACACACACAACACCCCACACATACCACCCTCCACACACACTGCCACACACACCACCACCACACACAACACCCCAAACACACCACCACCACACACACACCACCACACACACCACCACACACACTGCCCCACACAAAATAAGTAAATGTAAATAAAAAAAAAAAGTTGTTTTACAGGAAATACAGAGCTAAGGAACACACCTCTCAAACTCTCTCTCTCTCTCTCTCTCTCTCTCTCTCTCTCTCACACACACACACACACACACACACACACACACACACACACACACACAACTACCACCACCACCACCAAAAAATAAAAACAACCACGTTTACTTTCAGCCATGGAAGTATCACATCCTCAAATTCGTTCCAACAGAGAGGAAAACACAGCAAAGTATGTTGGCCATGCGTAAAACTTACACTGCCAGTCGTAGTGTTGGGGCTCATAGCTTTGGAACCTACACTCTGCACAGGTTAAGGGCCGATTCTGCAGTGAGTGGTGATCCACCTGTAATCCTGGCACTGGGGAAGCTGAGCCAGGAGAACTGTGCATGAGAGGCCAGCCTGGACTCTGAGAGAACAGCCGGGACTCTGTGGAGCTAGCCTGGGCTCTTTGAGGGCAGCCTGAGTTCTGTGGGGGCAACTCTGTCCTTAGAACAAACAACAATAATAACACAAAGAACTCACAACTGACCTCCACACTAGCAATTTTCCAGCAGACTCCCAGCAGTCTATTGCTTTCTCTCTACACTCTCAAAAGCCAGAGAAGGGCAGAAAGAGGCTGCCAAATATAGTGTCTACATCTCTGCTGGGCTATCTCATTAAGGTAGAAGTCCTAGGGAATGTCAAGAAAAGCAACATTGTAAGTCTGGATGGTGTGATTGGCCCAAAAAAAGCAGCAAACCAGAATCAGAATCAGGGCAGTGTTTAGATTTACCAACTTGAGATATCCCATCTCTAGGCAAGAGAAAGAAGTAGGTGACTCCAATCTCTACGTTTGAGCATACAGATCTCATACATTCACATGAGCACACTATACAGCTCTCTCTCTCTCTCTCTCTCTCTCTCTCTCTCTCTGTGTGTGTGTGTGTGTGTGTGTGTGTTTCACATTTTCTCTCTCACATACACACACATTCTAATGAGATTTAATATGGATTGGGAGAAACAAATAGGCCGAATAGATGTTTATTCAGGGAGAAATAACTTACAACATAGACAGATGAACACCAGCAGGTTCCTGGTCCCAAGGATGCCTCCAGATGCTCTCCTGTCCCTGAGCTGCAAGGAGAGAGCTCCCGGATCCCCTTCCTCAGACCTAGTTCCCCCAGGTAACATCTGCCCCTGTCCCCACCCCCAGTGGGCACGGTCAATGTCACAGGTGTGGACAAAGTGAATATCTCACTACAATATTTCTACAGAATAATTGTCAATGTATAACTTAAGATACAGTTTTCAAAAAATAAGGAAAAGAGGAATAGAATCACCTCCAGGACAACCATGCTCAAGTTAAGACCAAGTCTTCCTGGGAAAATGATGCCATGTACACTGGAGCAGGATGGGATGTGAGTCCTTGGCCTTTACACACACACACACACACACACACACACACACACACACACACCTTCAAGGCTAGAGAGCATGGCCTGGCCTTAATGTTCTTTCCATCTCACTGCCTACTTTGCACTGTTTGTATACATGTGTCCCTTCCCTCCAGAGTGTTCTATCTTCCACCGGGGAGAGATGGTCTCCCTTATTTGAACATCTTTATGTCTGTGTGTATGTGTCTGTGACCATGTTTGTGCCTGCGTGTGTGTGATTTCAGCTCATTGAAGACCCAGTGGAGATTGTGAATAACAAGCTGGAAGTGCAGGCCTTCGAGCGTATTGAGGACCAGATCAAGCTCCTTGGCTTTTTCAAGAATGAGGACTCCGAATGTAAGTGTTCTGTCAACACAGGCCTGAAGGCTAGCCCCTAACTAGGCATGCTAGGCTATCCCAACAGAGGTTGTGGTTTTAACATCTCTTTTGTTGGGGGCAGTAGAAGCTGAGTTTCTTCTTGTTGCCTGTGTAAAGGGACACATGCAAAAATTGTGCAAAATAGGCAGTGAGATAGAACACTAAGGCCAGGTTGTGTTCTCTAGTCTTGAAGAGGTGTGTGTGTGTGTGTGTGTGTGTGTGTGTGTGTGTGTGTGACTGTGTGTGTGAACATGTGTTATTGTGTGTGTTATTACATGTGTGTTATTGTGCATATACGTGTGTGTGTGTGACTATGTGTGTGTTCTACAGAATAAACAAGTTCCTTCTCCCTCCCCTCTCCCACCTGCCTGTCTGCCTCTCCATCAGGTTCTTCTCCTGTAACATGGGACACCCAATAGCCATCTGCCTGATGTTGCTAGTTCCTGTGGTCACTAGCTGGAGAGCTTCCCTGTAGGCTGGAGAGAATTAATTGAATTTTGGGTAGGGATGGGCTCAGTAGTTGCTAGAGAACATGGGAAATTGCTGGCCAAGTCCACAGCTCACCATCAGTCTGTGCCTATGATGCCACCACACCCTTGGGCGATTCCTATGAAGGCTTTGTGGCCAGGCTGTGGGTGAACAAAGGGACCTACCCAGCATCACAGCAATGGGGTGCCCAGGCAAGAGAGTGGAGAGTGGGAGTCCAGAGGAGCAGGGAGAAGAGAACAGGGAGGGTAACTTTTTTAGTAGTTAAGAAACAAAACAGAAACCGGACCTAGGCCATCACACACATGAACAGACAGTAGCTGTGTTTTCCTTTTAGTCTTCCCTCTCAATTTGTTCCTACTCTCTGCTCTTCCCCCCTCCTTCATTTAACCGTGGTATGACAGATCAGAATGGGCCAAGGCCAAGATCAGCACAGAAAGTGCTTTCCAGTACCTTCCTTCCTCTCCACCCCACGGACAATAACCAGTATGGCTCTGTTTTATTACCATTTGTGATAGCCAGGGCCTGCGGCTAGAAGGAATGCCTCATGAAAGGCATGTGATCTTGTTCTATCCAGGTCATTATCTGCATTTTCATGATGGTGAAGGGTGGGAATACAAAGGTCTGATTAGCTATCTCTAGTCACTTATGGATGCAGAAGCCAGGAGGTAAATTCCAGGAACCTAGCTTTAGTGCTCAAATATCAACTAGCAAGCTGTGCTTGCAAGCCTTGTCAGGGGACAGGGACAGCAAATGTGATTATGGTGTAAGCACAAGATGAGAGTAACTTGCAAGGGATTTGGGCTTCCTGATTTTATTATGTATTTATTGATTTATTACTTTTCTCATATAATTGTAGCAATAAGACCTGAGATGGTGAACAGATCATATAGTACATTTCTGATTTTGAAGGAGAATCTTGAGTCACTTCCAGGAACACAGCTTTGTGCCTTTAGGCTTAAAAATAGCAGCATGCAATTCCCAATGATGGCTTGAAGTGGCAGGCTCTTCAATTCCTTGAAAACCACCATTGATAAGAGACTTGTTCACACAGTGGATGGTGGCAAAGGAATGGACCACACTCGTTGCCTTTTCTGTTGCTGCTAACATTCTTTTCTCGCCATTGGATACAATATAGCTAGTCTGGTCCCTGCTCTTGGTGGACCCAAGCATCCCTGCATCCAGATAACTGACTCCACTTTTTGGTCACAGTTACAATCTTCTTATTTCTTGTGCCCTTTAATGGGATTGAAACACAACTATATCTTTCCATAGCAAGTTATGTATGGAAAACTACAGTGATGCTCTCACTTAGGAATATATGCATAGATACTGCCCAATTTTGTTCTGTAGTTATTATTAAAATCTAAATACTAGCTGATGGTGGTAGCTTGTGTCTACAATCCCAGCACTTGGGGACTTGTAGAGGCAGGAGTATCATGAGTTGAAAGCCACTCTGTGTTACAGTAGAGCCTGTAATTTAAAGTTAAATTGCATTAGATGTTTAGCTACATTCACCATTTTTTTTTTGAAGTTCACAGATAACCTCCCAAATTCTTCAGTATTTACAATTCACCATTTTGTTTTTAATTTACTTCTCAGCTGATAACACTATTTGTTAGTGTGAAACAGTGGAAAGAGGACTTACAACCCAAAGGTTAAAAGAGACAGGATTATTTGGCTAGGTTTAGATGTTATTAGGGTCACATTTATGACATCCTTTCATATGAACTTCTGAATCATGAGCAAACCTTCTTGATAGTCTTTCTGTGGATATTGAGCCTCAGAACTTTCAGGGAAAACATAAAGCTATGAAGTTCTTTATGACTTGTGGTCATTGCAGCCACAACACTAGCACACTGGGCAGTGTCCCCAAATCTGCTGTCCCAGGGTTATCTCTTGAATGCTCCAACACACAACAACTTGGTTTGGTTCTTTGTAAGACAGATGGTGGCCTTGGGGACTGTCTCTTCAGGCTCAAGCTTGTGTTGTTAACCAGTCACTAAAATCTGAGGCACTGAAATGGATGTGGATTCCTGAGAGATAGAAAAACGGGATGATGAGTCTTTACTGGGCCTGGGGTGTGGGTGGGGGACAAAACCAGGCATCCTGGACAACTGTTGTAGCAACATGCCTGGAAGAGGGTCCTGTGAATGTTGAGTCACCCATCTGGAAGTCCTAACTCCATCTTTAATCTTTTTGTTTGCTTGCTTTGAGGAAGGATCTCACTAAGTAGCTCTGGCTGGCCTGAAACTTGCTATGTAGACCAGGCTGGCCTCTAACTCACAGAAATCCATGGGCCTCTTGAGTGCTAGCATCAAAGTAATACGCCACCATGCCCATCTCTCCATCCTTCATCTTGACAGCAGCATGGGTCAGACTTCTAAGAGAAAAGGGAGGGTCCTCACTCAGGTTCTGTTCATTCTTGGGCTAGGTGTTCACAGTTCATAAATGTAGCAAGGGATTCGACAGAGATATGGGAGGTGGGGATGGGTGGGAATTCTGCTCTGGTGTTGTTCTCACCATTGCTCTTCTTCTGTTTAGTTCATCTCTGCTCTTTCAAATGCTTCTGCCTCCCACCCAAAACACTTAGTAACCCATGACATCTTTCTGACTGCCCAAGACTTCAGGGATATCTTTATTGGTGTACATCATCAATACGTACCAGATCAGCATCCGCACACATTTCAAACCCCTCTCAAATGTATGCTCTCAAATGTATTGTCTCTTTTAGAACAACTGACACATATTGTGGTTCTTCAAATGTGTGCCTGCATGTGCGTGTATTGTGTGCAGGAGTGTGTGTGTGTGTGTGTGTGTGTGTGTGTGTGTGTGTGTGTGTGTGCGCGCGCGCGCACGGGAGAGTGTGTTAATATAGATATGTGTGGAGCTGAGAGCAGACTGTATTATTTTTTTTCTTAAGATTTTATTTTTTAAGAAATAGAGTCTCTCACTGGCCTGGGACTTTCCAAGTAGGGACCAGAAACCTCAGGGATTCACTTGTCTCTGCCTCATGGAAACTGAGATGACAAGCATCTGTCACCTGCCAGGGTTTATTACATGGGCAGTGTATCAAGCAGCTATTTAACAGATGATTCCCCAGCCCCATGGCTCCTAAAAGTCAGTGCCCCCCCAGGCCAAGAGTCTCTTGACATTTGTGTGTTTTTCTATTTTACCTGGATATTGCTGAACCAGAATTATTTTGAAATAATCTAGGACCAAATCTTATACAAGTCTGCCTAATTCAGGAGTATGAAATCCAATGATCTGGAAAAATGTCAGTCTTATGAAGAGTAAATCATAGGCTTGGGATTGCAGAATTATAAAATTGACTTATAACAAATGCCACCATTCCCATCCTTGACTGGAAGGCCTGAGTCCCAGACACCTCATGCAGTCCTTGCCCAAATGTAGTAAATGGCAGTGTCCTCACATGGGTGTGGCTCCTTCTGTGACAAATTTGGATATACATTTGAAACCAGAGTCAAGTATAGGCTTGGTTTAAAATAATCTTCTTAGTGTCGGGGTTTAAAAATAAATCTCTTTTTATTCTTTGAAAATTTTATGCATACACACAAAATGTATTTTGATCATATTCACCCCTTGATGTCCCTCTGAATTCCTCTGAGGAATTATATTTCATGTTATCAAACTGTCTTTTAAATATTTATATTTAACCAAGCATAGTGGCACAGGCTTTTAATCCCAGCACTTGGGAGGTAGAGGGTGGTAAATCTCTATGAGTTTGAGGCCAGGGCTACAGAGTGAGACCCTGTCTCAGAAAACAGTAAATAAGTACTTAACTTTATATCCAAAGATCTATGCAGCTCCCAAGCCTGGTCAGGGAGTTCCTCACTGCAGTGGCTAAATTGCAGAGACTGTTCATGTTCAGTGTAGATGGGGCATCTCTATCAATCCCTGCCCCCCAAGGCTCAGGGAATATGGTGGAAAAGGGGACAGAAAGAATTTAAGAGCTGGAGGATGGAGAGGAGGGCTGTGAAAACTAACCTGCTTTTAAAAAGGAAAACTAAATGAGAGATGCACCTAGGAACCCTCCTTTGGAGAAGCTTGAAGTGCTTTGTTGGGCCCTGTCTTTCAGTTTCCTTCTTACTATGGGATCCTTTATCCAGAAACCTGGACTCCAGTGGGTGAAACTATAACACTATGCATTTGGGTGGAAAGAGGTTTTTTGTTATTTTTGGTTTCTTTGCTTTGTTTTATTTTTTTTCTTTTGATTTGGGGGTTTTCAATGTATTTTCTTCTTCTTTTTCAGTTTCTCCTGTTTCTTGATTTCTGTTCACAAACCTGTGGGGAAGGATGCCCATAAATTCCAACTGTCTTTTTAGATAGCATTAAATAGTTATCTAACACAGTTCTCTCCACGTGTGCGGTTTGCCTTTTGCAAATGTTCTTTCTCCTGTGGCTTCCCTCCTAGATTACAAAGCATTCCAAGAGGCAGCCGAACACTTCCAGCCTTACATCAAGTTCTTTGCTACCTTTGATAAGGGGGTAAGTACTTATGACAACCCCATTTAAACACATTCAGGGGCACAGACAATTAAAATTGGAACTCTACCATCTTTCTTTGCCTCTTTGTCCAGAAGTATTAAAAGAGCCTGAAATGCCACTTCTGAGGATATGGTCCCTGTATTCAAGCTCATAATCCAAAAGGAAAGGCAAACTAATGAATCCAATATAATCTAAATTTAAAGAAAGTTTTCCCTCATTGGTTGAAGTTCACAATTGGAACAGCTTTTGAGCAAAAATGGCAAGATGGTGACAATGATCATTTTTAAGTGATTGTTTTACCCAGGGATGGGCAATTCCACCTTCTCAAAGGCCTGTAAGAGGGGCTAGTATTCTCACTGCACCAAGGGAATAACCAAGGCAGGGAACAATAAATAGATTTGAACAGTCAGTGACTGACTTGTAAGGCTGGGTATAGTCTGAGTCTCACCTGATGTCAAAGATGTTGTTTTACACAGCTATTCTCAGAGAAGTAAGCCATGGGTAGAGTGTGTGGCTAGAGTCTGACCATTGCAAGCTAGCTGTATGAAATGCTGTTAATAAAAAGACACTGAGACCCAGAAGGAGGGGAGATCACAGTAGTGTATTGGGCAAGGATGAATGCAGAAACCCAAGTTGTATTTATCACTGTCTTATGGTTTTGCTGAGACGGGGTGACTGAGAGAGTGTAGGTTAAGATCTCTGAGTGCTGGGGATGAAGCTTAGTTGGAATAGCGCTTACCTAACATGCACCAAGCAAGCCCTAGGTTTGATCTTCAACACTGCATACATAAGCAAGGTATTCAAGGTCATCCTCAGTCTTGTAAGAGTCACATTTTTTTGAAAAGAGAAAGGCAGTTTCTGCACCTCCCCATGGAACACAGAACAGGGACCAGGCTAGTGCCACCTATCAAGTGCACACCTTGTTGCCAAGTGGGGAGGTGGTGAAATCCAGAAGGCATGGCTGCAGCCTCACCAATTGTCCAGCAGGGAGCAAAAGAGCTGAAGAGCAGAAAAAGTAATAAAACCTGGGAGTAATAAAACTGGACTGGGAAGACAGTCCAGTTTGCCACAAGGGCATCTGGTCACCACAAAGGAGAGAGCCCTCAAATTGTTGGAGATTGAAAATCTGAGCTGAAAGGAAGGAAGGAAGGGAGGGAGGGAGGAAGGGAGGGAGGGAGGGAGGGAGGGAGGGAGGGAGGGAGGAGGGAGGGAGGGAGGAAGGAAGGAAGGAAGGAAGGAAGGAAGGAAGGAAGGAAGGAAGGAAGGAGGAACAATCAGACTTGAAGCCATTGAGGACATCACAAAGCTCAGGAAGAATTGGCTGTTAGGAACACAAGCTAAAAGAAAATATAAAAGAACCTTAATTTGTGGTATTATTCCGTATTATTCCAGGACTTTTTTAGGGTTGTGACAGGACGTGTGTGTGTGTGTGTGTGTGTGTGTGTGTGTGTGTGTGTGAGAGAGAGAGAGAGAGAGAGAGAGAGAGAGAGAGAGAGAGAGAGAGAGTGCAAGAACCTACAGACATCAGAGGCATCAGATCCCCTTGGAGTTGGAGTCACAGGGGCTGTGAGCCTCCTAACACGGGGGGGGGGGGGGCTGGAACAGATGCAGTCCTCGAAGGGAGCATTATATGCTCCTAACTGCTGAGTCATCATTCTAGCCCTAGGAATCTAAAGCTTAAAACAAAAGCAAACTCTTCCCAGGGAACTTTAGAGAACACACAGGTTTGGGACCCTGCACGGATCCCTGTGGTATAGATAAGGCTACCCTAAAGCTCAGGGCTGGTGAGGAAGGGGTGGGAGAAGGGGTTGGAGTCCACTTCTGCACCTGGCAACCTGACAGCTCTACTGATCTCACGCCGCTCTGGCTTGTCCTTCTCCTTTGCCTGGGGACCAGTGAAATGAAGACTTGGTCTGTTCTGAGTCACACTGAACCCTGAAGGAACCAATGGAGGAAAGAGGTGTGGGCAAGGCCCAAGTTCCTGCTCAGATAATTCTTCTTTGCTGACCATGGGACTGACCTGTTAAATGGCAGGAAAGTCGTGAGTCAAAATCCCCTGTATGCAAATGCCAGGGAAATGCTCATTGTCCTTTTTAGTTTGCTTGAAAGCAGCAAAATTTATTCCAACTAAAGGACAAAAGAAACCATGGGCAATTTTATTTTTATGACACTATCTGAGAGTACAATACATCATTATGTAGTTGTAACACTCATGAGCCAGGTTTTGCTAGAGTCTTGCCCTGGATACAGAAGGCCTCACTAAATACTTACAGACAAACTGAACTAGTGAATTCATTGGCCAGTCAACTCTCCTTCAGTTCTTGCTATTTAATTTCACAAGACTGAAAGAAAGAGAAGTACAGGAATGAGTACCAAGAGACTGCTGGAAATCTTAGACTCTTCCAGACTAAAACTTAAGGCCTCAACGATCCAATTGTATATTCATAGACCTAACATTGCAGACCCAGACAGTGGCATCCAGGGACCAGAGACCCTGTGCACAGACACATATGCACACACAGGCATGTACGTGCTGTGTGACATGTGGTTCTGGCCAGCTCTCACCTTCAGGAGGTCATGATTACTTCCCCTGATGTAGGATGAATTAATGAGAACTAATGACAGAATGACAAAGAAACATCTCATTAGAATGTAGGCTGCCAATGCAGTGTTTACGGAATATCTACAGAGTCCTTCTTTGCATGGTCAAACAGAAGGGAATTCTCAAAAGGAAAGGATGTTGGAATACAACCATGACCCTGTCCTTCTCATCCTGATGAATCACTTACCTAAATTGTTCTTTGTATGTAAGAGATCAGAGCGGTAGCTCTGACCGTGTTCAAAGTGAGTACTGTATAACACAGCTGACCCAGAGCAATTTGCAACTGTGGCCAGCACGTAGTAAGCAGGCTATGTGCTTGATAGCATTACAGTTTTGTTTTGGTTTTGGTTTTTGGTTTTTCAAGACAGGGTTTCTCTGTATCGCTTTGGAGCCTGTCCTGGAACTTGCGTTGTAGATTAGGCTGGCCTTGAACTCATAGAGATCTGCCTGCCTCTGCCTCCCGAGTGCTGGGATTAAAGGCATGAGTCATCACCACCCAGCTAGCATTATAGTTTCTATTCATGCTAATCACTTCTCATTTCCCGGAACCCTGGCTCTGAAAACATTGAGTGAGTGAGTGAGTGAGTGAGTGAGTGAGTGAACCCAGAAAGCAGAGTCTAGCATTTAACCTTGTTGTACCATAGGCAGGTGTGCAAAGGATTGTGTCAATACAGGCCCTGGTCTGTTTGCTTATCCACCCCCACCCCTGCCTCAATACTGCATCACTCACATTGCACCCCCTCCCAGGAGACAATCAAGTGTAAGAAAAACTCAACACATCCTGTCTCTCTTTCCGTCTCTCTCTCTTCCTCCCTCCCTCTCTCTCTCCCTCCCTCCCTCCCTTCCTCCCTCCCTCCCTCTCTCCCTTCCCCCCCCCCCTGTGTGTGTGTGTGTGTGTGTGTGTGTGTGTGTGTGTGTGTGTGTGTGTGTGACTTGCATGCTGGGGATTGAACCTCATGCATGCTAGACAAAGTTCTGTACTGCCTAACTCCATCCTCAGTCTACTTTGTACCTTTTTATCTTGAGACAAGATCGTTATAAGTGAGACTAGCCTTTGAACCCACCCTAGTTTAATCTGATGCTGAATCTGTGATTCTCTTGCCTTGGCCCTAGTGCTGGGGTTGTAGCTCTTTCTGTGGACTGTTGGCTTCAACCCTGCATAGGATGTCTTTTGCAATATAGTGACCTGGATACTTGTGAACATAAGTGTTTCTGCAGAACGGAGCTCCTTGTGTAAGAGCTTATGTAACGCTCACCCTTCCCCCATTAGTCCCAATCCCTGGGTTACTGGGTCACTGTGTTCTGGTTACCACCACAAGGTGTCAGCTCCTAGGCAATGCTGTGCATTTTAAAGGAGCCACTGTTCTAGCCTGTGCTTTCTTGGATCATGGCTCTGAGCTGGAGAATGGCATTTGGCTTCCTATTGAGCCTTGTACATTCCAGGCCACTCAAAGCATGTCACAAAGAGAGGTCCTGAGCACAGCAGCTTTGGAGGCAAACACAGCAACCATTTTGCCCTGGCAACGCACTGCTGTGTGGCCCCTTAAACAAGAGAGAAAAATCTGTCAGACTATGGTGCTTAGCCACTCATCCTGTCTCTCTTAGAACAATCCACACTTCAGCACTGAAAATCCTAAGTCCCAGGAAGCCTTTCTCTCCTGGGCATAGCAAGAGGGCATAGTTGTCTTGTGGCTGGGCAGTTCTCAGGGCCAACAAACATCTAGCAAGCTTGGCACAAGAGACTGAGCCCTAGTAGGTCCCATGCTTCCTCTTAACTGGCAATTCGAGTTTATGAGCAGATCGAGGACAGGTGAATGGCTTGGCGTTTGATTCTGTGAACCTGTGTACTTCAATGGTTTCCATCAATTGCCTTTTCCATCTGAATTAGTTCAGTTAAAGCCACCCTGTGAGCATGCGCTCTTAGCATCTGCTCGCTCCTCGAGCCCTGGCAAACACAGCAGAGGGGAGACCACCATGCACTTACATACACCACTTGTTATTCCAACCGCTCCTTGTCATGTTTATTCTCCAGACAAGTCTTTTTCTATGGAACCTGGCTTGATCGAAAGAGTAAGTCCTGCCTAGACTACAAGTGATAGAGTCCCTGCTACTTCAACGTTTAAGTTAAAATTGCCCATTAGCTCTCATGTTGTTACCAGAGAACACAAGCTCCCTCTTTTTGGTGGGTAGCCCACTGCTACTCTAGGCTAGCATTCAAATGAGTGACAGATCTCTGTCTGCTACAGGTGGCAAAGAAGTTGTCCTTGAAGATGAATGAAGTTGGCTTCTATGAGCCATTTATGGACGAGCCCAATGTCATCCCTAACAAACCTTATACAGAAGAGGAGCTTGTGGAGTTTGTGAAGGAACATCAAAGGTACTTAAGATGACATGCAGGGGATGGGAGGATGGGTAATGGATAAGAGCCACTTGGTGTTGACAATCCAGAGTCACCAAGAGCGACAACCTAGAATGAGACACCCAGTAGAACAGAACTGGCCAATGTGACTTTATCAGTCAGTTACAACTTCTGAATGAGGCTCTGCATTTGCAGTTGGCTTAGACTACCTCCTTCTAGTTGGCATCCCCCACCCCCACCCCAAGCCAGAGTAAAATATGAATGAAACTCTACACTTATAGTGACAACTTCCTATGTGTGGAGCAACACTCCTGGTGCTTTATGGGAGAAACTTAGGGTATTCTCCAATCTTATGGAGCTGTTATTCTCAGACAGTGGGATTAGTAATTAAGTAATATAACCAGGGACTGAGTAATTAAGTAATATAACCAGGGACAATTCAACAGACAACTTCTGGAACAGGAATACTTGCTAGGACTCAGAGCATCTTTAGTAGGCATCTACAAAATTTTTCACTGAAGATCCACCATAGTAAATATTTACACAGTTCTGGGGTCAAATGGCCTCTGTCACAGCTGTTCAGCTCTGGGCTTGGAGCATATAAGCAGCCCTTGCTCGTGTGTAAACAAGTGGGTGGGGCAGTGTCCCGGGCAGGGTCTAGTTACACAAACAAGAGGCCTTGGCCTGGTCTGGCCCACCAGCTGGAGTCCTCTGCCTCTGCTTTGGAGGGAGGAGCCATCTGGGAACACGGGCCATGGTAGTGGATCCAGTGCCTCACCTTTCCTCCCTACGGACATGGACAGATGTGTTCACTGCTCCTGAAGCACCATGATCCCTACACCTGCACAGTCTGTCCCTGCAGGAAGACAACACTGGGAGGAGTAAACATGACATCTATTGTTGCAGTTTTTGATGGATGACCGTAATGACAAACACTGGCATTCTGTACTGGAATAATTGCTGTCTGTCCCATTTCCTTTTCAAGATCAGCTCCGGGTTCTCCTACAGACAGAGTGATACCCATGTGTAAGGAAGGGATGGTGGGAAGGTGCTGTCTCTGTCCCCTCTGACCCATCACTACGTGCTTGGTGTGCCTTGGATCTCACGGGTCTGTGACTAGGCTGAATGGTTTGGGCCTAGTTCTCTCCTGACACACCAGGCAGAGATGGGTTTGGGGCTCCTTAGGCAAACATGAACCTCATTTGCATGGGGCTGAAACTCAATTTCTACTGTGGGGATCCCTACTCAAGGAAGCTCCTCTCTTTTTCAGACCCACCCTACGTCGATTGCGCCCAGAGGACATGTTTGAAACATGGGTAAGGAAATGGCAAAGAGTTGTGGGTGTGTCATTTAAGAAGGGTGCCCTCTGACTACCAAGTCTTACTGAGCAAGGTGGAATCTAGAGAGCACAGTATTGGAAACATGGATGGTCAGTAGGAGCCGCTTGGGTACTATTCTCTCACTAATGCTCAAACTCGTTTCCCTTAGTGATTGGCTTCCACCTGTGCTACCAGCTCGGTTAGGCAGCATAGAGGAAGGTCCCCAGTCTAGAAAGTCGTAGAGACCTGGATTCAAGTCCAGTATCTGCCCGTCATTATTCTTGTGTCTTTCTGGCTTTTGTTTCCCCAGTTATTTGGGGACTTTTTGTGAGGACAAGTAAGATGGAGTGTTCAGGACTTGGCAGGTGCTTGGTTAATAAATGATAGTTTTTGGGTTTTGTTTCTCTTTTAAAGCATCAATTGAAGATGCTAGGAAGTGGGGACATCAGCTCCTCCTCTAGGTCTGTGTCAGGTGGCTCAAATAGTATCATTGACAGGCTTTGGAGGTGCACCCCCACTCCACCTCAGCTCTAGCGGTCTATGAACAAAAACAACCAGAGACTGTGGCGTGTTTCCTAGGCCATTGCTGGTGTTACACTTAGAAATGCCATCTCCCTGATGTGAGACAAATACCATTTTAGCCCATTTTACACCGAGAAAAGCAATCATCATTCTAGGTTAATTTCTCATGGACACAAAACTAATAAGCATTAGTCCTTGGAATGCAAGGCTATCTGAACCCAAATCTCATGTTTTCTCAAGTATCCCTTCCTAAAGTGGCTATGTCCCCACAGGCTACCACTGTGGTATTGGGCATTAAAATGGAAACATTTATTTACTTGAAATTTAAACTCAAAATGGAGTGTCATGGTTGCACAGGAAGTAAGTCACATTCCCAGCATTAGACTTGCTTCAATATCTGAAGGTGCAGCAAGCATTCAGTGAACTGACTCTTAAAGGGCTTATTACCAAATGTAAAGGAATAGAAATGTCTTATTGCTGTCCAGACTTTTGACATTCTGACATGATGTCATCTAGAAAGATCGGCCTCCAGAACTACCTGATCAAATTAAAAACAAAAAAGTAAAACAAACCAAAAAAAAAGCAACACCCAAATAAATCTCATAATGTGTTAAGTAAGTTTACATTTTTCCCCCTCAGAACTCATACATTGTTGTACTTGTTTCTGCATGATCTGTGGGCTGTAAGCTGGACAAGCAGCATTCCCTTTAAAAACTGCTTTTACTTTAAAATAAATTCAGATTTATAAAACAATCCAAAAAAAAAAAAAACCATATCAGTTTTATCACTTTACCCAGAGTCCTCAAATGTTACCACCTTGGTTTTTTTCTCTTTCTTCTCATATATATATAAATATGTTTATATGCAAACACATATATGTAAATATATTTCTATGCTATTTGAGAGTTCTATAGCTGATAGAAAAATCCCAAAATATTTCAAATGTTCTTCTCTCATAGCCATAGTGTTAAAAATCCAGAAATCATTAGAGGCCAGCATGGTCTTCAAAACGAGTTCCAGTATAGCCAGGACTGTTACACAGAGAAACCCAGTCTTGAAAAAAAATCCAGAAATAAATATTCATCTAACTATATAGTCTTGGCCAGGAGTCCCATTAACATCCTTTATTGCAAGAGAAAGCCTTTTTTACACAGGCCCAGCATCTAATGCACCTCTGGACTCTGGCACTCAGTTGTTATATTTCTGCAGTGCCCTTGACCCTAGAACAGGTTCCTAGTCTTTCTTCCAGACATGAAATGCCATTTAAAGTGTGAACACTTGCTGCTTTTTCTCACCTGTGGTGTCTTCACTCCTTCTTTTCTTTATCCTGGAGGCCATTCTTGATTGTTGAAAAGGCTCTGGGAAGGGAGAGAACACAACTGCAGAAACATCCCCACTCCTAGACTCTCTCTCTGACACCATGTCACACCCAAGACTGGGGTCTCCATGGCTGCATTCCCTCCCTGCCCTTGAGCCTATGAGCCTCTGAAATTCTCCCCTTGCAGCACAGGCAGGATGGGAGGGACATGTCCACCTGGCCCTGCTGGGACTAACTCTCAACTCCGTTTATTCAGCATCATGATCAGACCATTACTTTTAGCAATCAACAGCAGACCAACACACTGCCGCCATCTTGTTCACCGCCCTGCGCTGCACTCACACTCAACTCTTAATGAGTGTAATCAAAGTTGAGAAGAAGCTAGAAGGGTTTGTTCCTTCTCAACACTGCATTCTGGGCTAGTCATGTGATCTGGCCAGCCCTCAACCCGGTGCCCAAATAGTGAAAAGGGTAGCACAGGTTCTTCTAGGGCCATCTTTGCATTTTTGAAAAGGAAAAGCAGACACCCATTGTCAGAAGGACTTCTGCGGAGTCACACCCATACCTCTCCCTGCCCCTCTGCCCATGCTAGGGGGCACTGCTCCAAAGAACAGTATCTCCAAGGGACCAGTTCATGGACTTAATAGTCTTCACTTCAGTACTTTCTTGCTGACATCACAAAACAGTTGCACAACACAGGTGAGCTGTTCTGAGAACAGTTTGCCCTAGGCTCTCTGATCTTGTGCAGGTTTTTATGACAGCAGCCCACACAAAGTCATACCATGCCTTAGCACCAAAGAAAATGGCGGCTGGTAGTATCTGCTGTGTGGAAAACCGAGAACTTTGAGGTCAGGGAACCTATCCAGACCTAGTGCTGGCTTGACAGTTTTCTGAGGCTCTCCTAGCACTTATCAATAGCAAGAATCTGTGGCAACTGCCCACAGGGTGTAAGGGTCAGCGATTTCTAAAAACATTTTATTTATTTTGTGGTGAGGGGCTGCATGGACACCGTAGTACCAGTGCATGTGTGCCATGGCACCTATATGTGATGACATGGAGGTCCAATGACAAGTTGTGGGAGTTGGTTTTTCTGTCTTCCACCACGTGGGGCCCCAGAACTGAACTTAAGTGCCTTTAGCTGTGGAGCCAGTTCACCTGCCCCAGGGATTTCTTCTGAAGGATTCTTTGCTCTATTGCAATGCAGAATCCTTTCTACCATAGGACTAAAGAGCCTTCGATTAGCCCCAAGGTGACACCATTGTACTAGGGAGCTTTGTTTTGTTTTCTTTAAGTCTGTTCATTCGGTCTGAGAAGGTTCCACAGAGGTGAAGGAAACAGAACAAAATACAGACAGTGGTAATGTAGCTGTGAGTATTTGATAACACTAGCTTTTTCTTGGCATTGCTATGTTTCTAACACTTGTCACCTAGTAAGTTTTACAGACAGACTCTTTCTTGAGTTGGTAGATGATATGTTACATTATTACATTGTGTTAAGAAGAGAGTTATTTAAGAGAATGCTGCTTCCCCAGCTCTAAATGCTGAGGGTTGAAAAGGAGAAATAGCCTCAAAACTTAACACCTCAGGGCAGGGGGAGTGTCTTAACCAGTTAAGGCAGTTGCTGCACAGGCCTGGAAATCTGGGTTCAACCCCCAGAACCCACATGAAATTGGAAGGAGAGAACTGACTCCAAAGAGTTATTCTCTGACCTCCATGGGCATGCTTGGCAGGCTCCCTTCCCCCATGTCATACTCAAATAATAATAATAATAATAATAATAATAATAATAATAATAATAATAATAATAATAAATGAGCCAATAGCAATAACAATAATTTTAACATTTATAGCCAAAAGCTAGGACATTCATTGTAAGGCAGGAACAGACAAAAAGCTGAGGAATCTACAGGAGGGCATTGACTAGTGGTTCTACATCCCTTGCTCGTTGGGGTCTGGTGCATGGCCACTGTGTATCCAGGCCCCCTTTTTAGCCTCTTTAAGCATGTTCATAGCATGCAGCAGCAATGATTTTCTTCATAGAAATTGCTCTGCCATTCACTGTTGGTACTGTGGTACTGAACCTGATGTCAAATGTGGGGCCTTTGGGAGGTGATAGGTCACCATGACAGAGCCTTCATAGTTGGGATTTCACTATGACAGAAGCCCCAAGTTGGGCAAATGAGTCATGCATGGACTCCCAGAAGGTTAAGAAGTTTGAGGCCAGCCTGAGCTACATAGTGAATAGCAAGTTCAGGGGCAGCTGGGGCTATGTAGAAGGAGGAGGAGCAAAGAGCAAAGACCAAAGATTCTGACACTGAATGCAATGGAGAGAGTTCCTTGGACTTCCCCCCCTCCCCCCCCACCCCCTCCATCCCCCCCACCCCCCCCCACCCCCCCCCACCCCCCGGCACAGTGAGGAGTAAGTTTCCCTGATTCCTGTTGTTGATAAGCTACTAAGTTTCTTTGTTAATAGCAGACAGAGCTGACTAGCACAGAGGGTCTTTGGGCTAGACAGATCCAATCAATCCCACTTAGGTCACCACTACCTCTGTAGCTTTAGGTAAGTCACTGGGATCCTTTAAGTACTGAATAGGAATATGATGTACATTTGACTTATGGGTTGCACATGGATTCTTGCTCCTTGAGTTTATTGAAGAAAATTCATTCCCAATATCTGGCACAGCCTGCCCACATCTCTACAGGTGTTCGATACAGGTTCGTGCCCTGAGATGCTTAAAGAGTCCCTCTGTCCCTCTGACAGTGTTCTTCCACCCAGGGACCATCTCAGTCCAAGGCAATGACAGGCCTGCTTGGAGCAGCATGCCAGAAAATGAATATGGATTCTTAATTCTAAAACCAATTTCCAAGCGCATCCTAGAAGGGGAGGCAGAAATGAAGCCTGCTTCACAGAGTTATGGGTGCTCCATTCCAACTGATGGCAGGCGACAGAGACATGGGGCTGCCTAATGAGACCTGAGCGGGGTAGTCTGTCTGGCAATAATAGCAAATGTACAACAGTGAACTTGAGATTCTCCTTCTGGTCACTGTCAGGTTTTCCTAATAACCTGGTGCAGACACATATATATCTGTAACATTCAATTCCCCTAGAGAATCTGACCAACGCAAAGCCCACTCTCTTGCTTTTAATAATAATATTTTCTATTTAATCTATCTTAGACTTTTGGGAGATTTTGCTCATCCCAAACTCAAAGGGGAAAATTAGCATTTAGATAGGGTTGCAGCAGCATTAAAGGCAATCGAAATGGAAAACAGGGATGTGGAGAGGTTGGGTCCCCTACCCCCATAGGATGACTCTGATATGACACAAGGGCTCCCAGTGAATAGCTGTTTCATGGCAGCTGTCATCAGGATACAATGGGCTTTATTTTTCCTTCTCATAGTGTGGAGTCTTCAGAGGGTTAGTTTTTACTCAAGGGACTGCTCCAAACCCTCGCTCTTCCTTCTCCAGTAAATAATCAGCAGGAAGGCAGTACAGGAAGGTAGGCTTCCTGTTCCAGATGTGCAACTATGACATGCTCTTAATATCTGACATGTTCCCATGTTTACTTTTCCTCCTTTGGCATCTCTCCCCAGGGACATCTTAAAACCACCACCATAGTCCCAAATTCCAAACTCTCCTTAGAGCCTCTCACATTCATAGAAGCCTTCCTGTTGG
This sequence comes from Cricetiscus sungorus, assembly GCA_030556225.1. Classification (NCBI taxonomy): domain Eukaryota; kingdom Metazoa; phylum Chordata; class Mammalia; order Rodentia; family Cricetidae; genus Cricetiscus; species Cricetiscus sungorus. The sequence continues at coordinate 7,479,130 of JANBXA010000141.1, forward strand.
GGATGGGAAGGTGGCTCAGGGGTTGAGAGCGTTTGCTGTTCTTTCAGAGAACATGGGTTTGGTTCTCAACACCTACACCAGGCCACTTACAGCTGCTGATTTCGGGGAATCACATACCCTCTTCTGTCCTCATTGGACACCGTGTACCCCTGTGGTGGCAGCCCTGACTTATTCCATGGCCTCTGCTTCTCCACCCAGAGGCAATGGTTGAATCCTCATTTCTTGTGTGAGCACCAGAGACCAAAATCCTAGTTGAGCTGAGGGTTTGTTACTGCTGTAGGTGGGGGTTCAGGATCTTCCAGCCATGCTTTGAAGTCCCTGTAACCTGGTCCATCCCTGCTGATATCTCCTGGTGGGGAACTTCAAAACTGTCACATTCACAGAACTGTCTTGAAACTTAAATTTGCTAGAGCTGTGTTACAGAGTTTTGTTGTACTGGAGTCCCTGGTAAGCCAGACTTATACTTTTCCCAATTTCCCCTTTGCTGCCGCTCCTCTCGGGACTCGCCAGACCACAGGAGTGAGAACTATTTATTGCTGCCCCTTGTGCCTGTTGTCCTGTCTTAGAAAGTAATGATCCGAGTCCCTTATCAAAGTTCCATGTGTGTGCCATCCACCCATTAGCATCTGCCACCTCCATGTGTGCCTGTTCTGCTCATTCGTGCCTCAGTGTCCATTTCCAACCCCTGCCCCTTTCCATGCCAGCCTCCCTAACACATGCATTTGTATTTCTCTCCTCTTGAGATGAACCTTTGTTTGATTCTGTCTCTTCCAGGAAGATGACTTGAACGGGATCCACATCGTGGCCTTTGCAGAGAAGAGTGACCCAGGTAGGAAACCTTCCCACCCCCACCCCATTCCCACCCTCACCAATCTGCAAGCCACTGTCAGGGACTGTCTTCTCACCTTTCCAAGCCCTCTCATACCAGTTCAATTGCAAGAAATCGACCCCCTCTAGTGGCCACCTGGCAGGTATGAGTGAGTACATCTTCAGAGGTAAACTCAGCCAGGGGAACAGTAGAATTTCAAAGAAAGCCACACAGCTGGGCAAATAATCCCAGTTTAAGAGGAGATGGGCAAGTCAGCAGTTCAAGACCACCTTTGGCAACTTGCAACCATTGTGCTCAGCTACTCAAAGTGGGAATGAACACACGGGGAGAGCACTAAATCACCCTAGCCTTACAGGGTGTGTGTGTGTGTGTGTGTGTGTGTGTGTGTGTGTATGTGTGTGTGTGTATGTGTGTGTGTGTATGTGTGTGTGTGTGTATGAGAGAGAGAGAGAGAGAGAGAGAGAGGGAGAGGGAGAGGGAGAGGGAGGGAGACAGAGAGAGACACACAGAGACACAGAGACACAGAGAGAGACAGAGACAGGCAGACAGAGACAGACAGACAGAGAGAGACAGAGAGACAGAGAGAGCTTAAGATCAAACCTATATATAAATCAATCCTCTTTAACATAACCATACATCTATGTGTTCTCTGTAAAACACCATCTGCGCATAGGAATGTTCTGGAGACATCTGCTGAAAAGTGAGGACAGGGTAGAGCAAGCAGCCTATTTTTAGAGTGCAAATGACTCTTCCAGTGGAAGGGTAACTTAGCTTTTCTTGAGCTGTGCATAACTCTCCCTGGTTTCCATCTTATCAACTATGGAGAGAGAATAGAGACAACAATGAAGTTTGCCAGAGGTAAAATGCTAGTTCCCCAAGACAGTGATCCACAAGACAGAGCCTCCTGGGGGAAGCAGAAAGTTCAGGTAGGAGGAGTGTGTGTAGGAGGCCTAGAACAATCCAGAATGCAATCAGAGAAGTCAAGGCACATCACTGGAAAAGCAGCCAGGCTTTGGCCATGAAGTGTTGGGACAGAAGTTCTTGAACCTGGCAGGGGTGCAGCTAAGAGAGCAAAGGAGACCGTGAGCTGGTTTGGACAATAACTTCAGAGCCTGGGATTTTATGGGGCTCTGCTCTGAGTCAAGTCCAGGTGGGCCATTGTGTCTGGGGACCACTGTTCCAGGAAATGAGGATCCTCAGCCATTGCCATAGCACACTATCTAGAGAAAAACTCCAATAGGGATTAGGACTGGGGAGTGCATGCATGGAGCCCTGGTCTCCAGCAAAAGCTGGGTGTGGTGGTACAGGCCTGTAATCTCAGTAGAAGTTCAAAGCCACCCTCAGCTATTTGTCAAATTGAAGATTAGCCTGGGCTCCATGAAACTCTGCCTCAAATCAAAGAAACAAGTAAACAAAAACCATAAAACTTCAAACCCCAAACCAGCCAGCCAACCAATGTTGACAGAAAAGTTCTTAGCTTGAGACCAAGAAACAGAGACTTACAGAAACTCAACCTGATCCAAGAGAGAACAGGGACACTGGGAAGAAAGGACCTCCTGCCTTATCCATCCATGTAAGCCTGCTACCTTACAGTGGCTTACCAGGGCACATGCCCAGCAAATGTTTGTGGAGCAAGTAGTTAGACCTTCTTAATCACGTGATTCTTAAAATCAAGACAATCCACATACTATAACAGTCACTCTGTAAAACTAACATCACAAGACTGTGCAGATATCAACATCATGTCACTCCAGACCTTGACCAACAATACCCATTGATAGTCATTCCCATTATTGACCTTCTCCACAGAGGACAACCACCAGAACTATCTGTTCTGGATAGTCCATATAAATGGAGTCAAATAATGTATAGGGTTTTTTTGTTTTTTTATATCTGGCATCTTTAGCGTGCATATATATAAAATATTCTCACTATCTAGTATCTATCTTGACAATTTTTTTAAGGTTAAGTAATATTCTATTGCATGAAAGTCAAATTGTCTGAGAGCTAGTCTTTTAAGTGTCCTTTGGTGGGCTGGATTTCCTGTCATAGACTTGGAGAGCTGAGAATCCTCAAGTATTCCTTGGATCTAGGCTTTTTTTTTTTTTTTTTTTTTTGTAGTGTCAGCTGCTTTTTACAGATCCTGGCTACCCCTCATCCCCCAGGTTTACAAGCTGTAATCAGGCAAAATCGGATCCTTGGTGTTGTGTGATCAGAGTCGCTGCTGGCAGCTGCCTGCTGGCAAGACTCCAGGGGGCTTCCTTCCCGCCCCACTGCCCTCTTCCAGGGTTGCAGGGAGGCCTGTCTGGCTGTCTGGAACAATAGAACAAAGAGGTCTCCCTGAACTGCAGAAACCTGTTTGACAGAGATTGCTGCTGTAATGAATCAAGCTTCTGAACTGACTTCCACCTCCTCCCTGTGCAAACAGCTCTGGGCCCCGATGCTCAACCTTCTCTCCAAATCCCAAGCTGGGGCTTGTCCCTGGGGGGCAGAGCCTTGCTGGGAGGGGAGGTCAGTGGCAGACGTGCCTCCGCACTCAGGGCTCTAATGGAGCAGGGTTCTGATGATAGTTCCTCTCCTTGACATTGTGGTCCATTAGCATTTACCTGCTGGGCAGGGAGCAATGCGCAGCTTGGGGCCTCAAGGCTAGGTTGCCTGGGGCCTCGAGGCTGAGGCTGGGTTGCGGTCCTGGAGCGCGCATTCCTGCAGACAATTAGTTACTCAAATTCCTTTGGTCTTACTAACAGGTCATTGGAAAGAAAGCCTACAGCCTAACCAGACTGCATTCACTTTCTAAAAGACAAAGGTGATAGGTCCAGATGGCCGACACTTCTTAGAGAACTTCTGCTTTGAGGAGCTATGGGGAGACAGCCACATTAATCCTGAGGGCCATTATTATTCATTATCCTGGTGTTGGATGGGAAAGTACTCACTAATTGGACCACATTGCCCAGGGTCTCTAAGTCAAGATTGACATTGCATTCAGCCCTCATGATATCCAAATGTCATGAGTATGATGAAGATGGTGATGACCATTGCTGTCACAACAATCCAACACGGAAGGTTTTAATTTTTATTCTTATCTTACAATTGAGGATGCCGAGGCTGAGGGAGGTTACCAGGCTGGGGAGCAGGGGATGAAGTGAAGGCTGTCTGGCTTCCCAGCCCACACTCTTAGCCACAAGGCAGGCAGACTTCTAGGGCTCTCAGACAGCATCCGACATCCCGGTGATCGTTAGGCACACCTCCCTCCTTCTGTATGGCCCTTCTCCACCCCTCTGCCTCCAACATTTGAACCACAAGAAAACAAAGACTCAGACAGTTCCGTGGTGTGCACAAAATCGCAGGGCTAGAGGTACAGAAGACAAGTGAGTTTATCTGTGCTGAGGGCTCCTCATGGGTGTGGCCCTCTCTCGCATAGCACTTCTCTACAGCGACCCAGCTGGTGGCAGGCTGCAAATTTGTGTGGTGTTGCTGCAGGGGGCGGCGGGGGGGGGGGGGGGGGTAGATCAAAAGAGCATGCCAAGGAAGTGAGACCTCAGCGAGCCGCTTGGCAGCTTGAGCATCTCACTGATAATAAGTCATCCTCCTAGGTCCTCCTGATGTTCCTAATACAGACCAAACTTACAGTGCAGCAGCAACACTGGTCTATTCAGTGGCCCTGCCTCCAAGAACTGTTCTTACAGCCAGCGTGTATAAGAACTGAAGGCTGAGAACAGGAGCATCTCTCTGCAGGAAACCATGTCTTCTGTCAGGCCTTATAGCATGGCCTGTAGCCTTCTCTTGTTGTGAGCTTCCCAGCCTGGCTGGGAAGGACATCAGGACATTCCCAGCCCCGCTGTACATGCCAGTTGCCTGTTGCATCACACCCTCCTCTGACTGCACCTTTTCTTAGACTGCTGTCCTCAGAGCAGAGCTTCTAGACAGGCTTGAAAATGAAAGATTCCTCCTTGCTGCTCCCAGATGTGTCTGTGTTGGGCTGACATCTTCTTTTCCGTCTTTGATGAAAGGTTTGCTGAGTGGCGTTTCTACATGAGTGCGTGCTGGATGGGAACCCTCCAAGGGCACTGGGAATATTCACAGTAACAAGCTAGAAACACAAGGATGACTGCTGTCTGCCAGCCCTGGACAGATTTAGAAACAGGCCCTGGAAGGATGCTTCAAGCCCTGCTGCCCTTTAGCTTTCCCTGCCATTGGGGTTCCTGCAAAAATGGGTTAGAGATCAATTGTCTCAAATAAGAGTACTAAGTGCTTCTGGGAGCTTTATAGTTTAAATTTGATACATCAATCTCACTATTTGATTATTGCTGGGTGCTGAATATTACATATATGTCCAACAAATACCAACCCTACAGATCGTGACAGTTATTCCATATTCTCCATATATAGGGGAGGCAGTGAAAGCACAGTGAGGTTAAATGTCACCCCCAGCTCGCATGAACAGTGAGTAGCAGAACTGGGGCTACGACCCAGCAGTCCATCCCTCTCTCTACCTGTCTCTGTGTGTCTCTGAATTGTGAAAATGTATCATTTGACTTGTTTTTATACTGATTCTGGAATCCAAAGAGCAGGGGAAGCAGAGGGGAGGAAGAATGCTGGGTAAGGAGAGGCAGGGCCTGCTTCAAAGCTGCTGGGCCCGTGGTGTCTTCTATTCTGAGTGGCTGACTGTCTCACTGCAGTAGATGTTCTTTGAAATGGGAGCTCCCAGCCAGTCTCACAAGAACCAAGTCTGGAGAATTCCATACAACTGAGGAGCAATGGGGCTTCCTGAGGGAGGGCCCAGGGCCTTGACTGCTTTATTCACCTCTGTGCCTCGGCTTAGCTCAGGGTCTGCAGCCTGTGGGCTCTCAAAAGCATGCCCAAGGGAAAGAGCAGATCTGCCAAGACACACTCCAAACTGGGAGATACTGGCCTTCAGCTTGCCATGTGAACAATGACAGGAGGCCACTGTAGCTTTCCTAAGTCCAGGCAGAGACCCTTCAGTCCATACCTGTCCATAGTGTAGAGTTAGGAAGGGCATCCTTCAGTCTCCATGGACTGAGCATAGCCAGCAACCAGGACGAGGTTGGGAAGAAAGAGAAGCCTGGGCAGCCTGTTTTCTCCTTGGCCGAGGCTTGGTCTCAGACATCATCACATTTGCAAATGGGGCCTTTCCCTAGATGGCTAAGAGTGAACTAGACCTGGTCCCCTAGGGCCTGGTGCAGGCTCGTTCCCACCAGCCTCTGCCAGGGAAGCAGGAAAGGATAATGACTGGGTTCTCTTCACACAAGGATGTGATTCCCAGAGGCCACTTGCTTGTCATGGGAAACCTGGCCACACTCATGCCTCAGCCCTAGGCCCTGAACTCCCAGACCTGCAGTCTAGGGGCTGGGAAGGAGTTCAGTTCTCACAGCCTTCTTAATTTAGGCCAACCTGGAGGCTCCAAGTCATCACTGCATTGACCCCACAGGCAGAGTGGGGCTCAGGAGCATGCTCAGAAGCAGGGCAGGAGCTTTGCTCCAATTCTCTGTCAGAAGGGCAGAGGCAGCCCCCCCTACTGCCACCAGGACTGAGGCCACATTACATCTCCCCCATCACCTAGCCTGAGCCTCCCTAAGGAGAAAGTTTCACAGCAGGCTTGGGAGACACAGGTGTAAAAGTGAGGAAGGAAGATGGCAGCACTGGTAGGAATGCCGATACCTCAGAGGGAGGATGAATAGTAAATGGCTGCAGATGTGCAGACTGGAGACCCCAGTTCGACTCCTGGCTCTGCTGCTTACTCACTGATGACAGGGGCAAGCTGCCTCCTCCGAGCTCTCTGGAAAACTAAATGTAATAAAAACCTTCCATGCAGACGAGATGGGAAGATGAAATGCAAGCATCCTCAGTGCCCAGGGAGTGCTCCATGTAAATGCTCCTGAGAGGAAGGCTGCAGTGGCAGGTGGTAGAAACACTCTTTCTGTGTCCATCAAGGAAGGGCAAGTGCAGAAAAGATAGGGGATTTGTGGCTGTTAAAATTAATGGTTCTGAGGATAGACTTTAGAAGGGGCAGAGGGGCCTACCCTGCACATAAAAGGCAGAGAGAGAGAGAGAGAGACAGAGACAGAGAGAGACAGAGAGAGAGAGAGAGAGAGAGAGAGAGAGAGAGAGAGAGAGAGAGAGAGAGAGAGAGAGAGAGAGAGAGAGGACTCCCGCTGGGGCTCTTCAACAGTCTGGTTACTGGGGACACTGAGTCTCCTCTGGCCTTGGGAACCCATTAGGGTTCTCCTTTGGTAGACTAGTCCTCCAATGGCTGTGCTAGACAACTTCAAGCTTAAAGTCTTCAGCTTGCCCTTTCCTGCCCTCTCCTCTGTACTACTCATCACGGGTTATGGGTTTGCTCTTCCAAAAGGTAGCCAGTCACAGGCTAAGGAAACATATTCATTTGGGCCTTCCTGGCTCAGTTAACTCCAGCTGTGTCCCCACCATGTGAGGCTGTGTGTGACAAAGATGATACAAGCCTCCTGGTCAGAGAGGGAGACCCACAGCGACTATTGCCACTGTTCAGGTGACCCACTGTTTTGTTCTTAATATATGTCTGTGTGTTGTGTGCCTGGTATGCTAGAGACCAGAACTGGAGTTACAGACTGTTGTGAGCTGCCATGTGGGTGCTGGGAATTGAACCTGGGTCCTCTGGAAGAGCAACCAGTGCTTTTAACCCCTGAACCATCCATCTGCCTAGCCTCAGATGTTGATAAGGAGCTATTGGAATAGGTCTGGTCAAGGCTGAGGACTGAAGAAGGTAGAGGCCAGCAAGCCCAGAGTCTATTCTGTCCAAGCAAGCTAATGATTTACAAATAGTTAAACTTGGCTTACACACAGTCATTGGGGCAGGGTTCTCACAGTCTCAGCAGCTGGAGTCAGATGGTCCTGATGCCCCACCACCTCCAGATGGTTTGTTTTGTGAGGTAGTTTTTCTTTTGTGAGCATCTAGGACAGATGACCTCAGTGACATATGAATGAACAAAAGAATGGCTGGGCTTAACGGAGGTCTTCAGCTCTCTTACATTCAGACATCAGACTCCCAGACGACTGAAGGAAATGCCTAATTGAGCCTTCCTGTTCCAGGTGCTAAGTATTTCGAAGACATTAATTTAATGTACAACCATCCTATGAAATAGATATTGCTGGGATTGGTGGCTCAGTGGGTAAAGACACTTGCTGTTAAGCCTAATGACCTAAGTTCAGTCCTTGGGCATGACATTATGATAGCAGAGAACTGACTACAGCAGGTTAGCCTCTGGCCTCCACACACAAGATGTGGCATGCATATGACACCCACCCACACAGGCCACACATATGTACATGCACAAAAGGTAGATAAGTAAATGAAAGAGCAAGTTTAAAAAGAAGCAGCTATTATTGTCGCCAATTCGTTTACTTTCGAGGAAACACAATGTTGGATGTTGCCTCAAGTGATAGTCTTAGTGACTGGACTAAGGTCACTTGGTCCCAATAGTCATGTGTACATAAGTGTCACACAGAACTGAAAATACCCAGTGCCACAGGCAGATGCCCATATAGAGTTTCTTAGCTCTGACACCCCAAGTCTGCCCTTGCGACTTGATGCAGCTTTTGTGTTTTCCATGTTAATTTTATTCATTTTGTTCTGGGAATAATTTTTGAGTTTTCCATACTCTCCCTATACATGGAGAATATTTTCTACACACACACACACACACACACACACACACACACACACACACACACACACCGATCTTTCACAAACATGGAAATTAACTCACAGCTATGAATTCTTTTGTTTAACACAGGTCTGAATGCATTTTTTCCCTTGCAGAACCCAACTCTTACTCCTTCTACCTTTTTCTCTCTATCTCTGAACCTGCTCTAGGAGAGAGACAGGAGGGGCAGTGTGCTCTTGTGTGTAATGTTCCTTTTATGAAACCTCAGCATCATGTGAGCTTTCCCATCAGAACACAGCAGAGCTTGTAGGTCATAGGCTGGGCCTCCTGTACCCTTGGCACGGGGAAATCTCTATTCTTCCTTCAGAGGACCCAGCCACATTTCCTCCTCCACGTTGTCATGGTTTGTATTGCTGACCCTCACTCTCTTTGTGAATTCCAGACCTGTCAGGCCCCTTTCACAATTGTATCTCTTCTTCCAGAGAACTGGCCATGTCACCTCAATTATTGTCCTTTTCTTCTCCGAGGTGTGCAGTCATAACTCCTGGTGTCTGGGGGGAATTCTCTCTTCTGTCTATGCATTTGGATCCACAAATCCACAGACAACTCTCATGAATTCCAATATTTTCCTCTCCTGAGACATGGTCACATGCCCAGAAGAGGAGCCACCATGTGCCCAAAGAGCAGCAAAGACATTTGAGTGTAATGGAGGAAAGCGTGGCTTTCCCCGTTATGCCTACAGAACATGCATACATGCATACAGAACATGCTTTTCCCTTCCCAGCCTCCCAACAGCAAACACATGGACTCTAAAGCACAGCTCATGTTTGTATAGAGTGTGAATCTCAAACTCAGCTGTCAGAGAGTATAACTTTGCTGTTTAGAACTAAAATCCTTTCCATTTTGAACTGTATACTACTGAATGGCAGAAGCTGGCCTGACAATTGGTCCTCTAGCCCTACCCAACCATCATGGTTCCCACACATAGCTGGGTGGGATCACTATCATCCATGCACACTAGCACCTGTTGAGAAGTCTGTTGTTCTGTTGGCTCATTGTTGTTCAATGGCAGATCACCATTGGCCCTTTCCCCTCATCCGATTTGCCACCATGATCATACTTCTGCTCAGGTTCTGAGACTGTTGGTGGTTCATGCAGGGCATTCTTGCCTAAGTATTAGGGGTTTGCTAAGAACTTCCCCTTCTTCTTAATTTAATTGCTTAACAAAATATGAGTTCTCTTCTGGATTCCCTGAACTTCCAAAGATTCTTCGTGTGAACTTATATGCATATGCAACTTTTGTTCCTTGCACGTATACAAACACACTCACACGCAGGGTGCTTTTTGTCAGGGGACCTGCCAGGGTCAGACCACTTGTCTCTGCTCTAGTTGGGAGCGGGGGTGTGTTCAGGGTTTACAGTATCATTTACTGAATGTTTTTATATTTTGAAAATTTGCTTATGGAAAAAAACAACAACTGTATGCTTCAGGGCTTAGGCTCAAAGTGTGGAAGGCTTGCCTCTGCTTTTCCTATGATTCATCTCTTCTCTCTGGGGCAGAGAATATTGCTGACAGAGTATAGGGAAAGATGGATGTACCAGAGTTTGTGTGGGAGTAAGGGGAAGCAAGAAATGGACCTTAGAACACAGGGATGCTGATCCAGTTTGGAGGTGTTGGGAATTCTTGGTCCATACAGCATATGTTGTAGGGAATCCAGGGATGGAACATGTTTGGAACACACAGGATCATTGGGGACAGGCAGAGAGCTTCCTCTGCTCTGGGACTGAGTTTGTCACCAAGGCTACTCAGTTTTCATCTCGCGATGAACAAATGAAGGTGAGCCTTCATTTAGAAATGGGGCCACTTTCCTGTGACCTTTCAATGTCTTTGTTTAAAATTGCCATTGCTTTCTCTGTGTGAGCTCCTTTGTGTCTGTGGCTCGTCTGACTCATTTTATAGCCTTACTCTGTAATTGAGGGTATGCACCAGATGGCCACGAATGCCCTGTGGAAAAACCATGCTCTTGCACTCCACATGAGGAGAGCTGTGTGTGTGTGTTGGATGACTCAACTTTCTTGAACCCTATTCAGATGGCTATGAGTTCCTGGAGATCCTGAAACAGGTTGCTCGGGACAACACTGACAACCCTGACTTGAGCATCTTGTGGATTGACCCCGATGACTTTCCACTGGTGAGTGGCCCTGGCTAAGGCCCCATCCTCCCTGGTGGCCTTCACCATCCATGTGTGTGTTTAGCACAAAGTCTTCAAGCATGAGAGACAAACTGAAATAGTGAAAGTGCTTGAAGAAACCCAGAGGCCTCTGCATCTTGGTGGGTGTGTATACTTCTAATACAGCATTGAACATGGCTTCGTGTAGTTATTTCACTGACTGGACTTACCAGGGTCCTCACTTCTGAGACACCAAGATGTGACTACTCTTGGAGAGGTCCACCCAGTGGAGCTGGGAGCCTTCCTTCTTTAATCGACAATATGGCCCCTTTCTGTCACCACCCACCCCTCCCTGAGCCTCCAGAGGCAACCTAAAGTATTAGAGAATACAGCCAGAAGTGAACACTTTGCATAGTTAAGAATTTCATGAAGCAAAGGATCTACCTATCTGAGGGCAGAGACCATGCCAGGCTAGGTTGTAGACAGGCTCCCTACTTTTCAGCATCATGTGTAGCACACGTGGAAGGCACAGGAACTTTAGCACCCCAGTGCTAGTCTCTGTCAATGAAAACTAGCAAGAAAGCTTTGATAATTCTTAGTTGTAAACAAAGAAAACAGAATTCATGCCATGCACATCTTCTACATCTTCTACTGTAATGCACATTCTCTATTGGCCAAGTCCAATGCTGCACCAAGAGCCAGGATCCCCAACACTATATGAGGTTGAACCAGAGTCTCTTCAAGAGCCTTGAAGATTAACACATAGGCACTGAATTACAGTGATTTGTTTGAAGATGTCCTCATAGCTCATTCCTGCAATGGCCCTAAAACCAAATGATCTTATAACGCCTATCCCACTGAGAAAGAACAATACCTAGATGTTAAACCTAGCAGATGTAGAAACCCCACCAAGATCCATAGTGAAGTCAAAGGTTGGTCTATTGACTGTTTCTGGTATGGCTAACTGCTGGTAATTATACAAGTTTGGTTATTCTCTGGCTATGAGTTGTGTAGGTTATGACTGATGAAACTGATTAGACAGAGAAAGCTGACATCAAATCCTGAACACATGGAGGTTGGGTGAACCACAGGCAGAGACTTCCATGATATTTGAAGCCAGTGGTATAATTCTGGATAAGCATAAGAAAGCCATGCCATATAAGCATAAAACATTGCTTTGTTGATTTGCTTTCCTGTACGGTTTCATTATCCAAATTTGTAAATGTAAAATTTGGCAATGACCTGGCATCCTTTTGGCCAGTTCTGCATCTACCTTGGTTATCGCAAAGCAATTTCCAGGCATTTCTAATTTGTAGATTCACAAACACTCAAGTCCATGTCAGGACCCACAATTTACTAAGGAGGTCTTTGTCCCTGAACATCTCCATTTCCTTAGCTTTATGGACTCTATTAGCTCCATTACACTGACCCAGCTAGAGATCTGTCCAGATAGAGCCCATACTGGGCTGAAGAATGAAACCTGGCTTATGCTTGCATTTTATGCCAAGTACAGTATATTAATGTTTTCCCAGCCATCTCATATGACAGAGTGGCACAAGATAAGGGCTTTTTAAGAATGGAGCATTTAAAGGGAGGCTGAGAGAAACAGCTCTTTCATTACTTACAGATGATCAGCAAGTTATAATTTGGGGTTTGACTCTGGCCAACTTTGTGATAGCCTTCCTGAGAGCTGTAGAGGCATTTATGGTCTCTGTTGTCACAGCTAGTGCTGTGGCATCTTTTATTTAATGCTTAAAGTGCTTTAGGGATGGAGCTAGCCTTCAATTTCCTAGGTGTCCACAACTGTTTTAAGGGCATTCCACCAATCACCATCTAGTTACTATGGTAGGTGAGTACACCCATAGGAAGAGCCCTCCACTGCCTAACCTGGCCTTTTTGTTGCTGTAGCTTGTTGCTTACTGGGAGAAGACCTTCAAGATTGACCTGTTCAAGCCACAGATCGGGGTGGTGAATGTAACAGACGTGAGTATCCCCATCAAGGCCTGATCAGGTGGTCTCAGCAACCCTGTTGGCTGCTATGTAACCCCAACTATGAGATTGTTTGGGAGTCTACAGAAGCAAGAGGAACTCTTGGGTCTTTCCCAAACTCTAGGAGTTTGCTTGTACTCACTTCACAAGCTAAAGAACAAGGATTTCTTATACAGACATCTCATGTCTAAAGATACCATTGCCCAAGAGAGATGGATAGGTTGATGCCCAGAAGCTCATGCCAGTAGCCACCCACCTAGCCAGGTGATCCTGATGATAGAAGGGAAGTCCCATGTCAGAAACTGAAACATAAATGAACACGGTGGGAAAGGCTACTGAGATAACGGCTAGAGTGGGGAGAAATATAGACTCAGTCCAGCATCTGACACATAACAAGACAGAAGTAGGGCAGATTCAACAAGGTGAACAGTGGGGAGAAGGGGCCATAACAGAGGGCCCACTGCAGTCCAGTGCAGGCAGATGCTTTTGTGAATAACAAATGTCTTTTTTTCTGCCTTATGTAAGTGTTCTGTCAATATCTACATGTGTTGATTTTGGAAATTTGAACAAGGATTAATTTATTAATTAATTGTGTATAAATATATGTATTCTCTTGGGTAGTAGAATAGATATTTCTTTTACTGTTATTGAAACAGAACACTGCACAAGAGTGTTCTGCCATTTGGCATTTCCATTTGTCTATATGTACATATCCCTGATAGGTGTGAGAGACTTAGAGATTCAAACAACACCCCTGGTCTGTCTCAACCTCCACCCACTCACTCACTGGTTCCTTCTGTCCATCACTGCAGGCTGACAGTGTCTGGATGGAGATCCCAGACGATGATGACCTGCCCACAGCTGAGGAGCTGGAAGACTGGATTGAAGATGTGCTTTCTGGAAAGATCAACACTGAAGATGATGACAATGAAGATGAAGATGATGATGGCGATAATGACAATGATGATGATGATGATGATGATGATGATGATGATAATTCTGATGATGAAGATAATGATGACAGCGACGATGATGATGATGATTAATAGCTGCAGACCTGAATGAATCTGATGAGAAGTACATCACAACTACCCCCTACCACACAGACAACCCAAGGGGGCAGCAAGCAGTGGTGCCCACACCTAGTCAGCTCTTTTCCTTTCTCCAGCATCTTTTTCTTGTTGGTTCTTGGCAGGAGTAGTACATTTCAGTGAATGCCTTCCCGAACCCAGCAGTCCCGGTCAGCAGGGACAGGAGGGGAGATTCCCATGCTGACTTCTTTTAATCATTGAGGAACAAACAGCTCTTGTTCTTTGCTAGACTGTCATGGGTCATGGAATTCTGGGAGTCTGGGGATAGTATCTCTTGACACCTCTACTCAAGTTTACTTAGTGTCTTTGATTCTGATTGTGACAGAACTGACAGCTTGCTATTAGTTCACAAACAGGGTACAGACTTCTAATCAGAGCCCAGGAAGGATATATGATTATTCAATTCAGCTCCCAAACCTAGAATCTCAGTGAATCCAAGCCTTTGGATGGCTACTAGGAGTCCTTAAATTTGTGGGCATCACCATCATTTCTACAATATTAGGATGCTGTGTGTGGAGTCAGTTAGCTCTCTGAATGTCCCAACAGTTGGCCAGCCATAAATATATATTCACCAACAGTGAGAGAAGGAGGCTATGGGATGAAACAGTTTAGTCTCTGAATGGGTTTTCTGGCTGCCTAGTATGATCTGGGAACTGAATGCCCCTTCTCTGTCCCTGCTAGTGACATGTTCCATTCTGAGTTAAAATTGCTTTATCCAATGGTCAATTAACTCTCCATTCATCAGCACTCCCACAGTTGACCAGGGCAGCTGATAATTAGAGTTCATGATGCCCTGAGGCGCTGAGAAAAAAAATTCCCCAAGTGCCTTCTGAATGTCTGAAAGTAACATTGTGTTTGGTAGTTGCTAAGTAAGTGTTCTAATTTGTTTTTGAAATCTGTTAACATGGGGAACACTCTGTGTGGTTTTGTTTTTGAAACTGGGGCAGTCCTTTCATGGAATAGTAATAAACTGAAGGACATTAAACTCATGTTTTGAAAAGATCCTGGCTGTCTTGATAATCCTCCCCTGGTCTTTCAGAGTTTGTTTGATTATGCCCGGCTCCAATTCTACCTCTCTGCTCCTCTGTCTGTCCTTCCACAATTAACATTTCACAGTATCTCTCAGCTCTGTACACGTTCCCAGGCACTATCACCCATGCCATCATCAATTCCCACCTGTGTGTAAGCGACCTCCACGGAGGGTCTCTAACCTTGACCTTGGTCTCTGATCTACTTGCACGCTAGCTGAGGACTGCAAACTCAACACAACAAAGCCTGAACCCACCCCTCACCCCCACTCTGAACTTTTCATGAAGTCCTAGCTTGGATGAGTGCTTTTACTATCTACGTAATTGTCTGGAGGGCTGAAAGTGCCTTGTTCACCTTTGCTCCCATGACATGGGGAGCACACTTGTAGTCACAGCACTTATCATCCAAATGGTAACACATTGCATAGCCATTCTCCCACTAAATACAGGCTTTAAGACATTTCCTTATCTTTGTATGCCAAGCACTTGGTGCTTTGCCTATCACAGAGAAGATCATATTTATTGAGTCAATATGTGAATAACTGGTCAACCAAAGCAGCTGGCACTGCCTACCCATGTTGGGTAGTAGAGCTTACAGGGTGTATCAGGTGCCACACACTACGTTGGGTAGCTTCTGTTGTTGCAGCAAATAATTGAGATAAGCAACTGAAAAGAAGGGGTTGTATTTGAACTCACAATATTAGAGGTTTTAGTTTAAGCTCTGCCAGGACTGGAGTCAAGGAAGAACATTAGAAATGGTAGCATTTATAGCAGAGGAAACGGCTTGCCTCACTGCATCAGGAACCCCAGAGAAAGAGGGAGGGACCAGGACTCCAAACTATCCTTTAGTGCCCCTCCCTCCAGTGAACCACTTTCCAACCTCATAATAGTCCATATAGTTATGAACTCATCAATGGATCAAGACAGGTTAGTACCCTCATGATCCAGTCACCTCTCAGAGCCTCACCTCATCAAGGATCGAACTTTCAGTCTTTGAAGATATTCACATTTATGTCATAACAGAATGCCACAGACTGGGTAGCTTAAGCAACAAAAGCCTGCCTTCCCAGACAGGTTAGTCCAATGTCCAGTTGCCAACTATGTTGGCTCCTGATGAGGGCTCTTTTCCTGGCTTCTCATCTTGTGTTCACATAGCAAATAGATATAGATAGATGAATAGACAGACAGACAGAGAGACAGACAAACAGACAGACAGACAGACAGAGAGACAGGCAGGAGTGCCAATTCTTAGAAGGATGTCTGTCCTGTCAAACTAAGGCCTCACTATTATGATTTTATGTGACTTTGATTGTCACCTGAAAGGGCCTTGTCTTCAAATGCAGTTACACCAGGAGCCAACACTTCTATATGACTTTGGGGGATGCCAAATTCAGTCTAGAATGCATGACCTCAGACCTTAGTTCCTTCCCAAAACTAAGCAGGCTGTGCTGTGTTCCAGCCACCCAAGCCCAGTCACACCTCAAGCAAACTCTTGGAGAGGTGATTGTCCCTAGAAGTCTCTGATGCTAAACTTTCAAGTAGCCGGGGAGTGGGGGTCTATTGGGAAAGTGCTCTGTTTCTCAGCCCAGGTGGTGTGGTGTTCTCAGAGGCCTAGAAACATGTGTGAAACTGAAGCTGTGCTCTCTGCTCCTGGATTAGGATCCCCAGGAGTCCAGCTGTTTTTGCCTGGACAGTGCTGCTTGATGAATAATCTGAACACTCTGAGCTGATATGAACAGAGTGTTTTGTTCCATGGCCAGAGCATGATGCTAAGTGTTTCACATATGTTATCACAGCTAATCCTCACAGCAGATTAGAAGATGCATCTGGTTATTATCCTTAATGTAGCAGGACACAGAAGGCCAAAGCAACATCTCAGGATTACACAAACACTTTGAAAGGACATAAATACAACTATATATATTTTTTTTTACTTAAAAGGATGTACATTAAGGACCAAACACTGCATTCCTTGTCCCCCAGAGCATGTCTGAAGACAGACTCACGAGAATTTCCCATAACTGATTTTATTGCTTGAACCAATTTATCTTCCCATTCTGAGTTCATAGTCAACTCAAATGATACTAGAAATGTGGGCTAATAAAAAACACAAGATCTGCTATTCTTTAAAAAAAAAAAGATTCAGTGTGTAATCTGGAACAAAGAATCCCTTTCAGTGTATGTCAATTAAATGCCATCTCAGAACTGAAAAGAGTTCGTCTTTTCTAGGAGAGATTGTGACCTTACCAGTCTTCATGTTTGTCACCCTGCGAGGAGTCATTACTGCATCATGTGGAGTCTACACATAATCTCACTTTCATTGGCATCTGTTCTTTACCTATAGGTCTGATAGCAACCTTTGGAGAAAGCTTGGCTTCTCATTTCTATTCTGCCCAAGTTTGGGTAGGCAAGTTATACATTTTGTGACAACTTTGTAAGCTTGACACAAATCAACTTTAATGACTATTATCCCTATTAAAAATACACAGAACAAACCTAGTGATTATTGAAAGTGAATCTTAAGCAAAAAGTTTTTGGCAGCACGGTATCAGTTGCTTGGATTGGTTTAGGAGAGCCACCTGCTACAGAAACAGGACTGTACGATCTCCTTGGCTCAGTGAGGACATTTGTAGTGCAGGATAACTGTTTTTTTTCAGTTCAGGAACACAGCCTTCCTTTGTGAGGAACAGAGCAGCATTCTGGGAATGAGAATAGAAGTGTCATTCTGGCTGGAAATGAATGACCACAGCCACCTAATAGACCTAAATATCTGCAAGATGTATTAAGAGGAGTCTTTAGAATCAATGTGATGTTTTTACTCTTTAGTGATAACTTCAGGTCTGAGTGATAATTCTGGGACTCCCATTGACCCCTAACACTCTGGGAGGTGGTGGCGCACACCTTTAATCCCAGCAGTTGGGAGGCAGAGGCAGGCAGATCTCTGTGAGTTGGAGACCAGCCTGGTCTACAGAGCTAGTTCTAGGACAGCCTCCAAAACCACAGAGAAACCCTGTCTCAAAAAGCCAATCAATCAATCAATCAATCAATCAATCAATCAATCAATCAATCAATAATAAAATAATGCCATGTGATTAGTTTGAAGTCAGTGGCTTAGTGTTGAGTATACTTTGTGCTCTCATTCATTCATTCACTCACTCATTAAAAGGTTATAGATGTTTTAATAGTCTATACACCTAAACTTCATTGCATCTAGTCTAGGCAAGAATGATGAAGTGAATGTGTCGGCTGAGCAAAGAAACAATAGAGGAAAAATGTTTGAAGTACCCAGCTTCAGTTCTGAAAAATGCATCTTCATATTTCCTGAAATATTATGAAGTCTGAGACCACAGAAACACATTTGGACATGGACCCAAAAAGCAGAGCCAAAAGTCAACTATCATTTTGGATTATCTATAGCAATACCAGCCTGTGTAACTAAAGGATGCTCACACAACATCCTGGCACTAAGGGTGAATGACATCCTGTCTGTGCACTCAGCTGCCTGCAGGTCCTGCTTCTTGTTCTGGGCTTACCTACTGCTGTCCTGATGCCTTGTTCTACTTCTTTAATATGCTAGTTTATCATCTGAGATTCTAAATACTCCTCCACACTCCGTAACTACACAGAAAAGAGCCGTTGGCTTCTGTCTGCATGTGGCTTTAATTTTTTGTTCCAGCAGGGTTTGCTTGTGAACTTATGAACTGTGAACATCTGGGCTGGTGGCCCAAGGAAACAGCTTATCATTAATCTATATGATAAGTATCTTTGAATCAATTGCTTTCTCTGAACCCTGTCCATGCAACTGGTAAGAATTTGTGTGCTATCAACATTCCATGCAAGTGAAGGGTAGCTGAGTGTAGAAGCAGTAAGCATCAACATTTCTTCATCAAACAACCTAGCTCCCTCATCTAAAGTAAGTCAATAATTTAAAACCACTTAAGGTAAAATAAATTACCAAACACAATTGACTGTGCATCTCTCACCCCCATCTAGGGTGTGACAGTTTTTTCCTACTTTCCTTGCCTCAAATATGTTTTACTCAATTTACTAAAAAGTTGGCTTCCTCTCCAGGTTTTAGAGTTGCCTCAGATTTCATCTTTTGCCATGTATTCATTTAGAATTGTCCTCCCCATAAAATGACCAGTGACTGTTGAGTTTCATCACAGTGATCATTGTCCTTCATCACCCTTCTTCTTGTCTCATAACCCACTTGATTTTCTAGAAACATGAGGCTGCCAGAAAATTAAATCAAGATTAAATATGTTCTCTGAAAAGAGAGCAGTGCTTAAAACGAAAATAGTCACATCAGAAAGGGAGACAGTATTCAACTTAGGATCTCAATTTATCTTCCAAGTTTATAGCATATGTAATATATAAAATATTTTTTAGTTAATTAGGAAGGGATGAGGGCATCAACGGAGTATCTAAAAGAAAACCAAATAACGTCATCTACTAGGTACAGTGTGTCCATGGTAGACACCAGCCTTGCCATCAATATCCTGATGAGAGGGTATTTCACAAAACACACATTAGAGAAACAAAGAGACTTGTGGACATGGCTGTGAGTCATGTAATCCATTCATTTACATATTCAGAAATGTCCAGTTAGAGCACATGACTCAATCAATAGGGCAGCATACATTTAGGCATCATTATTGTCTTAGAGTTTACATTTAGGCATCATTATTGTCTTAGTTAGAGTTTCTATTGCTGTGAATGGACACCATAACCACAGCAAGGAGAACCATTTAATTGAGGCGGCTTACATTTTTAGAGGTTTAGTCTATTATTAGCATGATGCAGCATGGTAGTGTGCAGGCAGACATGGTGCTCAAGAAGTAGCTGAGTATTCTATATCTTGCAAGCAACAGGAAATGGACTGAGACTCTGGGTGGTATCTTGAGCATGTATGAGCCATCAAAGCCCACCTTTACAGTAACACTTCCTCCAACAAGAAAACCACACCTATTCAAACAAGGCCACACTTCTTAATAGTGTTATTCCCTTTGGGGGGTCATTTTCTTTCAAACCAACCACTCCGGCCATATACACATGGTATCTGGCGACTCTAAGTACAGGCTAGGTAGAAACTGCCATTCTTGGTTAAAAAGTACAATATAAACCTGGCAGTGGTGGTGCATGCCTTTAACCCCAGCACTCAGGAGGCAGAGGCAGGCAGATCTATGTGAATTCCAGACCAGGCTGGACTACAAGAGCTAGTTCCAAGACAGCCTCCAAAGCCACAGAGAAACCCTGCCTTGGAAAAAAAAATAGCACAATATGAACTATTTTATTCAAAAGAATATGGTTCATGATCACATATTCTGCTAGATAATGATAGATACTGGGTTCAAAATTTAGACAAGAAAATCCCTGCTAACAAAAGAAACTGTCAGATAGCTTCTCTCCTAAGGCCTGGCCCAGACATCTCTGGTCCTCACTAGAGTTCAGTCCATTTGCCTGGGGGGACAGTGTCTGTCATCATTGCATCCTTACTGATTTCTTGCACTCTGTGGTAGTTCTCATTAGTGACAATTTAGAAATTTGGTTAAACAGGTCATAATTTGGCAGTCCCAGAGGAGCTGACAATTTAAACCCTGGAGTAACCATCATAAAAATTAGATATTATTAACACCAGATATGCCCACATTTTCCAATACAAAATGACTATTCTTTTATGTGTATAGCTGAGAGGCAATCGCATCTGAAAGCAACCTCCCTTCCTGGCTCCTATGATGGAAACATCATGCTTCCGGTTACATTATTTATAACGCAAGTTGAACTGAACTTGTCACTGTGGGTCGGGTATCTCAATGCCATAACGAATTCCCTGGGCAAAGGTCTGTCATTTCATGTTTTCATAGGCCAGGGCTTTGAAAACTACTACATCAGTGGTTCTCAACCTGTGGGGCTTGTCAAACTACCTTCTTTCAGGGGCCACCTAAGACCTTCGGAAAACACAGATATTTACATTACAATTAATTAACAGTAGCAAAGTTACAGCTATGAAGTAGTAACAAAAACAATTTTATGGTTGAGAGTCACCGGGACATGAAGAACTGTGTTAAATAGGGTCACAGCATTAGAAAGGTTGAGAACTGCTGCCCCGCACGATGAGCAAATTCACAGTGAACACACCTGGCCATGCCTGAACGCTCAAATAAACAGGAACACAGGCAAAGCCAGCCGAACTGCTAACTCAAATGCTGTAATGCAAATGCCATTTCAGGGCCAAAAGAATTGGAGACTCAAGAAAAAAGCCTGTGAGGTTGTTACATTTGTCCCCAGGAGTTAATACAAAAGCATCTTTATTCATCCAGATGAGAACAAGTCATTGGACTTTCTGAGAAAGCCACCTTGCCTGCACTGCCCCAGGCTCTGAGAATCTCTACAGTGTTGAGAAACTTGATTCCACAATAATCCATCAGAGTGGTACATTTCATAGGTGAAGCACACGGGGTGACCGAGGTCAAAAGGGACAGGATGGAGGACTCCACGGCCTAAGCTCTATTTCATTCAGTAGTTTTTCACTCTCTGTTTAACTCCCAGTGCAGTGACCATGTGAGCACCATCCATCCATCTCCTAAACAGCACAACCACACTGTAATTTACAGACAGTGGGATGGAGAGGAAACGGGCCTTTTTTTCTTTCTTTTTGACCCCTGGGTTCTAGTTTGTGTGTACTCTGCCCACAGTCCAAAGGGTAAATTTGTGAAAGTGTGGAGAAGCTCAGAACGTGGAGTCAAGAGGCCAGACTGAGAGCCCCAGATCCCCATGCTCCTGGCTGGCTAACTAGACCCTCCCACATGAAAAAGCCAGCTCAGGCCCCTATGCCCAAGGCCCTGGTGAGCCTCTTGCTGTGGTCTAGCAAGGAGAGGCAGAGGTTGGAGGCTAATGGCCCTGGCTGCAGGGAGCGACAGGGCAGCAGCTCAACCCCAGCAGGTTAGGGCTCTCTAGGGAGGGGAGGAGATACATCTTCACTTCTTCCCATTATGTATCCCAGTGGGCCAGCCAGACGGAGAGGCTTCCCATGGGACCAAACAGTAAAAAACCCAAAGTGAAAGAAATGACCTTTCTCCTGAGGAATTCTCCGCCTCAGGTTCCCGTTTATGGTTGTTGTCTCCAGGTCCCTCCTCCACACCCAGAAATGCCAAACCACTGAGCTCATGCTTCCTGGTGGGCAGAGGGGCTAGTCCTAGTGCTTGTCTGAAATCCCAAAGATGGGAGTCCCCCCATCTTTCTTTGTCACATACAAGTGAAAAGATCCCCAATTAAGACACTAGGGGGTGTGTGGGGGGACGCCACAAACTTCGCAGAGAAAAGCCTGAATTATTATACCTGAAGAGTATCAGCACCCTTCCCCTTCTCTAACTCCACCTCTGTGACAAAATACAATGTTCTGTCAAAATGGGTTCTCCATTCATTTTCGTTTGAATGATGTCACAAGGAAACCCATCACTCTATATACTAACCGAAAACAAAAATTAATCAAAAAATATGATCCCAAAGCCGACTTTCTGAGCATCTGATTCAGGCTCAATAAGATGCTTTCAGCGAGGTTGAACTAAGGTCAGCTCACACTCTGCTGAGTACCAATCAAGAACTGTACTCCACCAGGCTTCAAAACAGGCATGTTTTATTTATAATGGGATATGACAAGGTTACATGGTAGTAAATTCACAGTAGTGATTTCATTTTGGTGATGTAACAAGATCCATAAGGAGCAAACACTACCCAGAAGTACTTTATACCGTTTTATAATCGTAGGGGCTCTGCTGCAGAACTCTTTAAATGATCATATAGGCATTCCTGCCAATTTCTTTGTTTATTTTAAAAGCTATGTTAATAAATGCACAGGAGGCTTCCAGAGCAGTGAGACTTGAGCAGTAACCCCCATAGAGCTTGCCCTTTTGTTTGACAACAGGCTTCCACAGACACCTCCTTGGTGAGAGGCCAGTATAAAGGATAAAGGAGAATGCAGACAAGGGGCCAGCTTAGAGTACCCTTCCGAAAGCTGGGAGCAGAGTAACTCTCTTGAACAGAGATATAGACCCTCACAGGCTCAGCAATACACACATGTACACATGAGACACATCGATGTGTCACTGGTCACATGCATGTTATGACTGCCAACAGGCAAACATGTCTACCTGACAACGCACACTCGGAGAAACACAGGCAGAAACCAGCCGCCCCCTTCCCTGATCACATCCCCATGTAAGGAGTCTGCACAGCAGGGCCAGGGTGGAAGAGAGTAAACCAGAGATTTCACTTTGTTGTTTCACTGGGTCAATGATTGGCAGTGAGAAGTGAGCAGTTCATTTCTACGCCTATATGTTGATAGTAGCTTACAGATAGAGCTCTGTACTGGCTAGTTTGATGTCAACTTGACACAAGTTAGATTTATCAGGGAGGAGGGCGTCTCAACTGACAAATTCCTCCATAAGATCTGTCTGTAGGGCATTTTCTTAGTTAGTGATCCATGGAGGAGGCCCCATTGTGGGTGGGACCACCCCTGGGCTGGTAGTCCTGGGTTCTGTTAAAAAGTAGGTTGAACAAGCCAGTAAGCAGCACTTCTCCATGGCCTCCATGGAAACCCCACAGTTTTCACATCTATGGCATTTACAACCTCACGGTACTTGTGGCTGAGCAGCTACTCTGTGACATCACCCTCCACACACAGCCAGTCTCTCACCCATTCCATACCTTATACCCTAAATATTCCTGAGAAAGACATCCTCCATGGCCTCAGCTCCTGCCTCCAGGTTCCTGCCTTAGCTTCATTTGATGATGGACGGTGATGTGGAAGCATGTGCCAAATAAACCCTTTCCTCCCCAAGTGCTTTGGTCATGTATTTCATCACAGCCATAGTCACCCTAAGATGCAGTGTTACATTTAATCCACGCACTCAAGAAGAGGGCATAGAAAGGACCAGCACATTCAACTAAGATGCAGTGTTACATTTAATCCACGCACTCAAGAAGAGGGCATAGAAAGGACCAGCACATTCAACTCAAAGGGTGGCAAGAGTGGGCACTGTTAAGTCTTTTAAGACTACAGGATGGCCATTCTCCCCATTCATAGAAAGGAGCCCCATGCTCCTAGCAATGAATTGTGATGAGACAAACATACCCAGGCCACTGGCTTCACACTGCCTGCTCTAAAGAATCTGTCTTCTCGAAGATCTCAAAAGGAAGAGTCAGAGGAAGAAGGGAGACAATAATTGTTGGGAGGAAATGATGGTTAAGCATTTTCTCTGGACTTTATGAACTTTAGCCAGAAAATTTTGAATCCATGGATAACCTAAGGATGAATGAGCCTTATAACTTTAAAATCTATTCTAACTCCCATTGTGCAGACGTATTGAAGCCAATTCATGTACTATTAAAGACTGTCATGTCGTCTCTTTTTAAGCACACACTTTTGAACAAGTTGTCTAGTTTTGTAGACCACCGAAAATCGCAGCAATATTGGACATGCACACTGCATTGAGTTCTTTCGCATTTAATGTTAGAATTTTACTAACTTAGGTTGAAAGTTATAGGGGAAAAATCTATAAACATTTAAGGTAATGGAATCTTGTGTAGTCTAATAGGATCATACATCCTACTAGCCTTAGGGCACAGTTTACACCCATTAGTAAGAATAGGCTATGGGTCCAGGTCCAAGAAATGAAATAAAAATTTATTGTCTTCAACCTTGAGATGCAGCTTTCTGAAACTTTTCATTTCTTTTTCAAAACATGAGAAAGTTCCCACTTCATTAGTAACTCCAGCTGTTAGGATGCTGGGAGCCCAAGAGCTCAATCTGACTTTCAGGAAGAAATCGATGCAAACTTGGTGTTCTGAACAACAATCGATATTCAATTTACAACCAAAACAATAATTTTAGGAAGTCTGAAATTCTAGTATGCAAAGAGTCATAGAGGGAGGAGGGGGCAGGAGAGAAAATAAATTAATCCCTTAATTTAAAACTTTCTTACCCTGCTGGGAATGCACACACCAATACATGACTCTGACTTAACCCCTTGCAGACCCATAATTTAAGACAGTGTTGGAAGCACAGTATTTTAAAGCGCTGGTGAGCAGTGTTACATTTAACTCCACATTATTCACATCTATGGCATTTGCAACCTCACGGTACTTGTGGCTGAGCAGCTACTCTGTGACATCACCCTCCACACACAGCCAGTCTCTCACAGACCACCCATTCCATACCTTATATCCTAAATATTCCTGAGAAAGACATCATGAGGAACTTCCAGTCAGAAGGGACCTAAAGGGAAAAACTAAGACCAAAGCACCATGGTTCCACTAGGTGTGTCTCAAACACAGCCATACTATTAACACGTGGCATCTTGGCTCTGTGCCTCACCCATGTGATTCCTTCCTTCCCCATCACATCTTTCTGAGCTAAAAGTTGCTGAGTGAAGAAGAATGTTCGCTTTTCCAAGTAAAGGTGTATTACAAATATCCCAAGTGAATTGTAATTTTTAAAAAAATGACAGATAAAATAGTTTGATTTATGGAATGCATACATAGGAAGGCTATACACATGCATGGACCTGGAGCATGCTGAGAATACTCTCCTTTCCTCAAACAAGATCCCTGAAGGCCAGAGAGGAAAGAGTGAATACTTGAGGAATCATTGCTTCAGATATAGACAGGCAAAGAGGGACCAAGACAGCCCACTTAAAAGTTTCAGGACATGGCTCCTTGGGCACTCTCCTACACTCGGCTCTGCCAAGAGGCACCTATGTCTAAATAGGACATCAAGGGGATTGTCCTCTGAAAACAGCTACAAAACCAGCTTATACAAGAGACTGGACTGCAACACCCATCTCCCACTCTCCCTTCCCTCAGCACTCCCCTTCCCTTTCTCTTCCTGACCAATAATTAAGAGCAATTTATACAGCAAAGGCAGAGTGATCCTTTCCTTTGTAGTACGCTGCACAGTGATGGTGGGCACAAGCCGTAGGGATGGGACAGAGTAGCTGCCAGCTTGGTGGGCACTGTTTGGTCTTCTGTGGTAGGGTAGCTTGGCACATGAGCTGTGTGAATACTTGTCTCCCTGGGAAACTGGACGGCTCCAAGGGCCCCTGCTAACTGGGAGTCACAGTGTTGGTCTCCCCTGGTTTGTGAGAAGCAGAGCTAAGGAAGATTGGGTAGATTGGGGGCTCCTGCCGCAGCCTAAAGGGGGCTCTGCAGCTAAATGGCTCCGGGTCACGCCTTACTTTGGAAAAAGACTGAGAAAGGCTGTGCAAAGAGTTTGTGGGCACACTGGAGAGCCATCTCCTGTCAGTTCTGGATGGCTGAGGTAGCCTCAGCAGGCAGGGCTATTGTCTGGGTGCTCAAAGTGGGCTACAGTGGAGTTCAAATGGGCAATCCCAGAGCTAGAGAAGGGCTACCTGCCTCTCACCAACAGAGGAACAAGGTCAGAAACAGGGCAGGTACTTCTCTCTCTGAGAAATGGAAAGCAATTCACTGAACAGCTGCAACCTGGCAGGACACATTTTCTGCTGGGCTCTTTCTCTGTGGAGTCTAAGGCAAGAAAGTACAGATGCAGGTGGGCATTTCCTGGACTGCCTCCCACTCCCCAGGAAGGTGTGGTGATATGGGATAATTACATGTACAAATGTATGTGTGGATGTGTAGTGTGTGGTTTCCTGAACCAGAATAAAGTGAATCCTCCAGAATCTATGAGGGGGTCGACCAGAAGTACCAGGGGATGTGGTACTGGCCAACAGGCAGGGACCAGTAAGGCGAGGCTCCCAAGGACACAGCAGCTATACTTTGGTTTACAGCTGTCACAGAAACTCCAGGGAACAGTTTCTTCAGAAGTCTCATCTATTGAAGTCAGATGCCACCAGTCACAGGTCAGGGTGGACATCTCCTGCTTCCTTCCAAATAAAGTGCAGATGGTTGAAGGACACTGGTCTATCATCTGCCAGTTTCAGTCAGCATTGAAAAATTAAAAAGAAAATCTTTATAAAAGGATTCCCCCCAGACATATATATCTCTCTATATATTCTTCTGTTTTTCATAAGCCACAAATATAGGACATTCAAACTGATGTTTCAGACTGTAAGCGAAGAACAAACTTGTGAGATTTGGGGTCTATGAACTCTTCAGAGAGTACGATGAACGGGATTTTCTTCACATTGACTACGAGGCTGAAGTCCAAGCATTTAAGGACGAAAACAATTCCATCCCGTAATCCGTTCGTCACGGCTTCGTCACTAATAAGTCTCCACTGCGTCGAGAGCCAGCGATCCTTGTCATACTGCAAGGTGGGTCCCGCACTGAGGTATCGTTCAAGGAAAGCCTGAAAGCCAAAGAAAAACGTGAGGGAAGTTAACAAGGGCTGCTATGCTATGAGGCCAGGGGGCATTCTTTTAATCACTAGGAAATGCTGCCCAATTACACGGAGACTTTGGATCAGGGTTCAGCTTCTCATGCTGAAGCCCCATGAGACCCTCTCTGGGAAGGGAAGACTTCTTAGACTTCCTCATTGGCTTCTTTAGCTTTTTGTTTTGTTTTTGTTTGTTGGTAATTTGCAACTAGAGATTGAGCCAAGAGAAATGGAGCAGCCACTAGTGTTCATCAGAAGTCACTGCTAATGTGACATTCTACCTGTAGACACAGGCACTGCTGTACACACTCTGCCACCTCCACCACCAAAGCAAAGGACCCTTGAGGACAGGCCAAGTGCCTGGCACAGAGGACTAGTCAAGTGAATCCAAGACAGACAGACAAGAACAACCACAGGGACAAAACTGCATGCTCTACCACCTGCTGGCTGTCTCTGCTCAGTCCTTTATCTGAGTGGAGGCAACACCACTTCACTCCCTGGGTACCACAAACTAGAAAGTCTCAGCACTCACAAAGCAGTTCCCACTGGAGCTATACTAACTGGAGAATACTAACTGATGGTTATTTTATGCAGAACTGAATGCAGTTCTAGGGATGGGCAGACCAATGTCCCCTCCCCTTTCTGAGCCCTTGCTCCAGGGACACCGAGCTAACCGAAGTTCTCTGAATCCTCTACATCCTTCCATGTGCCATTCCTCCTTGCCCTACACACCTTGTACTATCTTCTTGCTGCTCTCAAATGGACTGCCACGCTCTCCTATCAAAGCTCCTGAGTCCACCAGGATGATCTCAGGTCATAGTTTACTTTCTGAGCTGTGACCAACTATGTCTCCTCTCCTCCCAGCTTCATGCTCATAGAAGGTAAGAACTACACCATCATTGTTTTCTTCTTTTGAAAGTGTGACTTTCTAGTTTATCTGGCACAAAATTAAATACACAAGTCAGTTTAGTTGAGAGAAAGAATGAGCCAATAATATAAATTAAAAAATTTTGGCATGTATCCATCTGGTCCTAGGCCGAGGTCAAGACATTTTCAGTTTTCAAACAATCCTCTTTCGTAACTCCTCTACTGTGCAGTTGTAGCCATGGTGATAGGTACACAAGAAGGTGCGGCTGGGTTCCAATGAAATTGGAGCCACAGAAACAGCCAACCCCTGGCTTTGACTCATGAGACTTAATTCAAATGTGCACCACAGACAAGCAGTTAGGCAAATCTGCGGATCTGGTGGAATCAGACCCGGTATTCACAGGGAGCGAGTCAGAGCTGTGTGAGTCAGATCAGTGTGCATTGAGAGAAAGATCCAGCAAGCCTTAAGTGGAGAAAGCGGGTTTCCAAAATACAGACATGTAGTATCCAAGCATTTCCACATTAGAACACAGACACCAGACATGGTGGAGAGACTATATGCCAGCCCACATCAGTAAGAAGTGTAGGGGGAGTAGAGGTGGGGGTGGGGGTGAGGGTGGTGGTGGTGTCTGGAGACTGCTTTCCTTCCTCAAAAAATTTTTTTAATCTTAATTTTTGGGTTTCTAATAACTTTATTTATTTACTTATTTACTTATGTGTGTGCATGCATGTGTGTACATGCTCATGCACATGCATGCCACAGCATGTGTGTGTCTTCGAGTCAGTTCTCTTCTTCCAGCTGGTAGGCTCTGGGGCTTGAACTCAGGCGTGGTGACAAGCACCTTTATCCACAGAGCCATGTCACCAGCTCTGGTTGTTTTTGTTTGTTTGTTTTTTGTTTCTGTAAAGGGTTCTGCTAGGTAGCCCAGGCTGGACTAGAACTCACTACATAGCCCAGGGTAGCTATGAATTCATGACCCTTTTGCCTCATCCTCCTAAGCATTGTGATTATAATCATAAGTTACTATAGCTGGCTCAAAACAGAACTGTCTACACTGGACTTTTCTTTTTGAACAATAAGCATCCAAGAAAGCATAAGTTTTAAAACAAAATGGGAAGGAATCAGATAACTTTAAGAATCCCGAAGAAAGGAAAACAGCTGTCCCCTTTTCTTGCCAGAATCTATTCTGTGCACATAGGCACAGTTTTCTATTTGTAACTTGTATTCATGCTCTGTTGTATGTGGAGTTTTGTAACTAAATACTCAAACAAGTTTTCCCCCCATTCCAACAGATGATATACCACATAGCATATTAGACACATTTGCAAATGATTTCCAGTTTGGAGTTATATAGGATATTCTGAGTGAGGGGCAATCCATCTTCAATGTATAGTTGTGCATATAGATAGAAACTGAAAAGCTGATTCCAGGACACCTCCCCCCACATGTTCAAGTCCCTCATACAAAATGGTACAGCATTTGCAAGTTACTTACCAACATCTGTATACTGTAGAATCTATCATCTCTAGGTGCCATACAATATCTACTATAATGCGATGCTAAGTAGCTGCTACACTGTGTCTTTTACAGGACAGTGACAGGAAATCGGGTATACATACTCAGTGTGACAGGAAAGTGTGTGTGTGCACAGTATGACAGGAAAGCATGCATATGTGCTCAGTGTGACAGGAAAGCATGCATATGTGCTCAATGTGACAGGAAAGCATGTGTACAGGCTCCGAGCAGGGGTGCACAGTTCCATCCATGGCTGGCTGAACCCATAGATACAGAGGACTGACTATGGACCTGACTGTTAATTTTCCTGGGTGAGAGACTACTGAGTCAAAGAAATGGAAAACAATACAATTTCTCACTGGATATTTCTGCATGGCTTTTCCAAGTCAGTAGTACTGACAACTATGGGAAGTATAAGAGTAGGATGTCCTTAGGAAAAGAGCTATCAAATGTTACCTATGCACCAATGCCAAGGTCACTCATGATTCCATATGATGCACATGCTATGTAGCCTTGCTTATCATCATTTTGTACACAACAACCCTACTGAGCCAATACCTATACTTTATATGGGATGAATCAAGTACAGAAAAAAAAGTGTGCACAGCTACACCAACTGAGTGATTGGGGCGATGATCTGAACCCACCGGCTGCACCCACCCCTTCTCTTTTGGCCACAGTCCCCTATTAGATAACATTGATAATTATGGTAAGATCCATTCCTAAAGTGTACTAGTGCCATAATCCAAAAGACTGCTCAGAAAACAAATTCTACAACATCCAAAATGGTGGCATCATTTCTAAAAAAGAAAAAAAACAAAAAACAAAACAAAAAAAAACAAAAAAAAACCAAAAAGAAACAAAAAGCTACTAACTTTAGGCTGGCTCAAATGACAGATATAATTTTAAGTATATGGCATGAAAGGAACACACTCAATTTATAGGTTAGGAAACTGAGGCACAGTACCAGAAGCTATTTGTGCAAAGTTGTACAGCCAGCCAGTTGGTGGGTTGTACAACTTAAAATGGCTAAGTTAAGCTCTAGGGCTCACCCTAGCCACTGCGCTGTACTGGCACAAGGTGACATCTTTTTGCTCTGTTATAGAATCTAGAGATCCTTAAAGTGTACAATTATAAAAGAAACAAACAAAAAACCAACTGTATTGGGCTGGATTGCTGGCTCAATGGGTAAAGTGCTTGCTGTAGGGATATGAGGAGCTGTGTTCAGATCCCCAGCACCTCCACAAAAAGGCCGGCCCTGACACTGCATGCTTGTAACCCCACTGCTGGGGAGGCAGAGAGACGGGGGTCCCAAGGGCTCACTGGCCAGCCAGTCCAGCAGGGTCATTGAGCTCTCTGTACAGTCAGAGGTCCTGTGTCAAAAGATGAGAGAGAGGGTTTGGAGAGACGGCTCAGCAGTTCAAGAGGTCTTGCTGCTCTTCCCGAGGACCCAAGCTTAGTTCCCAGTACCATCAGGAGACTCACAGTCACCTTTGGCTCTGGTTCCAGGAGGTCTAACCCTGTCTTCTGGCCTTTCTTTGAGGCATGTAAACACACACACAGATACACAGAAACACCCATGTGCATACGAACAACAAACAAACAAATGTGGGGAGCTACAGAGGAGACGCCCCCAACCCTGGCAGCGCACCTTGGGGGTCATGCTGTTGGTGATGCAGAAGGCCAGGTGTTGCAGGATGCTCTCCATGCTGTGGTAGTGCTGCTGCCGCGTGGTGCGCAGGTACTTCTGTAGGGCCCTGGCCATGGAGGGGAAGATGGCCTGCGCGGCCTCCCTGGGGTCCATCACCTCGCCAGGGGATTTCTGCTGCTCCTCAGCCTGGAGACGCTGGATGTGGATGAAGGCTTCTTCTACTGCCACCACCAATCTGGAAGGAGATGGGCATGGTCAGCAAGGCAGTGGCCACTGCACGGTTTAGAGGTGGTTCCCTAAGGCCCAGAGGGCCTTTTGTCCACTGCACCATCCTGGCCTATCACCAACTTCCTCGAGGTTCAGTCACATTGCTCATCCCTAGCCTGGTAGAAAGGCGGTGTGTGTGTGTGTGTGTGTGTGTGTGTGTGTGTGTGTGTGTGTGGGGTGGTCCCTGGGGCTTCTCAGGTCTGCCAATAATGAGCTCAGAAAACTCACTTTAACCAGTGATTTAGTTTCTCCAGTAAAAGGTGAGATAAGAAGACTTCTGCTCAGCTCCATCTGGGGAGAGGAAGTGGGTGAGCGGAAGTGCTGACGGAGAACCAGAGCTCGCTCGGGGGAGCTTTAGTGGGTAGAGCGCTTGCCCAGTACCATGAAGACCTGGGAGAAATGCCCAGCACCATATGTGCTGGCATTCCTGTAACCTAGCACTCGGGAGGAGGAGGCAGGGTAAGAAGTCACACTGACAAGATGGCTCAGGGGAAAGGCCCTTGCCAAGCCTGACAGCCTGAATTTGACCCCTGGAACTCATGTGGTAGAAGGAAAGAACCAATCCCCAAAGTTGTCCTGAGCTACATGTGCACTGTGGCACACATGTACATGTACACAGACACACACACACACACACACACACACACACACACACACACACTGATAAATGTTTAAAAAAAGGTTTACAAAAATAAGTTCAATGTAATCCTCAGCTACACAGAGAATTCAAAGCCAGCCTGGGCTACAAAAATAGAAAAGCAAGCAGAGCTTTGGCTCCATGATCCATCCTCCCTCCCACCCCAGCAGCTCAGGAAAAGGAAGAATGATGGAACAGCAGGCATAAAGGAAGCCACTTTTGCCACCTTCAATTAACATGGGAAACAGTGTGGGTGGGGCTGGCCCCCTCCAGGGGCAGCTGCAGAAAAGCCCCTGGAAGTCTGCTTTAGATGTAAACTCCCAGGCTGAACCCCAGACCCACAGACTGTGCAGTGAGCTATGTGGGTGGGGCCAGAACCTGTGACGTTGGTGCAAGTGTGTCTGGTGATGATCACACACACACACACTAAGTCTGAGAAACTCGAGAGTACGGTGGGCTGTAAACAGTCACACACACATCCTGTTTGCAAACAAAAAAATTAGCACTGGAGGTTAAGAAAGAGTGAAGATGAAATATCCAACCAGAGGGGGCAGGGTGGGTCACAAACCTTGCTCTCCGCTTTTTCACCCGCCGTTCGTGTTCAGCCTCCTCATAATACAACTCATTGTGGCTGGAGTCTCTGCGCCGAGCAGCTGCAGCAATCATGGCTCGGGACTGGCCGGTGGCATTGGTACTGGGCCCTTTGATGGAAGTAGAATGGTACAATAGCTTTTACACAAAAGGCCAGGAAATGGACAGGAAAACAGTACCAGTACTCTCCTACCCACCCCTATGGAGGAAGCACACACGGATCCTAAAAGTAGCTTCCCCTGGCCACAGCACTCCATAGTCACAGCAGCCAAGAAATCTAACCCCAGTCTGACGGGGGCATGGAAAGAGAACCCTGAAGGGCTGCAGAAGGCTCACCACTGAAAATGCTGGCCAAGAACAACACCCGCCAGAGTGTGCCGAAGATGTATGTCACTTACCATCTGCCACACAAAGTTTCAGTTTGGCCATAAGGGCAGCTGGGACATCACATGCAGCAAACAATGAGAGAGAGTGAGCAGGATGGGAGGGCAAGGGCAGACAGAGAAAAAAGAAAGTCAAAGGACACGTACAGTGAGCACACACAGGAAAACAAGTTAAGCCAGGGTGCGGCCTTGCAGTCATCACCCCAGACAGCAGCGGCCACAAAAAGCCCCATCTGCAAAGACTCCGAGTCTTGTGTCACCCTGAGCACCGATCCACTTAGCTTATTGGAAGCACACAGTAGGACCTCAGTTTCTTCTAGGTGATCCACTGCTATAGACTTGGTTTCACTAAGTTTTCCCATGGGGAGAAGCGTACACCTTGTATCGCCAAATTTAAAATACAAAATGAGAGAGGTTGCCGAGCCCAAAGCTGATACCGATGTAAGTCAGCTGACTGGCTGACAACATGATTTTCTTCTGGAGTCTGCAAAGCCCTTGTCTTACCCCAGGTTCCCAGCAAGAAATGACACGGAGTCCTGTTTCTCACGCTTAAGCACTTGACACCCTGAATGAAACTGGGCTCCAACTCCTCTAGTCTGGCTCAAGCTTCCTGGCACCATTCAACTCCTGCTCCTCCCCAGGGCTGAGAAGCCTGAGGGGAGCTCCCTGGTGCCTGAACTACTGACATTTCTAGGTCCAATGCCTTTGAAGGAACATTTTTAGGTAATCCATTCAGATTTTGAAAAGCCTTTGGAATTCCTAAGGGCTTCCAACCTAAGATGTCCCCAGCAGGAGACAGTAAATACAGCTATACTTTCCAACACCAATAACCCCAAATGGATGAATTTGCCATATAGGTAGGCTGGGAACGGACATTCCCCTGGAAAACATGTTGGCCTACATTTAAAATAAAAATGGACATTGTTCTGAAGTGAGGGAAGTCTACAAGGCAGGCATGGAGTACAGATAGAGGCAAATGCACCACAGAGTTTAGGTGACAGCCGCCTATGGCCGTCATATCCCACCACCAGTTTCAAACACATACCGTCTACATTGTAGACTTTCAGGCCAGCCATGTGCTTGGCTGCTCGGAACTTAGATGCTGTTAGAAGGTTTGGGTTGTAGATGGTGAAGTCCTTGTAGTAATTTTCTAGAACCACCAACGCTGCTCTCTGGATGCTGTGAAGTGAGGGCAAGAATTAATGCAGGTTTTCACAGAATACAGCAGGTCTGAAACGAGAAGCCTTCTGTGTCAGGTCGGTGACTGCAAATCTGGGTAGCCTCCCACAGAAGTCGCTGGCTCCTACACTCCCCACATGGGCCACTGTTAAGTGGCTTCGTTCCCTCTCCTAGACTGTCGTTCCCCACAGTCCATCCAGCTGATTGTTAGAAGTTACAACCTGCAACTGATATTTAGGGTTGGTGTGCACAGAACTTTTCCTGTTTGTCTTTAGTTTACGAAGAAAAAGAGAAAACTGAGGAGCCTCTCACCCACCCAAAGGTAGGAAGTTTGGTGATGGTGATAGGGCTCATGAACGGTCTCTGAGGCCCTCATTAGTGCTTGGTTTCAGGAACTAAGCCACTCCAGGTCTAAGGAGCTTGCCTCTCAGATTACAATGATGGCCTGCCTCCCTATGAGGCAGAGTCAGCTTAAAATGAGGCTTCGGCTAAGATCATCTGTTCTTAAGATCCGTGGAGTCCCTGCCCTTGCTGTCTTAGATACTCGGTAGATGATAGCTCCAAGCTGCCATCTTGGATCCAGGTGATAACACACACACCCAGGACTACAGGTGCATGCAGGGAGCTATTTCAGAGAGTTCAACCAGCAATGATATAGGAAGGGCTTCCATTCACCCTATCTCATTTGACCCTCATGATCACTCCAGGCGAGAAAGTGAAGGTACAGAAGAAACCCATGAGCCACACAATGGCATGGCGTGCACTATAGTCTGGCTAGAGCTCAGAGCGGCTTGACAACCTAGATGATAGTTCTTCACCATGTGCTGTGTGTCCTGATGCCTGCAGCTTCTGAAGCCATTCATCAACCCCAGTGTGCAAAATACCACTGCTCTGTTTTATTTTGCCCTCGAGTCTCCTTCCTGACACTTGCAGATGATGGGTTTATAGGGATTATTTGCAATAGCCAGAACTACAGGGCAGAGACTGCCTTGGATCCTGGATGACTTCGTGGCATCCCAGAACTCACAGTTTCACAGGGCCCTTCACTTCATACTGACTGTACAGCCCTTAACGACTGGCTGCAGCTCTTGTCCCACCCCCTCATGCTACCCACACTCCCTTTGGAGCTCTGCCTTAAGAACTGAGCACAGGGCTGTGGATGAGGCCGGGCTGGCAGAGTGCTTTCCTCTGGACCACATGGGGGCCTGGTAGGTACTAGGACAGCGTTGGATGCAAGAAGCCACCCTTGATTGGAAGGGCTTCATTGCAGGTCTTTATGTTGTTCTGAGCTCTGCTCAATGTGTCTGCAATTTTTGCCCCATCCTCCTCTGTGACTGTCTCCAGAGAGGGGCAAGTGTTCCATCACCCCCACAGTACCTAAAGGTGTATCCACCCCCATCATATATACACTTCCTTGCAATAGCTACAGCTATGCTGGCTCTGCCCACATATTAATTTTCCAAACTACTGGGCCTAAGGCCACACGAAGCCCCTAAGCATGAAAATAAGCCTCAGTTATATACAGACACACCGATTCATACTAGTTGATCCCATGCTTCTATACCAGCAGAAGAATTTCTCTAGGTGCCTATAGGGCCCTGCATGGATCCCAGAGGCACCTTGAGCAAGCCTGAGCTGTTGGCTGGAACATTCTGCAGTTTTAGCTGGAACATCTGGCACCAGAGTAGTGCTTGGTTCTCTTCTTGATTTGCTAACACATGTCTGCTGGGGAGGAACTAAGCCCGAGAACTTGCATGCTTGACTCTTGATTGTTTTCCACTGTGCTGTGAGTCAGTATATGAGCCTGTGTCTTCCAGCATTCTGGCATTCCTGTTCCACAAATGACCTGCTGTCTTATCTTTTATTTAAAACTCTAGGCCTTAGCCTGATTAGTGGAACAGATTGTAGCGTGGGTGCTACAAGTGGAGGTCCCACTGAGATCGGGAGGGAAGGACCACCTAAGAGATCACCCTTGGAGGCCGGCTGGCAAAGTAAGTGAATGAGGGTGTATTGAAGGGTGAGTGCCAGTAACTCTAAGGATATTCTCAGTGGGCAATTAGTGGCCCTATTGAAAAGACAAGACACCAGGATTAAAATTAAGATGGCTAAAGCATTCATTGCCATATTAGAAAAACATAGTCCCTGGTTTTTACACTCTGGAGGCTTAAACATCTCTGATTGGAAACAGGTAAGGCTTATAAAGAAGAGGGGCCTGATAATTTTCCCATTGCCACCTTTCCCCTTTGGTGTCTAGTTAAAGATGCACTCCTGAGCAACAGTGTCAAAGTAAAAGGACAAATAGCAGGGATGAATAAGACTTTTGAGGAATTAGATTTAGAATCTGTGAAATCTATCAGGGAACAAGAGGGATCCCAACTAGGAGATGATAGTTCTACCTAACTGATGAGGAAGATACTTTGGAAGCAGAAATTGAACAATTAAAACAAAGAATTGCTGAAGCTGATGAGCGCAAATGCCGTCCACCAAAGCACAACCCCTTTAGTGATCCCTTTAGAAGGGCCTCTGCACCTCGAGGAATAGAGGAGGAGGTCAAAGATTTAATAACCAAGGTAGAAGCATTAGGAAAGGAAAGACAAGCTTTTCCTGTGATTGAGACAGTGGATCCTCAGTATAGCAGGGTTAGGGAGCACAACCCACTAAATTTCAAGGATATAAAACAACTTAAGGAGGCCGTCACTGCTTATGGGCCCCATGTCCTTTCACTCAGGCAATTTTTGAGTCTTTCGCAGCATTAAATTGCACCCCTAGTGAATGGATGCAGCTCTGTAGAGCCACACTGAGTGGGGGCCAGGTGCTAGCCATTACCTTTTCTCAGATGGGTCTCAGATGCTCACAGGTGTGGCCCTTTTTCCTGACCACTAATTATAGTTTGGGTAAAGCAGCTATAAAATTACACTTCGGTAAGAATTTCACCTTCATTTTAGACACTTGTGTTATGGCTCCCTTCTTTTTCCTTGTAACTAATGCTACTAATTTTTGAGGAAGTCTCAATTGTCTCAGCAGGTTTGCCGACTGGTTAGCTGCTGGATGTATGAAATAACAGCTGTTCTGGTTCTTGTACTGGAGGGTGGTACCTATGCTGGAGACTTCCTCTACAGATGACCAACTTGTGCAGCATAGAGGAAAGGAGATTTCAGAATCATGACTGTGATTGTTATTGCCATTGCCGCCTCCACCACTGCAGCCACAGTTTCAAGGATAGCCCCCTCCCAATCTGTAAATACTGCAAGCACAGTGGATAAACTATCAGGTCAAGTGGCTGAAGCCTTAGCCACCCAAAACACACTCGATAATCTAGTACAAATTGGCATTTTAAAACTAAATCTAAAAGCTTGTCTCCTACAGAAACAATTTGATTTATTGTTAGAGGCCCGTATGGCTTCTTGTTCTCCCCCTCTTACACACATATCTGTGTTATATCTGGTAAAGTTAAGAATGCATCAGTTGCAGTTAGGTTTCTCCAGGGGTCCTGGAGTGATCAGTTTTTAAATTATATACATGCGTTAGCCATGCACATCATTAACATCAATGAAACCTGAGTACCACCTGCCAGTGCAGAAGACCTTTTACAAGGACTTCAACCTGTGGGCAGATTAGAGAATGGGCAAGCTCTCTCACTGGGGCTCATAGCCCTTATCCTTGGTGCTATCTGCCCGATCTGCCTACGATGCCCCAGCATTAGACAGGCCCAGGCCAACTTTCAAACAAGACAGATTCCACTGTCTTTAGCTCAAGAGAACACCTCTGCCCAAGTATGGTTGAACTTACAAACTAATCACCAGAGATGGATAAGGCAGAAGGGGGCAAATTTCCAACCTTCTGGCCTCGGTGACCTCTCCCATGATGGGTATGGAATTATGCTGATGTCCTCTGCTGCCTAAGACAGGTGTTAGTTTATATTAAAAGAAAGGGCGATATATATATAGGGCCCTGCATGGACTCCTGAGGCACCTCCAGCAAGCCTGAGCTGTTTGCTGGAACATTCGGCAGTATTAGCTGGAACATCTTGCACCAGAGTGGTCTTGATTTGCTAACACTCATCTGCTGGGGAGGAATTAAGCCAGAGAACGTGCACACTTGACTCTTGTTTTCCACTGTGCTGTGAGTCAGTATATAAGCTTGCTCCTTCCCCTCAATAAATGGCATTCAGCATCCCAGCAGTCCTGTTGCATGAATGACCTGCAGTCTTGTCTGTTATTTAAATCTCTAGGTCTTAGCCCAATTAGTGGAACAGACTGTAGTACCCAGATTAAAACAAAAAATTCTTCCCACATCAAAAATTAAGAACTGGAGGGAGGGATTGAGAGATGGCTTAGCCATTAAGCACTGGCTGCTCCTGTAGAGGTCCCAGGTAACTGCCATTCCTGGGGACCCAATACATTCTTCTGGCCCTGCATGCATGTGGGGGACACAAACTCTGCAGGTACATATACGTTATAAATAAATAAATAATAAATAAATAACTCCTTTTTAAAAAAAAGGTACAAATCCAAAGGCAGTTTCAGAAGTTATCCCCAGGCTCATCTTCAAAGCAAATCTTGTAGCTGCTGGGTTGTAGCTGCTGGGTTTTGATTTTCGCCCTGGCTATAAGGAGGGGTCCAGAGAATCCCTTGGACTCATGTGCTAAGAAAACAGTACCTATTGCTCAATGCCTTCACCCCACAAGTGCCATCTTTAGAAGTGGTTTCTGTCCTTGCCCCACTCTAGCAGAGTTCCTACCCTGCCACCTTCCAGCATGGCCTAGGACAGGTTGAAGCAAAGCCCCTGGCTTCCAGCGTTGGGGCAAATCCCTAGGCATCCCCTAAGAGCTTCCCAGAGAGGGCAAGTGTTGTGAGAGAGATTCGGTGCGTCTCACAGGGCCTCAGCCTTCCCAAGGCCAGAGGAACTCATCTCCCAGGACCACAGAAGAGAAGAGCAGGCATCCCACTCCTCCAACCCTGTCATCTCACAGAAGCACCAGGGTGACTCAGAGCCAAAGGGCCTGGCCAGCTGCCCAGCCTGACAAGTTAGTGCAGGAGCTGACGTACTCTCACGCCAAGTTTATAAATGCCTCCAAGATCTGTGCACACTCTCGCCTACAGAGAACCGTTTGTCTTGCAGTCAGCACATCTAACAATATGAGGGAACGAGAATTCCCACAGAACTAAGACAATACACAACCAGTGCCCCCAACTGTAAAAGGGTTGTAACCATTTGGGTTAATACCCAACGTTATAGTGCTTCATCTTTTTTTACAGAATAAACCGAGTGCTACATGCCTGAAGTCTTGTTGAGACCCAGGATGGTGATTCCCTGTGTTCACAGCTTAGCTGTGTTTCGTACGTAACAGCTGAAGACATGGGTCCAATCAGCAGCTACAGGCCACTTGTACCTACATTTGCTCCAGGCTAGAGAAACAATCTCAATGCTCAGAACTCTGACTGATGCCATTTTCAACATTCTTCCTCGCTGTTGGCTATCACAGTCTTTTCAGTGGCATAGGTGCCGGTCTAAGTAACAGCCCTGCAAGACCAGGATGTATAGTGCATCCATTCCTTCAGCCAGTGTCCAGATACCTTCCTTGCCTCTGTTCCTCTGTATCCTTCAACTATAAGCTACCACAGAGGGCCAGAGCAAGCCTGGATTCTTTCGAGAAGCCTTTCACATTATCTAGAGCCCCTGACCTGTCTCTAGACTCCCAATAAACAGACCAGTGACGTTCTGCCAGGAGTTAGGCATACAATCCCTGCCTCTTGAACAACTTGCACAAGTCCCTCACACACAAGGGAGGCCTCCTTTATTTCCTCCACACATAACACTTGTTGGCTCAACTTGTCCATTTATGAAATCTTAGGATTCCCATAGGTTTAAGATTGGCCAAGAAGTATTTCCTAAAACCATTATAGGCAAAGGAGCATGAAGTCAAACCCTGTAGTGAATCCTGATTCCTAGATAAGATCATCTCTGGGGAAAGAAAGGGGCAAGAAAATCAGACTGGTGAGGGGCTTGGCATCGTGCTGTCAGCACAATATTCAGAAAGGAAAGGCAATGAGCTGGCCAAGCCATCTTTAAGCAGGAAACCTGGGGCACAGCTGTGGATACAACCCCATCATACTCCCAGACTTGTAGGAATGAAATCGATCTCTTTGTTCTCCCCCAAATCCAAGAATCAAGCAAATCATAATTCATCTAGTCCAATATCCCAATCCATGAACCAATTCTGTTGATAATACCCCAGACAACTCTAGCTTCTGAAAAAAAAAAAATAAGAGATCATTCATTTCACCTTAAATTATTCATTTCTTCAAATTTCATTCATTTTGTTTTCTTGAGTAAGATGGGACCAATAAGCCAGAATACCTGGCTATGCCATGGTATGTGGGCTGCAAAACACAACTGGTATGAGGTGCACCACTGAAGGGTGAATGAAATAAACTGGGCAAGTTGGTGTAGTGAGGAATCCCAGTGAGAGACCTGAGGTCCAGCTCTATTGGGCAATGTGGGAGAGCTGGCTGTGCCCCTCTCCTGGGCAGACTGGCCCATCCAAAGCTACACAGAGAAACCCTGTCTCGAAAAACAAACAAAGACTCAGACAGGCAGAAGACACAGGGAAAGGAAGAGGAAGGGTTTTTTAGCTGAGGTGCACACAACAGGCGATGTAGGTCCCCAGCTAAACCTTAACACGTCAATGCTGGCTCCACTCTGTGGACACTGGGCTCCAAATATTCCAAGCGGAAGAAACACAATATGAGCAGACATCTGCAGTGGGAGTAGCCGGTCACTGTTCATCACTGGATGACTCTGAGAAACCCAGAGTAGAATTCTCAGTCTCCTGAAATCTGCATCTATTTGGAACCTCAGGGTGTGACCTGATTTGGAAACGACATCTTTGCAGATGTCATGGTCACTCGTCCTGGTGTACTGATAAGAACTAGGGAGGCAGAAGTGGGAGTGATGCCCCTCAAGCTAGGGAGAGCCAGGACTGTCAGCACACTGCACTAGGAGAGAGAGAGACAGACAGACAGACAGAGACAGACAGAGAGAGACAGAGGCAGAGAGACAGAGACAGAGAGAGGGACGGAGGGAGCACTTTCTTATTGCAGCCCTGGGAAGCTAGTAAGAAGATGTATCTGGAAAGAAGGGAAGCTAGTCAAAGGTAAGGTGGGTGCTTGCTCACTGGGAGCTGAGGTTCTGCACAGTGCAATGGGAAGAGAGGCACCTGGACAGAGAACAGAGTGCCAACACCAACAATACCAATAGAAATGCTGCCTGCATCCCCAGTCAGCCTGTCGCCTATCTTTTAAGGTATACCTGCTCCTTACTCTTTAAGGAATGGCCGATGATCCAGATCT
Source organism: Cricetiscus sungorus (assembly GCA_030556225.1). Classification (NCBI taxonomy): domain Eukaryota; kingdom Metazoa; phylum Chordata; class Mammalia; order Rodentia; family Cricetidae; genus Cricetiscus; species Cricetiscus sungorus. The sequence continues at coordinate 7,520,693 of JANBXA010000141.1, forward strand.
TCTTACAACAATGCTAATATGTAGGATCTCAAATTCAAGGTGATTCAGCCGTCTGTCAAAAACTCCCAGCCAGGGTATGACCACTGTGATGGTTAATACTGACAACAAGCTTGAAAAGTTCTAAAAATCACTTTGGAGACAAGGGTGTGAGAAATGATCTAGATTAAACGAGATGGGACCCACACAGAAAGGAGAAAGTAGCTGAGCGGACAGTCTTTGCCCTCTGAGGATGCAATACGACCAGCCATCTATGTTTCTGCTGCCATGGCTCCCACAATTCTGGGCTGTACCCCAAGCCAAAACAAAGCCTTTCTTCCTTAGGTTGCTTTTGTAGGTACCTGACAACAGCAACCAGACAAGTAGCTAATACAACCATCAATACTCCCCTCCTCATTCAGCCAATTGCTAATTCTCCCCCAGCAAAGTATATGTGAGCTGAATCACTCTGCATGCCTAAACTTCACTATCCCAGAGCTCTAACAAGTCGCAGCTGGGGCTACTCGAAGCTGTATATGTGTGAGTCCCAGAGAAACAAATATAATCAACCCCCTAGTGCTGCTGTCTCAGCCAGGCACAAATAGTGTTTACATTTCCAGACCCTCGCTCGGCCTTTTAATTAAGATGTTTACATTTGCGAAGCTAGCTTGATCAAGTCTCACACAGATAACAGGCAGCACACACCTTGGAACTCAAGAGAACAGAAGGGGCAAAAACTGGAATTGGCGTGTTTACTAATCCAGGAGACACGTTGAACTTCCTGGGGCAAAGCATCTAGTGACACATTGGCCTGCCATTGAACCACCAGGAACGGGGGGAAGAAGCAGATCAGTGGCTCTGACTGGCTGGCGAGGCTGCAGGAAGCCCTAGTCCATCACCCGCTAGATTCACAGGTGACCTCACCCAAGCCTGTTAGTGCCAGCAGGTGGAAATTTAGAATCCATAATCACAAGCGGTAGAGTGTTGCTGACTTCCACACTGAATATCAGATCAGGACAAGATTCATAGCATATCCTTATCCTTAGTGAAGAAGAATGAGCAGATGGGAAGCCTGGGGTACTGATGCCAGACCTCCAAGACAGACCAACAGGATTGAGTCACCATGGCATGGTCTCCAAACTGCAGGGTAGGGGAAACCTTGAGCATGTTTTTCCTACCCTCACTGTAAGTTAATCATGAAAGTGACACGCTGAAACAAATACCTGCTTATTCTGCTCTCTGGGAAGGAACAACACAGAGCTGCCATGGGTGTGCTCTCCCTGGCCATTATGTATAATCCTGTGCAGGGCTCTGAGTGTGGGGATGGTGCTGACACACATTTTTCTTCTGAGCCTCCGATGAGTCACAGCCAGAGCCAAGGATACTGCTGCTCTCTCCCATAGGGTACCCAGTAAATCTATTCCCATAGACAAAAGCCAGGGCCCTGCCACTAGCTCCCCAGAGGGCTGCAGCTCTGCCTCAGGCACAGCATAGAACTCCACTGCCCTCTCACCTCTCCATACTCTCAGTCCAGTCTGGGCCAGAGCACCTATCTGGGAACTGGCTTTTCTTAGTTTCACACATTACTGCGGTGAATCATACAAAGATAACACCAGAGTCCCAACGATTAGAGACCAGTGCCTGTCTAGTGTGTCTGAAAGCCTCTATCTAGGCAGACACAGTTGAGAGGCCCTGCTGGCCCTCTCTTCCCTGCCTCACCTTCCTCAACATCAGCACCCCCCAGATTTAAGAAGACTATGGGAGCAGAGGTAGTAAGTCCAGGGTCCAACAGTTAACAGCTACACAACGGAACCTCTGATTGCAAGAAAGGGCCAAGCTGTACCTGGAACAGAGTTGAGTGCCATCCAGTGAGTCAGACGACAGAGGCGCCAGTAACTACTTTCCTTCTTGTCAGTGTTGCTACAAGTACAATCACACCTGTATTTATGAGTGTGGGACCAACCCACAGGAGCCCTTGAGGGAAAGGGGTGGCATCCTCTTCAGGAACAGCTACCTTCACCAACATGGTTCCCCAGGAAGGCTGCCTATACTAACACTGCCCTGAGGAAGGGTCCTCACACCAGCAGGCCCCCAAGAAGGCTATCTACAGTAGCATGGGTCCCAAGAAGGTAGTTTAGTCCATGCTGAATCTTAGGAAAATACCAATTGGCTTCCTTACAAATATGATCCCCAGGAAGGCCTTCCACACTAGTATGGCTCCTAGGAAGGCATCCTCAACCATCACAGTCCCCCCAAAAGGGAGTGGAACCCACTTCCCTTCCATGGGCACTGTGCCCTATGAGAGGTGAGTCTTCTCACCTCAGCGTGAGGCTGCGGGCAGACGATGTGCACAGCAAGCCATCCCAGCTGTGGAGGCTGCCAGAGAGCAGCTGTATAAACACAGTGTTTCAGTGTCCAGAAACTTACACTCCCATTAAAGCCACTTTTAAGAGGCACCACAGCACCAAACCACAAACGGCAGCTCTGAGCCTGCCTTGAAATACTCCTGCCTGAACAAACCCTTTCCCCTCAGTCTTAAGGCTTACATTCATTTTCATCCGTTGCTTTTTAAGGGAGTGGGCATGGGGACTGGTGAACTATCGTTATGGGGAAGTAGTTACAAGGGAGAATACCCATTTCTAAAAAATAACAGTTTATATATGAAACCATGATAGTAATAATATGAGCCAAAAACTTCAGTAAGCATTTAAAAACACTCCCCACTCCCCGTGTCACAGCCATTGGCTCTGGGCCCTCAGCAGCTTCTCAAGACCGTTGGTGCTGATCCCTAGGGTGGGAGGGAAGGCCTGGGCCAGCCTCACAGCTGAGCCTGATGTGCAGCCTGAAAGGCAGCCTGGATACTACTGAAGTCTGAGTCAGGGACAGAAGACTTCCCTGGATGCCCAGCTCTCCTTTCTTATTTTAACTAGAAAAGCACAGATTTAGCAGGGAAAGCAAAGCCTGGAAGAGAGTGGATGAGCGCCCAGAGGACAAGACCAGTCATGTGAGCACGTACCTCAAGCTTCCTGCAGCCATGATTTCCCCACCACGACTGACTAGATGCACAAACTGAGCAGACATACACTCTTTACATCTGGGCTTGATTTAGCCAAGAGAGAAGGTATCAGAAGTGGTGTTGGGCCAGCTCTAGTTCTCCCTGGGCTCCTCAGCACCTGAGAACTTCTATTTGGGTGTCTCTTGAAACCCTGAACTACCAGCGACATCTGGATACTGATGCAGGAGCAATAGAGAGTTCATGTCCAAGCAGAGCCTCAAATGCATTACTTCAATCTCAAAGCCCAGCCTTTGTCACCCAGTGAATTAAAGGACTGAAGGACCTAAAGGAGCAGAGGGAGGAAGCCAGCCTGACATGGCATCCTGTCCACCAGCTGTAAAGGAAGACCCAGAGGAATACAACACACATAGTATTGGTAGCCCCTGCCAGGTGGGCTTGCTTGCAAGTCACTCATGGGCAAGAACATCAGGAATGCGAACATGAACATAGAACCTCCCTTTGTGGCCTGTATGTGCGTGGTTAAGATCATTCTGAAACCATGCTGTCAGGGCTCAAAGCCTGTCTGTCTTAGTGACTAATGCCTCCACACCTCACCTACCAGTGAAGAAGACAGTGCCTGCCCTGCAAGACTGTCCTAAAGACTGAATTTTGCACTCAGAGCTGAGAAGGCAGGCAGGCAGGCAGGCAGGCAGGCGCCTGGCACCTGCTGCCAGCCCGCTAGGTAGCTGTTCCAGTGTTGACTGAGCTTTGCTTTAAAGATTTCAAAGCACAGAAAATACTGACATTATTAAATGTCATTTTAAAACTCGCTTTCCATATTCTTCAGTGTTTCTCCCCCTCACATAGTCAGCTTTTAAAAAACTACATTTTTAGTAAAGTTAAAGAAAATTAAGCAAATCTCTGTGAGAATTGGGCTAAAAAGTGACAAGTGGAGTGTGTGACCCCCCCCCCCACACACACACATCCACACCCAGCTCAGGTGCTATAGAGAACACAGGAGGGCAGTGACTGCAGACTGCTGCCTGCTGGTGACCTCCAGCAGGTCCCTTTACTTGCCTTTAGTTGGAAAAGATGTATGCCACCATCCCACCTGCTCTGACCCCCAGGGGTGAGGTAAATTAAGTCCTAAGGCATTAGTTAAAGGTTACATCTTACATCTATTTATGGAATTTCACATCCTACAACAATAATCTCTCCCATTTTGGATGGTTTTCAAATAAACCTCAAATGATCCCTGCCCACAAGGGAAGCCACAGCAAGGGCCTTTTTCGAGTGCTAACAAGAAGCCCATTTGCTTTATGAACCTGAGGAGTAGGCATTCTTTTGAACACTCTCAAAAATAGCTCAGTCCATTTAGGAAAACCAGCTTTGAACACGGGAAGAAAGAACTCCCCATGGCTCTGCACCAAAGCGCAATAGGTCACTCCGCGGCAGCAAAGGCCTTTGCATAAAGGGAAAGCAGAAGGGCCTGGGGCTCTCGTTGGGTCTGGTGAAGACCCGCTATTCTGATGTCTGGGGCTTGCTTTGTCCATCCTTCTCCCCCCTCCCCTACTGTCCTGAAATTCACAAAAGGGCTTAGAAGTGATATTTCCGGCCCAGTGGTTCTTTCAGCCACTGCTGGGTTCGGACCAGATTTAGTCCTGGACAGCAGGTGATGTGACCAGCACAGTGCCGGGGGAGGTACCAAGCCTGCTCCAGCTCTCTCAGCCTGGTTGTCACAGGACACCTAGCCCTGCCCACGGGCTCTGCCTCAGAATTCAGAATCACCGTGTCCGTCTTTATCAGACATAGGAGCCCGATAAAGGAGGGAGAGCAAGGAACCAAGGGGAAGAAATTCCATTCAGATGCTCCCCTCCAAGCCTGTTAGACCTATGCCACTGCCGTTTTCCTGGAGAACTGAGGTGACAGCTTTAGCAGCAAGCTAGAAGCCACACAGCAGTCTGTCCCCCCCCCCACCCCCCGGGCCCCATCCTCAGTTCTGCCTCTGACCCACATAGCTAAGCAGCTGTTAGGTTTTTGTTTTGGGTTTTTCTTCTCCTGGTTTCTAGGGGCTATGGGTTGGCCCCTCCCATTCATACCCAGGTCATGTGTGCAGGTGAGGTCAACCTGCCTTAGAGCATGGTGGGAGCCCAGGAGGAGCCATTTGTCCCATCAGCCTGGACTGACCAAAGGTGAGGAAGACATCACCCTTCTCTGTGCAAGTGGCATTACAGAACTCAGAATGAAGGCTGAGACACTCATTGCCTATGGCTGCCACAGTCCCAAATGCTACTCATCTACTCTGGGACCAAAGGTTTCTCAGCAAAAGTTGCCTAAGAGCCAGACTGTTCCTCCAATAGTCTTCATAGATGCCACTGCCTGAAATTCCCTGTCCTCCTGCGCCCCAGTCCCCTATCTTGATGCCTGACACAGCAACTGCCCACTTCAAAGTCATATGCCATCTCTCCAAGTACCTGGGAGCCCCCAGGAAATCTGAGCTTAGGCTCTGTAAGGGATCATTATGGGGGTCCCTCTCTAGCATAAAGAACGGGAAGCAAGTTCCAATGCCCCAGTGACTTACTTGCTTCCAGAACTCTTCTTGCACCTATGGGGGATTTGAAATACCAACACATGCTATACAACACACTTATCCAAACAGGAACTACCTGAGAATCAGTCATGGTGGCCACAGTCTTAAACACTAAGCCAGCCTGTCCTCAGGCAGTAAGAGCTGAGCCAGGGATGTGGATGCAGGTACACACTATGATACTGACTGGGCAGTGGGATCTGACTCAACACTGGAGTTGGGTCACCTCTCTGGATAGCCAAAGCAATGACAAAGCCAGTTCTTCTGGCAGCCACTAAGGTGCCCTCAGCGGTCCCAGCTGATTTGCCATGTGACACACTGCAGCATTTGCTGCTCAAGACAGTGAACCTTTAAAACCAGATAACCAACGTAGGTGATTTGGTTATTGTTCCACTGCTGGGAAGAGACACCATTGTCATGGCAATTTATAAAAGAAGGGATTTATTTTGGGGCTCACAGTTCCAGAGGGTAAGAGTCCACGACCATCATGGCAGGGAACATACAGCTGAGAGTTCAGATCATCCCCAGCCAGAGGCAGAGAGAAAACAGAGAACCGGAAATGTGTGACACACTCCTCCAGCAGAGCCACATCTCCTAATCCTTCCCAAACAATTTCAGCAGCTGGGGATCAAGCATGCAAATGTATGAGCTTTTATGGGGCTTGTTCTCATCCAAACCTCCACAGTGGATCACTCACCCAGGCACCACAGGACTGTGTGGATGCTCCATACCAGGCACCATGGATGCCAGAAGGAATAAGACACAGTTTGTATTCTCAGGGATCTCAAAAAGTATGGAAGGAAACAGATGGAGGAGTAAGCTGCTATGTGGAAGGAGAGCTGTCATAACTGGATCATTAATTCAGCTCCCATGATATCAGAAGGAATCCAAATAAGGCTGGACATTGTGTGTGTGTGTGTGTGTTGTACATCTATACAACCTACATTCTATTATGAGAGAAAATGTGATTATCTGTCTTGTAGGTCTAGTTCACTTTGCTTAATACAATCATCTAATTTTCTCCACTTTCCTGCCAATGACATAATTTCAGTCTCCTTTATAATTAACTAAATAAAACTCTACTACACACACACATATGTGTATATATGATATGTATATCATGTATACACATATACATACATACATACATATATATATATATATATATATATATATATATATATATATATACACCATATTTTTTTAATCCACTCATCTGCCAGAGGACAGCCAGGATGATTCTAAAACTTGGCCATAGCGAGTACCTGATGCATCATTTTGAACAAAATGGAATCAGTAGTCAGTCACTTATCCATCATCCCTAAGGCAAGTCTGTCAATGTAGGTAGCCGACACTATGCCTATCTTTTCTGCCCTACTTTGTGAATTGCCAGAGAGGTAGGAAAAGAGGCTAACAAAAGCCTGAACACAGCCCAGAGCCCCACTGTGAAAGCATGGACACCCCTGACCTCACACAACCCCTACTGGAGCCAGGACCCAGTCATAGCATTTGCATCTAGGACTGCACCTCAGCCCCATCGGCTTCTAGCATTAGAGATCATCCTTTCCGCTTGCTCAGTGTGCATGTCCCTTACCTCAGGTGTCCCAAGCTGTAGAACCTGGACTCTCCATCAGTGGAGCGGACCACCTGCAGTGTGAACATAGGTTGTAGCTGCCGCAGCTCCAATAGAACAATGGCAAGGTAGTGGATGAAAAGCAGTGCATCCACAAGGGAGACTGCATATTGTACAATGTCCTTGTAATTTTGGTCTCTAGAGTCCAAAATGCGGACCCCATAAAAAAGCCAGTAAGAAACCACGAAAAGAAAGATGAGGACCAACAACAGGGCTCGGAAGACAAATACCCGTGGCACATCCGCTCTTTGCTTGCGGAAGAAGAGTGCCCAGGTTCCAATGAGCAGAATAAGCAGTTTGAATGATACAGAGATGAGAAGTCCCTCACAGATGGCACCACAGGGCTTCAGCTCCTCCCTCCACAGGATCGGGGGTAGCAGGATGAAGGCGATGGGGGTGAGGAACACAAGAAGTCCAAGGAATGCGGCGACAGTAAGGCCCAGATAGCGCTTGCAATCCAGTCCCACACTGTCCTCCATGTCCTTGCTAATCCTGGCAATGTCCTCTTGGGATATACTGTGCTCCGAGGTGCCGGTGATGGCTGTGGTGGTCTCTCCCCAGTTGTCATCCTGACGGCAGAGAAGACAGTGAGAGTGATTTGTAAAAGACACAACAAAATCAAACAGAAAAGAAAGACACTTCAGTTACCCAACTTTCTCGAAAACGGAAATAGAATCAGCTTTTAATACAGGGGCAGGTTTAAACTTTTGTAATGTTCAGCAAAATTTTCAAAATGTATTCTATGTTTGTCCTTTGAACACAGAAAACACAATCTAACCTTTGAATTTGTTGGGAGATTCATCACTATGATACGGTGTCATCCCTCATGTTCTGAGAAACCTGGGGGCTTGGCCTTTCTGCTATGACTTGACTAACAGTAGTTAGATGAAGCTGCAGTGAATCTGCTACAGGAGAGCACCTACTACTACAGCAGTGAGCACCACCCATGCTAAGTTCTAGGCTTACAATGCCCATCTAGACCCTGTAGCAGCTCTGAGGGCACAAAAAAAGGAATTCATATCACAGGAGGGCAAACTCACCCACAGTAGAATCACACATTATCTAAACATCTATATGACATTATAGCATTTGCCTTGGTTAAAGAGCAGTGTTAAGAACTCCTTGATATCATTTCTCATTGACTAAGGAAAAAAATTCAAAACTCTATGGCCAGATCAGCTCAAAAATTCTTTCTAAAACATGTTTTCAGGATACACTGAACAGCAATGACACAGGAATAGCAGGGTTATTATGTCTTCAACTCCATTGCTTTCTTCTTTTAAGCATTTAGGTAGTTGCAAATGGGAGCACTTGGCCTGTTCAGTAACAAGAGTCTGTTAAATGCTTCCGTTGTTTCATTGACAGGTAGGACTGAGGGCACAAAAGAGCCGGAGGCACAAAAAACCATGTGAACTCCACATGTTATAATTTCACTAGGAAAAAAACCATAGCCATATACAGTAGCCAATTGGTAGAATGAGGACATTAGCTTATGATAGATGGAGTTTTCGGTACACAGATGAAACAGCAGCATAGACCACTCATAACCAAACAAACCATGTTCTAACTCATATGTGGATCCTAGTAGTGAATCTTTGGATGTGGGTGTTTCATTTGGAGTACCACAGAATCTGGGAGGTTAGAGAGGGACCACTGCTAGGGAGGAAGAAGAATGATCTTGAAGGGGTGGGGCTGAAGGATACAGGTGATGTGGGGGAGGTGGAAAAGGAAGTTTAAGTGGAGGAGAGATAAGTACTATTTTATAAATGTCACACACATGTATACTCACATACAAGAGTTTAATTATAATCATCCTACACAAGGCATAAAGCTCCTCCCAGAAGCCACAGATTACCAAATAAAAAGTCCAGTGCTGGCTGTGCCCACCAGAACTTGATGGTAAAAACTTATTTTTGAAAACATCCCATCCTTTGGTGGTAGGAAATGGAAAAATCGAGTAGGCACTGACAAGAGCTTTTCCTCCCTGCTGGCTAGTTTGCATAGAATAGGAAGATGCTATGTAGGCCGCTGGGAAGTTGGGAGGGGGGAGTCATCAATAGTCTTACTCAGCTGTGAGTTATAATAATGACCAGTGTAGGAAGAGATGTCCGTGGCCACAACAGTGGCATGAATGTTATGAGGGTACCAACTGCTTTCTGATTGGATTTAAAGCCAATCTGGCCAAGAACCCATGGCTGGGGAGATCACAGATCTCAAGGGCGCACCACTTCCGTTATTCTGCTAAAGGGACATAAGATCAAGCCGCCCTCTACATTTGCATCTCTCTACCTATAGGTTAGTGCAGCTCTCAGACCTCATCAGAAAAGCTTTCTTTGTGTAGTGGATGACAATTAACACAGAAATTCAGAATGAGAGTAAAAACAAAAAGTGACTCCGCCACAAACAGGACATCTGTACCACACCCCTTCCGTAGAGGGCTAGGAAGCACTGTAGAAGAGAGGAAGAATGGAAAAGCCAGTAGTCAGGGAGGACACGGGAATAGCTGTATCTTTGGAACATGATAGGACCCTGGGCTTATGAACACACAGTGGTCGTGGTTGCCTGTACAAAAGCAGACCGGTCAACATTCCTGCACAGAGAAGAGAAGGGGCTCAAGATTCCCAGCTCCTAACTGAGGACCTATTGACAGTTAATGGATTGTGGAGAAGGGAGAGTCAGGTTTGTTTTCTTTAAAGGTTGGCCCACGGAAGGTTGACAATGCTCCAGAGGAGGACTCACAGCCAACACACACTCACTAGGTAAGTTCTTAATAAAAAGAGGATGTGTAGTTGGGAGGCCATGTGAGAAGTTGAGAGTGCATCTGGGAGAAGTCATTAGGAGGAGTGAATATGATCGAAATACATTGTATGTACATATAAAATTCTCAAAGAATTAATAAACTTGTTAATTTTTAAAAAGGTCAGGGCTAAGAAATGTTTTATCATTAAAAAATCATTTAGGAACATATCAGCAATATTAGGGGTGGGCAGTAAAGACTTCAATCTAGGAACACATAGGCCATCAATTTGGGTAGTCAGAGGGATAATGGAGCATGAGAGAAATAACCATCAACAATGGCTAGAAGCAGCCAGGTCCCTCAGGCACTGCTCGTGGAGTTTTAAGATGGTTTACCACTGCCAGAAAAGTGGCCTGACATTTTCACAGTGATTTAGACACACATTTAACTATATGATCCAGCAACTAGACTCCTATTTTACAAAAAGTTAATGGAACTATGTTCATAAAAGACTTATAAAAACATTCATAAGAGCTTAATCCATCATAGAATGTGTGTACCTCAAAGTCCACAGGCCAGGAGAACAGATAGCAAAACTGTGGTCAATTCCATGGAATACTGGTCAGCAAAAATATAAAGAGTGAACTGTTGAAACACATAGACCATGGATAAATATCAAAATCATCATGCTGAGTGGGAAAAAACTCATATGATTCCAATTATATTCAACTCTCCAAACAGGCAAAACCAATCCACTGAGATGGAAATCAAAATAGCAGTTGCCCTGGAGAGATGGGGAGGGGGGTTGGGATCAATTAGGAAGAACGGAGAGAATTTTCTGTGCTGAAGGGTGTGGGTTCATCTGTTGTTGAAACTATCAAAGTATACCCTTGAGAACTTTTTGATTTCTGTGTGTAAATTTAGGTCAGTTTAAAAGACAATACATCATCAAGAGAAAACAAACCACAAAGATATACAATTTGCTGTAATATAAGGCGAGTTCACAGGCTGTAGGAAACAGTTGGCTTTGTAATAAGTAATGTCTCAGGGAAGACAAATGCTAGATTCTGTGTATGTGACTGATATCCCTGCTGAGGTAACAATTACTGATATCATGTGGACATTTTATTGTGTAATACTACTGCTCTGACTTGGCTGTAAATCCAACTTCCTGCCAATGAGTTGCTAACCAAATTCCTGTTCATTTTAAGAACCCTGTCTAAAAAAAAAAGTATAGCTATACAAAGGCTTCTCTCAAATTTGACGTCTTCAGGGAGGAAAAAAATCATCTGATCTTCACCAATCTAATCTCCTAGATTTGGGAACTACAAAAGCTGTAGTCCTCAAAGTTAACATGGCTGCTGAAACACACACAACCTCCAAAAGTCCTTCCTATCACACCATCCTTCTGTAAGCATCAATGGCTTGCCAGAGAGCTCAGGGCACAAAGGAAAGGCCTTCACTGGAGGTTACTAGTATCTCCAAATCCACTTCCGGGGGAAAGTGATCCACGAAGGATGGTTCAGTTCTAAGACTGACCACATCCACCCATCCATCATCCTTCGAAACATACATACAAACATACATACATACATACATACATACATATATGCCCACATGTATATGTATATACACATACATTCACACACACACACACCCACACACACCCACACACACACACACACACATACACACACACACACACACAATCTGTGCTCCTAGAAACAAAGTAAGCAGCACAACAATATTAAAGGACTTTGGTCACTACTGAACAAACCCCACATTCAGTGGGAAAACGAAGTTATGAGTACAGTTGCATCTGTACCCATGAAGCGATTGTAGTTTCAGTGTTCCTATCTGATTATAATGCCTATCTGTAGGTACCTACAGGTGTGCATGGGTATATGCTTATCTCTGTTTCTGTATCTTTACTGCTGTGTACTCATACATTTCTTTGTTTATGTGAGGCAAGGCTGGGCATGCAACATTTCAGATGTGGGGGTGTGCAAACATACTTTTGAGTATAGCTCAGATATTTATTCAAATCAACTAGGCTGCCAGGCAATAAGGACTCAACGAAGATCCCATACATTTTTTTTTTTAAGTAATAAAGTATTGATATTTTAAAATTAATTGACTTCATATGAAGGCCTAATGCATGAGACATGCAAGGCCTGTTAACCCTAAATTCCTACGGTCCTGAGTGGCAGTGGTCTGGAGCAGAGAAAAACTGCTGTCTCTTGACAGAAGAAATCCATTTCCCAGTATGCCCCAGCCACAACCCATAGGCTTGACATTAAGGTATCCCAAAGACCACAGCTACTAGCCCTAAAGTTTGCTGGACATAGTTCTGACTCTGATCTTTGACTCTAGTTGCCTCATTCATTCAGATTTCCATGCTTGCCATCCGAATGCCAGGGCCTTGATTTCTTTGATATACCCAATTTCTGGGCTGTCTCCTCATGTCAATGTCAAGCATTCCCAGGGTGTCTTTTGCGGAGGGAGTTTCCTGCCCTCTCCAGTCCTATTCCATTTTGGAATGAGTCTCCAGGGACTCTTGCCTGTAACTTTTCCCTTTTCAGACCTGTCATCAGCCAAAGCTGGCTCCTTTCCAACATATTTAAAGGAGGCCAACCAATGACACTTCAGAAGGACCCTAACTACCCAATGGTAGGACATGTTGTCCTTAGACCAGCAAGAAAACCAGAGGAGTAGAGAAACTCATTAAGATGCTGGAAAAATAAAGATTAAAAACCCAAGAGAACTTAGGGCAATAAGACTTAGGAAAACGTTTGTGGAGGAGGCGGGGCTGAGTGGCAGCCTGCCCACATGGAGCCTTTGATCCTTACCTGAACTTCCTCTGTGCCTGTGGGGGCAGAGTCATTTGCCAGCAGGGGTTCTCCAGTGGGGGCCTGGATAGTGACAGACTTTTCTGACCCTCTGCCATCTTTACTTCGTGGAGATTTGTGTCTTTCTCGTGTTCTTTCCCTGGGCAGGGGAGGGGGGAGATCCAATAATCAGATAAACTTGTGCCAGGTTAATTACTCTCTAACTCACCAAAGCATACATTTTATTTTGACTTTAGGAAAATTCTATGCCTTTGCCTATACCCCACCCCGACCCGTACACATGGCCTCCAAACCTACCCATGCCCACAGCCTGCAAAAAGCAAGATTATCTTGAACTCCTCCCTACTTAGGATTTTCTTTCTGCCAATTTTACACCCAAAGCAAAGACTACCACTCCTCCACCAACAATGACTGCATTTCTTTTTTCAGAGTCTAATTTAGAAATACTATGGCTGGGGCACATTTTACTGTAATAATTGCCCAGTTGATCTGGTCACCATTTGCCTAAACTAATTAGGAATGCCTTTTTACTGGAAGAACACTGCATCACATCTAAACTTTGATCTGGAAAAAAAAATCTGGGACACGATGTCATCCTATACTTTGGGACAAGGAGTGAAGAAAGGAAACCCTAAACCAGGACAGAGAATCATTTGCTTTTCATTCTTACACTATCAACATGAAAAGCCATTCCTGTAGGTTTTGGCTGAGCTCAAAGACACCCACAGAAAACAAAAAAGGTGAAACAAATGACCCTGAGGGTGTGTGTGTCTTCAGGACACCAAAGAAAAGCAGGCTTTCCACAGGTTGACTCCAGAGGAACTTTATGGGTGGTCTTCCAGAGACAGCAGGAGGACACCCGCTGAGTCTTAAAACTACAAAAGGAATCAGCCAGTGGCCAAGCCCTAGAGGTCACAAGCTGGTCAATAAGTAGTAAAGGAAAGTGGCTCAAAGGAGCCCTGTAATGGCAACATCCTTGTGTTTCCTGGGCCTCCTGTCCCCATGTGCCATTGGACAAGTCTTCCCCAGAGCTGTCTTCATGCCCAGGGTTTCCCATTTTGTATGCAGAGCCAGACATCTCTCTATCTGCACATTAGATGTGTGGCCCTGCACAGGGTACTTGACCTCAATTTCCCTATGTGGGAAATGAAATGGGGGCCACGGTGATGCCACACAGACAAGGGGAAGTGTATGTGCCCAGGGGTGTGCAGTGGGCGCCCCATATACAGTAGTCCTTAGCTAATGGCAAAGAACGTTGTCTGGACCTTGTGAAGAAGTGTATGTTATCCTGGAGAAAGGGGAGTAAAGGAGCCACGAGCACACTCTTCTCCACTACACATCTATCTCTTACTAACCTACTACTTAGCAACAACAACAAAACCCTAAAACAAAACAACTGAACGGCAGATCTCTTGCCAGACTCCTATCTTGGGAACCTCTCCCTTGGATAAGCAGTGGATAATTCCTCCAAGGAACAAAGGGTTTCCCATGGTAGACGGTTTCTCAGTTACAATAGCTCCATTCTTAGCCCATTAAATAGCAATAGATGTGCTCTGGTTAGCTGTGTGTGGTTTGAGCCAGGCAGCCAAATAAGCAGAGAATCTAGCTGTTCATCCAGAGCTATAGCCAGTGATTTCAATTTCCCCTTCTCTGGCCCATTCACAGAACACTTGGCTGAGTGCTTGACTGGATTAGCTTTATACAATTTCAACAAATAGCTCTGAGGCAATATTACTGTTCCATTTCACAGATGAGAAAACCAAGGCTCACGAAGTTTAAATGCCTTCCAGAAGTTGTAGTAAGGAGCAGAACAGGAGCTGAAGCCAAATCTGTTGCTATTACTTCTATTCAAAGCCACTATGTTATACTGTTTTTGAGGAACAATTAGATTTTTTAAAAAATTAGCATATATAACTATATAAAACAATAAAAGTTTACTACAACACTTTCCATACATGAAGATAATGTACTTTAATCATGTTCACCCCCTTTTATCTTCTTTCCTCCTCCCCACTGGTCTCCTTCCCCTTCCTAAATATCCAAAATCAGGCAATTTTATGGAGTAAGTGTTTCCTAGCATTCATGTTCCCAGTCCCATGCAGATCCACTGCTAGAGTTATGAAGTAGGCCTCTGAAGCTAACATTGGTAGTCACCATTGGCTGTGACCATCAGTGGCCTTAGTTGTGTGTTCTGGGTTGCCCAATCCCAGAACTCCAAGAGGTATTCTCTGCGAGCAACATTAAGCAGTGTGGGAGATTCCTGCTTTCCTAGTTTTCAGTCTTCAGAATGAACTGTAGGCTAGCTAGGTCTAGTCCTGCTATTCTACCAGGTCCCTCCTGCATCCAGCTGGATGGCCCCAGGGTGATTCCGTCCCCTTCCGATTCCCCCTACTGCTCTTCCGTTTATCACTCTCTTGTTGGCCATCACTCGAATCACATGCTTATTTAGCCTGGCTCTCTATTGAAAAATTTCACAGGTCAAATCCTGTGCCAGCAAAGACCCTTCTGGAAGCAAACCCTTTCACTTCCTGCTAGCTTCTGGTCCTCGAACAACACCAGGGCTGAAGGCCCATGGAAACCAACCAGGACTGAAAAAGACCATACCATACTCCTCTCCCTGGACCACCCAGCTGGGCTCTTAAAGGCCCCAAGGGCACCGACATGGGAACAACCAGTGTCTAGGCAACTCTGTCTCACAACTCCCTAGATAACTCAGGAAGTGTACCAGGTGAGAACTTATTGTCAAGTAGCACAAGGAGCCCTCCACCCACCAGCACCTGCTACTCTACACCAGCATCTCTCATTTCTCACACTTCTTGAGCAGACAAGCCACTATGCGTACAAGAGACTGGGTGGCCCTGCCCTCAGAGAATCTGTCTGCAAGAGAGACAACGGAATCTACATTTTTCTCACCAGCACCCCAGGCCATCAGGAAGCAGGTGATGCAAGGATTATTCCCAAAGACTTTCCCACCCCATGTTTCTGGAGAGACTGTGGAAATTCCTACTTAGAAGTCTGTGTATGTGTGAAAAGCCTTGTAAATGGCAGGGGATCAAAACCATGGGTGCTCGGCTGTGTAGGGCTGTAACCCACAGTACATCTTTATTAAAATAGTGGGCTGAAGAGATGGCTCAGCAGTAAAGAGTACTTACTGCTCTCCCAGAGGATCTGAGTTCTGCTCTCAGCACCCACATAGAGGCTGGCAAACACCTGTAACTCCAGCTCCTGAACTCTATGAGCCTCTGAAGACACTCACACAGACACAGACTCATAAATAAAAACAAATCTTTTTATTTTGGTATTGCTTGGTTGAAGGATAGCACATAGTCCCGACTGAGGGCTACCCAGAATGAGGGAGGCTCCTATCAGCACCTGGCCAAGCTGCTTCTTGCATTGGTCTCACTGTAGAAGGGAGTGAGACACACCACATGGCAGTTACAGAAATCACTGCTGCTAGTTACTGCTCTGGGCAGATCTCCAAGCCAAGCCAGGACTTAAGAGTGATGTCCAAGAAAAACACAGTTGGTCATCCATCCAGCGCTTTCTAGTTTGCAAAACTACAGAGCTCTCAGAGGTCATTTCACTGCGGAATATACCTAAACACTCATCTCTGTAGCCCTAGAGGCATGACAGGAACGGCGATGTAGCTCTGTCAGTAGAGTGCTAGGCTAGCATTACTGAAGCCCTGCATCCAATCCCTAGCACCACATGAACCAGACATAATGGCATACACCTGTGACCCTTGGTGACAGACAGAATTTGAGCCAGCAAACGGATCAGACATCTATATCTGTGGCTGCCCATTATCCTGGAAGACAGTTCCAGGATGAAGATGAGTCAAAGAGTATAGGAGTAAGTGTGTGTGTGTGGGGGGGGGGGAATAAATGGTTTACTAAACCAATAAATGGAACACTAAGACACAGTCGAGATTTAACTGCCTAAGTGGTCGGGATCACCTGAGGGCTCTTGGGCAGCCTCATCATCCACAGGAATCTGTGTCTTTATCTCTAAATCTGTCTTCCTGCTTTCTTGGCCCACAGGAGTAAAGATGATAAGTGTATCCGTGCACTGTAGGTGCACATGCATGCGAGGGTGGGGAGAGCAAGTGGCAGCATGTGAGAGGCAACCATGCGTGAGGGCAAATGCATCATCATTTAGGCAATTTGCTAGCTGAGTCCTGGGGAGCTCTGTAACCCCCTCAGTCTAGCCAGAGTGCCTGAAATCCCCACTGCCCATACTACAGTCAGTATTTCCTGGGAAGGCTATTTCCTCCTGTCCTGTTTCTAAATGAGGAAAGCTGTCCCGCCGCCGGTTACTCCTCCCTTTCCTCTCTGCCACCACCCACCCACTCACTACCTGTCCTCTGCCTATGGACTACTGGGCCTGCTGTGGGTGGAGAACAAACAGGCACAGCAGTGCCTTACCACTGCCTGGGCAGCCCTGTAGAACAATGCATCTTAACACATTAGTCACACTTTCCTTTCAAAGTTGGCATTCTCTTCCAAAGGACCAACAAGCCCGAAACTTGCCAAGTGGTTCTGCTTGCCTGGCGGTATTTGGTAACCGTGTTCCTCTCTGTGGCTCGGTTTCACCACCTGTAAAAGAGTTTTCCCAAATTCCACTATTCTAGGACTGCTGAAAGCATGGGAGAGGGTGACCGTGGTGGACCTTGCATGTCCTCTCAAAAAGATGCTTAATGTTCCTGGCAGCGGCTGGCATCAGGAGCCCCACAGGTTAAACGAGGTTGGCTGTAGTCTGTACTACTCCCTCAACAAGCTAACTGGACAGTCTCTGGAGACAGCGGGAATCAGTGATCTCTTTGTCAGAAAACGGGCTTGGACAGCGGCCAATCCTCCAAGACCATCAGTGTCATCAGGCACTTCATTATTCCTTTCTGAGTAGGAGCTGCGCTAAAATTACCAAAAGGCAAAGTCCCTTTTTTTCCTACTCCTCCATTTAAACTCCCCACAAATCATCGAGCAGAGAAGCCTTTTATGGGACACTCCTGGGATAAGAAATGCCCGTGGCAGCCGGCTCTCATACCTGTGGAGGGCTCCTTCACTGTTAGACATTTCTCCTCACCCTGATCAACTGTTAGGAAGCGGAGCCCCACTTGGCCCTCCCAGTAGGCATTCCACAGTGTTCCTTGATCAATTGATTAAAAGCCTCAGCTCCAGCTCGCATTTGCCAAGTACTTTCCACAAGGGATCAAGAAAGAACTAAGCGTTCTACATGTCATCTAAATTGGAAGTTATTGTCTCTTAGAGTTCCCATAACAGTACTAGAGAATCCATTTCTGGGACCCCAGGAGGCCCAGGGAAGCAGCAGCATGCAGGATTGGCCTTGAAGTGTGTGCATCTTGGTGGCCATGCAGACAAAAGAAGCCAGAGTTGGCTCCATTCAGAATTTCACAAGCCATCCTCTCCTGCTCACCGTCAAGCTCCAAAGAAACCCCAAATTCCTACTTACACCATATGGACAAGGGAGCCTGACACTCCTAACTGCTTTTTCCAGTTAGGTCCAAAAAGCTGATATTTGAAAACAGCTCTTTCTGGTATTTTCTAACAAATCTGTTACGTTCGCCCACTGATCAGAATCTGTGATGATTCTTAAAACCAGTGTGTGTGTGTGTGGGGGGGTCTGACCTTCTCAGGAGCTGGGCTGTAGAATGTCACCCCCAAAGCACCCACACCAAGTGTTTTTGCTCCTCACTGGGAAGGAGACTGGGCTCCAGCACAGGGAACTACACAAACAATGCAGACGTGTTTAGAAAACAGAGTGGTTTTAAAAGAAGAACCACCCAGAATCCCATTTCCTTAAAATAATGTAGTCTTGTGAGCATTATCTTTGAAAAGCTTTCCTTTATACTTTTATTCTATTCATTTTATTTTATTTTAAGACACGGTCTCACTATGTAGCCCTGCCTGGCCTGGAACTTGCTACTTGTTTTGTAGAGCAGGCTGGCCTCCAACTCACACAGATCTGCTTGCCTCTGGCCCCTAGGTGCTAGGATTAAAGGCCCCTGCTCCCTTATCTGGCCCCCATTCACTTTTTTCTTTTAAATAAAAACTACAAAAATAGGAATCTGTACAGAAAAACAAAGTGTAAGTGGATAACCCCCCACCTACCAGTCGCCACTGCCAAGAGCCCCTTCCCTGAGGATGCCACCCCTAGCAGCTTGGAAGACGAATGCAGGCTTCTTTCCAGGTGTGGCCATCCACACAGGAAACATACATCCTAATCTGAGAGCTCACTCTGGACACGATTACTTATTCAGTGGTCGGCGAGAGAAGCAAACACCGGGACAGTAACCACTCCATACCGCACACAGCTGCGGCCACCGTGGGCCTCTGCACTAGCATCAGATGTCATTTTGAACATGCGTGCAGACATACCAAGACTATAAGCAGCATTGACACAACTACTAGTGCAAGGCCTTCTACCATGGGCTGAGCTAGTCATTCTCCATATATGCCTATGTCATTCGGCTCTCGTTCTATCTAGGAGGAGAGTCCCATTCACAGAGGAGGAGACACCTCACCGGCTGCATTCTTACCCCGTGTGGTACAATACCACACATTTCATCATTAATCTGCTCGTTCATCCATTCATCTATGTATCCCTCCACTCAGCAAGCATTCTGCAGGTCAGAATGTATACGGCCCTCTGAAGATCAGTGTAGGCTGTTGCAATCAGCAAGGACGGAGAGTTTGGCCCCACCGCTCAGAACAGTGTTTGCAAACCCTGAGCTTGCTCACTTGGAAGACCAGTCAAAGAGAAATCAGACGCCAGGCCAATTGCACCCCTGTATGGGTGTGTGTGGGTTGGGGTGTGGGGGTGGGTGTGCACCCCTCCCCCACCATGCCCCAGATAGCTTCAGGGCAGATGCTTAATGGCCTGTGAGTCAGCAGCTCTGGGTGAAGAAACACATTAACACCTGCTTTTTAACTTTCATTTACAGAATTGGTAAAGCTCAGGGAGAACTTTACATCGATGAGAAGTACTTAGAAACGAGAAACATTTCCAATGGCTGGGAAAACTTTAATTTAAAACCAATTGTGAGAAATTAAGGTCATCAACTCTAATGGCGGCTATAAAGTGTAAATTGGCAGTGTAGTGACTCCCTGAGCATGTCAACCGCTCTTGCAGCTTGGCTTCTCTCGCACCAGTGAACCGATCCCTCAGCATCCTTGTTCCTTCGGGCGGTCTGTTGAAAACCTGGTTCTCTAACAGAAAGCCCTACCCACCTGCAGGCTTTCCCACAGAGTCATTGCTTACATACCCTTGCCTGTGAGATTTTTTTGAATGGCTTGAGTAGTAGGAATATCCAGAATACGTGGATTCGGTATCCATAGCAATGGCGAGCTTCCTCTGATGATGCAGCAAGTGCTATTTTCCCACGGGCAGCCTCACCTACTAGCTCCTAAAGCCTTGTGGGGCTCAGAGATGCTAGTCTTCAACAGGACTCTGGGAGGGAGAGTAAAAGGATAGATTAATTCTCAACATCAAGGGCCAAAACATAAAACAACAACAGACAACTCTCCTCTGAGGTCCCTGTTATGGAACATGGGGTCAGCATAAAACTCAAACCTCCAAAAGTGCCACTCATCAAGGAACAAGCTTTGCAGATGTCTGAGAGGCAAGAGAGGTGATAAGCATGCTGGACCCCATCACAACAGAAGGAAGAAGGTTTGGGGAAATCCTGGGCATTGAGACATGTATTTCTCATGGCTTTGGCTGTAGGAACTTCTTCTCACGCCAGCCCCCAGACTAATGTCTACCCCACCCCCAACTGTCAGTCATAAAAACAACATCCAGGAAGATCACTGATTCAGCACTTTGGCCATCATTTCCAAAAGTCAATTAAAGTTTTTTTCTTAGTCTCTTTGAGAATCCCAACTCCTAGAAATTTATCTTAGTAATTAAAAATCAACAACCACCACGATTGTCTTGCTGCCTATGATAATAAAAAGCTAGAAGCAGTGTAAATGCCTCCCCAAGCCAAGGAAGCCGGAGGGGGGGGGGAGTGATCCAGTCAGTCAAAGAAAATATCATGTATCTGTATAAAATGACAATTATGCAGAATGGAGATTTCAATAAGTGGGAAACAGGATTGCAGGCAGCCGACAAGCTGCACAACTGTCACAATGATGTAAAATAACTTACAGGGGGACATCAGAAAAGGTGATTTATTAGTTGCAAGGTCCTAGGTCCTTTCCCACTTCCCTCAAATATTGCTCTGCAATAAAAATAAATTGGAAACACTTCCAAGCACATTCCTGAGCCTCCACATGCTCGGCCTTCACTTCTAGAAAGGCGGGTCTAAAGTTCTGCCTCTAACAACACCCCTCTCCCAGGCCTGGTCTAGGCTCAATAGGGTTTCCCACCCTGCAGTGTCCTGGAGGCTAAAACTGCAAACACAGCCAGTGAGATAAGTGTGAGGAAAACAGCAGAGTTGTAAAGGCCCTGCCCTGGCCCATAGCAGGAGGAAGTCCAGGCTCCCAGACTCTAGCAACAGCTAAGACTGGGAGAAATTTCAAACTGGGAGCATTAGCGGGACCTGGCAGTCATATCAGCACACAGTCACACTGGCCCGGGGCCTAGAAGTGGCATTCTGTTACTTCCAAGATGGAAGGAAAAGTTCTTTCTAAAGAGACCCTGTGCCTAGGGGTTACCTGCCTTGTCCTAGATGTCTCAACTCACGATTTCACTAGGAATTGATCTCAAAGTAGTAATTCTTCAAGAGAAAAAAAGTATTTCCCCACTGTCTAATACGATTAAAAGCTAAAATGATGAAAATGTTCCCCAAATCAAGGAATAGGTAGGAAACACACGGTTCAGTTACCCCAAATTAGCACATATCTGTAGGAACTGGTAATCATGGAGTCAAACCCCAGGCCACTCCTTGCCCCCCTTCTCCACGCCTTGCTCACTGCACTGACTCATCCATTTCACACCCACGTTAATAAGCAGGCTGATGACCCTGCTCAGGAGTGGATGACAGAGAACCTACTGTCTTCCCTGGCCCTGATGGTGGCTGGTCTCCCACTGGAGGCCCCTGGTAGCACTCCTTCCCCAATACTTGGTCCTCTTTCCTCATATCAGCCTAGTCATGGGGAAGCATGCAGTCCAGCCCATGCTTAGCCACCTGTGATCAGCCCGTTCCTTGCCTTCTTGACTCTCAATCTACTCACTTGTCAATCAGGGATCAATGAACCAGCCACCATCTCCCAGAGCGAAGCTATAAACAGACACAGACTTCCTAGCTGCAGGACCTCACTCAAATGATGAAACCTCTTTGAAGTCCCATCTATAAAATGTGAGCATCAGGAGTGCTTTGATGACTATATGAGCTGACAGTGGTGACAGTGCCCAGCATGGGCACCAGATGCGCTGGCTAAGTAAAACTGGGTGGCCCTGAGTGCTCCCTTCCGTGGTTTCTAAACTCCACACTCTCCTTGTCTTTCTCGGCCAGAGTAGAGGCCAGCAGGGCAACAAGCCAGCACCTCCCTCTAGGCTATCCCACCCAAGGCTCACCTGCTGTGGGCAGAAGGGGCTGCCCCTCCGGCTGCCTGCTTTCTCACCAGCTGTGTACTGGAACAAGGCAATTTTAACCTTGGAGCTGTGGGTTTCCTACCAAGTAAAAGGAAGTCAAATGGCCTGCTTGGGAGGAAGGGGGTGATTGAAAAGACTAAACATAAAACCAATCAGGCATCTTTCAAAACATTAGCTTGGCTTCTGGGCTGAGGAGCCCATCTTTTCTCCCCCTACTGTCTCCCAGGGTTTTCACCAGCCAGGCAATAAGCTTTCAGCACTCTGGAGTCCTCCCTTCCTTTCTGCTCTGAGCTATGTTCCTTTCTCACTGGCTGTCTGGAGGACAGACAAGCAACCTTAGGAGGTACAGACAGGATGGGGAACTTAGCATGAAACAATCAATCCTCTTTCCTTGATAGCTGGCCCAGCTCTCTGTTGGCCTGCAGATTCCAAAGTTTGGCACCTTCATCAGAAAACTGTCCATTATCTTTAGATTCATAATTAACCCCCATCATCCTGACACTTGCTTCTGCTGCCTTCCAGCCTGACTCTCCATTTTCTCTAACTTCTGATTTCTCACCAGCTATGGAGGAGCAGAGGAAGGTTTAGCCCCAAACCAGCACACTGCAATTTTTTCTGTGTTCGTACTGCCTTGCTGTTACACCTCAGGGCATGTACTTCTGCTTTGTCCACGCCCAAGTCCTCAGTAAAATGACATCATTAATATTCCCTTCCCAAGGTTATTAGGAGGCTTAATCAAGACTCCTGAGGTATGATCTCTAGCACATAGAGCCCTTCCCCCTCTGCTAAAGGTCATCATTGTTTGTCCTCATTAAAATGTGGACCATCCATTAAGGCAACTCCAGGCATGTTCCTCAAAGGCAATCACAGCTCCCAACAGCCCTCTGGGAAAAGACATTACCTAACTCTACCAACTACCCTTGCCCAGGTTCTCTCCAAAGAGGAGAATCTTGTATGAGATGCCCCCTACCCCACCGCCATAGCCACCAAATCCTTCATTCTTTGCCCTCTACCGAAGAAACTCTAAGTTGGCCAGAGACTGCCTTGAGCCAAATCCAAAGGTCACATCCTTGCCCTCTTTCTCCAGGCCCATCTTACCCCATTGCTTTCCCTTCATACTTCATGAATAGCCACCAGACTCTGCTCAGCAATGCTAGAGAGATGGCTTCAATAGGGGCATGCTCCTGCCCCACCCTCATTGAGCTTCTCTGATGTCTAGCTTCTAGCATGATGGCACTAGTGCTGTTCCTTCTCCTGTAACACTTCTTCCTCCATCTGCCTATCAAGTTTCCCCTTAACACACAAAGCTCACCCCATTATTCTTTTCCATCTCTGGGGATAAACTCCTCAGTGTTGGAAGCAATGGTCGCCTCCCCAAATATTATGAACACTTCCAGAAAAATAAACAAAATGCTCCTTTCCCACTCGCTCATTCAGCTCTTGCCCACTGATGCACTCTGCTGTCCTGGATTAGTCTTTCCACCAAACTCTGTCAGTGGTGCCACCATCCTAGCCAGTAGATGGACCACTCTATGCTGCTTTCAACACTCTCTCAAGTTCATCCATGCATCCCACCACCACCAAGCCCCACTTGTGCTCCCCATCCTCTCCTAGCTCCCAGCAGCAGAAAGCTAATCTAGAGAATATCTCCAAGTTTCCTCACCTGACCCAGCCCAGCCAGGTGAGCCTGGCCCTCCTGAGTCTCTGCTTTCACCATGGTTACCAACTCTAGCCTCACCTAAGATCTGAGTGAGCAGTCAGGAAGTAAGCTAATAAAAGGCAGAGTGAACTCCTTCCACAAAAGGGCTTGACCTCAGGCAGGGGCTCCCATTTGAGTTAATAAAGACACAAATCCTACTGCTAACCTCTGTAAGGATGTACATACAAGGAATTAACAAAATGTATGACAAGGCCAGAAGGGACACCTTTATCAGCAAAAACAATAAAGGAAAAGAAATCCGTTTCTCTGGGTAGCAAGCTAATGAGTGGTTGCTATGTCCAGAATGGGATAGAAGCAAGTAGGGGTGTACATAGGAAATCCTTGAACCTGCAACTGTCTATCATACTAGCCCCTGGCAGGACCAGTATTTTGTTTGGTCCAGGCAGGGTAGCAGCTAGGCTGTCCTCACCCTTTCTTCAAATCCTCCTGTGGTGTTCCCTAAACTTGAAAACACAGAATCTTTCATTTGGTCATCATCAGTCTTGCGAGCTGTTCCAATTCCTCTGGGGCCCGGTTCTTCCCAGCCTTGGGACCTTACTAGAGCCCAGTTTATCTACTGGGATTCAGTCCCTTCACATGCACCATTTTGTCTAATTCCTCTCTCACTTCTTTGGAGAGATCATGTTGACTCTCCCGTCCACACCCGGCCAGCCCGCCACCTGCATTCTTCCTACAGTTCTCCCAAGTCACGCTTGTGTAACTACTGAACATCAGGCTCCTGGGGTGCCAAGACTACATGCCTTACCATCTCCCCTGCTGCTGACAAACAAGAGGCACCTAGGAAATATTTACTAAGTATGAATGAATGAAAATCTCCCGAGATGTGCCTACCTCAGGACATGGAGGCATACCTTCACCATAAAAGACAGTTTGCTGAGCGTTGATAAAATGGAGATTTTGGAACTATTCCTTGACCAGCATCACTGTTTTCA
Organism: Cricetiscus sungorus; assembly: GCA_030556225.1. Taxonomy (NCBI): domain Eukaryota; kingdom Metazoa; phylum Chordata; class Mammalia; order Rodentia; family Cricetidae; genus Cricetiscus; species Cricetiscus sungorus. The sequence goes on from JANBXA010000141.1 coordinate 7,545,677, forward strand.
GCTACACTAAACCAATTGGCCTGGAGAACGTTGCCGAGACAGCAGCATCTTACAGAATGTAATGACCTTCCCCTACCACCCTGAACTAAAATAAGGTGAAAGTCACTGACCTCAAGGAGAATCTCCCCTAAAGTCATATTTACTCCTATAAAATACAAGACTCCTACTTGAAAGAAAGACAATGCTCAGGGGAAAAATCATATAAGGCAAATAACAGGTTATGATAATGAGCATGGTAAATATAAGCCAACATTTATGAAAAGGAAGTTATAAAAACATCAACAGCTCTACCCAGAATGATTAATTAAAGGGGCTGTGCTTGTGAAGGTAGAAAGCTGCTGCACAGGGGTCCAGAGAGTAGCCGGTGTGGGTTTACTTGGAGGCTCTCAGGTGCAGAAGGATGGTGCAGAGGGGTGTGACAAAGCCTGTAAGACACTTTGCTAAACTTGCACCTGTAAATCATAAAACAATATCCAAGTCTGTGACATGAGGTTCTGCGTGGCACCTGTGACAAACCAATGACCCTCTTCCAGCAACAGAGCTCTTCAAAATGTATGGCTACGGGCCACTGTTCACCAGGAAAAAAATGCCAGCCTCGTGTTACCCAGCTGCCAGAGTTCAACTCACATTCCCAGAGTAACTGCAATTGATTGAGCCATTAATTACCCCTGGAACATTCCTGACCACTGGATACAGATAGCTGAAGAGCTGTGAATAGTTACTGTATCTTTTCAAGCAAACACTTGTCCCCTAGTAGATTTTGAAGCTTCAGAGACAGATCTGATGCCCACAATATATTCCATGCTGCCAGACCCAGGGCTCTAAGTGGGACTGGGCTGGGGGTGGAGGATGGGTAGGACTGAGCAGGCAGAGGTTGTGGGCAGCTTTTCTTCTGACTCCAGGAGGACCTAGACAGCTATCAGAAACAGTCTAGCCATAGCCACCGAATCTTGCCCTCCTTATGGAAAGCCTCAGAACAATCATGCCTGTGTACAGCAGGGACTCTGGGCACAGGCACTTCACTCCACAGAAATGATGGCAGTTCCACTTTGACATCAAGTGCTTACTGTGTGTTAAGACTGAAGTCACTTGTATGAAATATCTCAGTCCTCAGAACAAGCCTTTAAGAGGGGCAAAATAGAATGTTGTAGAATGTTACAGTGTAATTAAGGAAATAAGATACCCCCCCATGCACGTGCCCCAGTAGGGGCTTGAACTTCAGAAGACTGGTTTCAGAGAGCCAAGGAAAACTGAAAGCTGTGTACAAATTACCAGAATTGTTTGTTTATGTAGAGAAGACAACAACAGTGAATTGTTCCAAACCACATTTAACCTCACAAAGAATCCTGCAGTTCAACTCCTACTCATAGGCTCAGTAGAAGGGAGTTGGGGAACTTTGAGGAGTATGGAGATCAATCTCAAACAGCCTCCATCCCACATAAGATCTCTGAGTATTAATCAGTGTGGTCAGGGCCCATCCAACCCAAACTACAGCAGAGGCAAAGCAGGGTGTGTGCCTTTTCAATACATCAGGGGGATAAACAAGAGAGTATTTGCTACATTCAATTCATTAATTTTTCAACAGAGGGTGTCATGGAATTGTTGCTTGGTAAGGAAACTTCAATTTCCTGTATGGTTCCTTCCTGTTGCTCAATAAATAAGACAATAAAAAACGGGACTTGGCAAGCAGTCTTAAAAATATGACACTCTCACAATTCTCCCACGTTACTTACAAATTAAGTTGCCACCATGTCACACTGTCAGCACTGCAACCCTGAAGATCTGGGTGTTTTGGCTAATCATTCTGGGAGTCGCCAACCTTTGGAAATGCTAAATGCTCCTGGATATTTCTTTGAAATGTAGAATAAAACAGTTTCTTCCCACACATCAAAGCCCCTACTATATCACACTGATTTAATTCAATTCTAAAAACTCTAATTAGTGGTTACATAAAATGGCTAATTATGCCTCCCTAGGTTCAGACAGTTTCTGCCATCTCAGTTACAGAGCCTAGGAGCTGTGTAATCAACACACCCACTGGAAGGAGAAGGCTAATTAGCATTGTTGATTGGTGACACAACTTATAATATTTTTCAGCAAACCCTGTAAAATGTATAAACATATCTTCACAGCTTACTAGCTTTTGGAATTAGCCTTAAGAATGCATGCATCCTGACCATAGTCCCCTCAAAAGGGTTTTAACAAAACGCACGCTCCAGCCATATAATCATCAAGATAAATAGCCCTGGCACCTCGCCATGAGCTTCAGAAGTTAGCTCACCTTCCCGGTGTGGGCATCACACCGGGTTTGGAGAAGTGAAAACTGAGATTGCCCGGCTCCAAGTCTTCCCTGCTCATCACCGAACCGCCAAGCTGCGGCTCCACCCCACTCCTGCTTCCAACACCGACGCTTTTAAATTTTTATAAAGCTTCACATTTCTCTGGGCGCGTTGCTTGGGGGCAGATCAATGGCTGCGGGATGAAATGAGGTCCTACCGGTGCTGGCCGGGCGCGGCGAGGTTCCCCGGGACAGGGACTCCTCCTCCGGCTGGGACTGGCTGCACTCCTCTGCTCCGCCCCAGCGCTTTTGAAAGTAAACTCCTACCTGCCTGTTGCGCTCCGCGATGCGCAGCGGGCCGCGCCCCCCAAGGCCTCCCCGGCTGCGGTTTTGTAAACGAAATGTAAAACACAAGCCAGCTCCATACCGGTGCCCGAAGACCGGCCAGGTGACCCCGGGCCCTGGCGTGGACCCAGATCGCGTCCTGTCCCAATGCGGCACAAATTGCCGCCCGCTGCCTCGGACACGCCGTCATACCCGATCGTCGCCCCGGCACACGCACCCAGGGGCGCACTCCAAAATCCAGCCAAGGCAAAGGGGCTTCCGAGGTAGCTCAGGCAACCCCAGGACTCGGAGCAATAGGATGGGACGGATTGAGCCCGGGGCAGGGATGGAACGACCCGGGTGCCAGAAAGCGCGACCCGAAGGGGCCCGGGGGCTCCCGGCTCGAGGCCCCGAACCTCGATCGGAGTGCTGGGGAGCAGGGACAAGCGCAGTTGGGCCTGACCTCCCGCCCAACTCAGTCCCCGGCCGCCGCGCCGCGCCCGCCTTTCCCGGGACTCACCCCGGCGCCGGTCCGCCGCGCTCCACGCCCGCGCTCTTGGGTGCAGCGCCCCAGCTCCGCGGCCTGCGCTGGGCTGCAGTGGAGGCACAGCCCCGCCGCGGTCGCCGCTCTCTGCTGCTTTCCGCTTCCTGTCCCGGCGCCGCCCCGCAGCCCCAGCCCAGCCCTGCTAGCCTGGCGAGGCGGCCAGCCAAGAGCTGCAAGCGCTGCGGGCCCCCACAGCCCCACAGCCGGGCCGGCCCACCTGCAGCAAAAGGCGGGGCGGGTCTCCCAGGTCTCACTCACACACTCACACTCACACTCACACACTCTCTCTCTCCCACACACAAAATTGCATGTCTCCCTACCAAACACACCAACATACCTCCCAGGTCCTCCCCACCCCACACACACTCACACACAAAATTGCATGACCCAGAGGTTCTGCCCACCAAACACCCCAACATCCCTCCAAGTCTCTCTCTCTCTCTCTCTCTCTCTCTCTCTCTCTCTCTCTCTCTCTCTCTCTCTCTCTCTCTCTCTCTCTCTCTCTCTCTCTCACACACACACACACACACACACACACACTTACAATTGTGCATAATAAGGTCAAGCCCTCTCGTTGTTTGCCATCAAGGCTTCAATCCACATATTCACGCGATTCAAGAACCAATATCTACCCCTCCCCCCAACTCATACATACTGCAGCTCACATAACACTCACACTTAAACTTCAATGTAGTCCAAAAGATGACCCAACCAATAACCACAAACGCCCACACCCCTATAGCAGCTTCTCTCTGCCCATCCCCTACCAGAGCGGGCATGTCTCTACTCTCCTGGTCTACCAGAAACTGGCATCTCTAAAGGCAGGGAGCCAAAAGTTCCGAGCTGATTAAGACCACTTCCCTAGCTGAGCCTCCCTGTGTGGACAGTAGTAAGGATGCTAATGTTGACCTTGAAGAGTTGTAGTGAAAATTCTAGAAAGTGCTGAGCAGTTGGTAACTGGTTTTTTTTTTTTTTTAATGAATATTTGCACCCTTCTTTCTTAGTTTTAATGGAATCCGTGCTCAGAATGACAGATCTACTGCTGCCATGACAAAATACTAGCGATAGGGCATGCACAGCAGGAAGTGCTGAGTTTGCAGTCTGTCTGCAGAAATGTTAGGAGTGATTTGGCTTGGGAAACTCAGACTTTCTCAGCCTTCTTCAGGAACCTGTAGCCTCAAGAAGCCCTTACTCCTCACTGTCCACTTTTTCCTATACCTCTATACTCCATTTCCCCTACACACACGCCATCTCCTTCCAAGTACACCCAGATGGTTAAGGCAGCTGACTGATTTTTCCCACTCCTTGACACCAGACTCCACTGTCCCCAAACACACTTACCTGAACCCCAGCCTCTAAATGACTCCAGAGACTAGCTCAAGACCCCAGCAACCTGATTGCAGGTAAAGCTGTCTGTCCAACATGATAGCTGCTCAGATAGGTAGAGAACTCTGGAAATAGAGTATCATTCATCTTGACATTTAGAACCACCTTACAAATTAAAGCAGGACAAGACATCCCAGGTCAGGTGTGAGGTTCCAGAGGAGCCCTCTGTAGTATGAAGAGCCTCTGTGAATTTTCATGGAGTGTAATTCCAGTTCACTTTAGGTGAGTAGGTCGAATAACCTTATGATAGGAGGCTTTGTGTGTGTGTGTATGGGGGGGTGTGAGAAGAGGATAGTCCAAAATAAATGATTGTAAATAATTAATCCATCTTGTGCTATTTGTTTTGCCCAGCAACCTTGAGTTTCAGAGTTGAAAAGCTCAGCTGAAGATGCTCAGACCCTGGGTGGCAGTTCACAGGACCAAATATAACCCTGGAGCAAGCCAAGCCACTTGTGGCAGAGCTATGCAGTGCCACTGGCTTTTCATCTGAAGGTGTCTCCTCTAGTTTTACCTTCATCAATAATGAAGGTGACACTGTAGGCACCATCTGCGACTCTTTTGTCTTGCTAATCTGTTTACTCCAAACTGAACAGGGGAAGAGAGACACTACGTATTGGTTGTTCTCAGAACTTTGGCCTTAATACAGCCACACATGCAACACCTGCATTTCCTTCTTCTCTTCTTATTTTGCCTTCCCAAGGCTTGTAGTGCTGTTACCTGCTGTGACCTGTCAAGCAAAACCCAGCTGTAAAGTGAAGAAACTTTTTTTTAGGGAGATGCAACCAACACATGTCTACTCAGCCCAGACAGGGACCAGACCAAAGTATGCATACTACAAAGTCCAGCTTGGTGAGCCAGTGGGTTGTATTGGGGTCGCTTATAGGAGTATGGATGGAGGTTACTTACCGAAGCAGAAACGACTGGAAGGCAGCTGCATCGCCAAAGCCCACCCCAGAATGAGTGGCAGGTCACAAAGCTGGGAAATGTGGATCACACTGCACAGCCTGCAGACAGCTCACATGGCTGGAGAGCATCCTTTCCAGGTGCCCAAGTCTAAACCTCATCCAAGCTGCTCAGCTTGTTTCTTCTTCTTCCAGGCCGCAGGTCTGGTCTCAGACTCTTCTTTGCAGCTGGGCATTCTTCCTCTGAAGAAGACTTTCAACTTTATTGCTTACTCTGGCAGGGAGGGACCTAGTGAATCTGATCAATTTCAGGGACTACCTGAAACTATTTTGAATTGTGTACCCTCCTGCTTACGGGGCTTTCCTAAAGGATGGACTGTTTTAATGCCAGAGGAAACTTACCTAACACCAACTCAAATCCCCGGCTACAGAAAGCTTTCTCTAGTTCTAACCAGCATGTAGTCTCTTCCCTGTTACCACTTCTCAAGCACTCAGGCTTCTTTTATTTGTTGGTTTTTTTGGAGACAGGGTCAGCCCAGAATGCCCTTAAACGCCTGATCTTGTTTTCTTCACCTCCTGGGTTCTGGGGTTACAGGTGTGTGTGCCGCCACATCCGGCCCTTCCCCACCCTGTCACAGACCTACCAACACAGTATGTGCTTAATCTTATTTACTTTTGAAATTCTTTTTAATTACAGGTGTGTGTGTGTGTGTGTGTGTGTGTGTGTGTGTGTGTGTGTGTGTGTGTGTGACAGCTGGGGTGGGAAAATGCCCACCTGTGAATGCGGGTGACATTAGGGTTCTAGAAGAGTGTGTTAGATTCCTTGGAGCTGGAGTTACAGGTGGTGGTGAGCCACCCTACATGAGTGCTGGGAAACTAACTCTGATCCCCTGTGAAAGTAGTATGTATGTGCTCTTAACTAGGCAGCCTTCTCTCCAGCCCAAATTTTTGCTTTCCTATAAATAGCAGAGTGTGACTATCATGACTTCTTACTCTTGAGAAGTTAATAGGGTAAGCAGGGGACAATTGACTGAAAAGTCATGACATCCATACTAGTTAGTTAGCAGCGGCAGGAGATGATGAAGCATGTTAAACGCTTTTACAGATGTCAACTATCTCAGCTCCAGAACTTGGAAGCTAATAAGTAAAGCAGAACAAACAGTAGTTAAATGAGAAGCAGCTCATGAGCATCCCAGTTTGTGTGTGCTGTAAATCAAAGCCTGGCCCTTTGCAAGAACAGATGTTGCTAACCTCTGGGCCATCTCTCCAGCCCCATACATCCCAGTTTAAAAGAGGGCAGGCTTACATAGAACACTCTTACCCACAATTGGAGACCTGGGAGTGAGAAAGGGCTCACCCTGAGGAATGTGGAGGCCCAAAGCTCATTTTTCTAGGCATTCCTCCTGGCACAAGACCACCCTGCAGAACTATAGCTAGCACACAGAGGGGAGACAGGGAAGCTGCAAAGTAAAGAACAGAAAGATTAACACCCATAAATATTTAAACTGGTAAAAGGAGCTGATCATTTAAAGAACCATTTAATGAAAAAATATAAGATCTACATATGTTTGACATCTGTTTTGGTTGTTGTTGATCATGCTGGTGATGAGCCTGGATGACCTGAGAAGGTCCGGAGGGAGGGAGGACCAGTTTGTCTTCACCTTGAGGGACAAAAGAATAGTCACAGGTGGAGGGTGATGGCTGGAAGAAGGAAGCCTCTCACAAGTGCTGAGTAAACAGCCAGCATCGTGTCTGTCTGACTGTGGGCATGGGTGTGTTTGGTGGGTGGGGGCAGCACTTGGCATACAGTTAATGCAGGGAGTACACAGGATGAAGCTAAGGAAGTATGCAGAGACATAAGGAATTCAAAAATCAGTGGGAGTATCAGAAAGTAGGGAACATTGCATGCATTTGAGCATTTAAAAGCAAGCTAGCTATATGATAAAACCTTCATTAATCCAAGAATAAATGCAAGTTTCTGAATTACAATGACTCCTCTTGGGAGTCTTCAGTCTGGGGAGATGGGTCGGTCTGCAAAGTGCTTGCCATGCAAGCATGAGAACCTGAGTTCAGGTCCCTGATACCCACATAAAAAGAGCAGCCTATGCCTATAATCTTAGCGTGTGGGGAGGTGGGGGCAGAGACAGGAGCATCCCTGGAGATCTGGGCAGCTAATCATTGCCCAGTAAATGAACTCTAGGTATAGTGGGAGATCTTGTGTCAAAGTAAGTAAGTAAGTAAGTAAGTAAGTAAGTAAATAAATAAATAAATAAATAAAGTTGAAAACCATGGAGGAAGATACCAGGTACCTACCACTGGTTTCCACACACTCATGTCCACAGATGCATATATGTGCACACATACATGCATACATACATAGAACACACACACACACACACACACACACACACACACACACACACACTTCCACTTCACAGTGCTACAAAAGCAGACCTGTCCAAAAGAAATCTGACTTTGAATTCTGAGTATTGGCCTTTACTCTGACCAACAATCCGCAGCCACAAGGAGCCACTGGTCTAGGCCAACCATGTGACCTGGGGGCTTAAAAACACAAATGTGGCACATTGCTTTCTCAATGTGTCCAATAAATTACATAAGACCGTCAACACGGAATTATAAAACAGGTCTTATAATTGATGCCTTTTTACCCCTACAGCAAAGGGATATAGATTCAGATTTAAGGTAAGCCAGGCCAAGCTATGATGTTTCATAGGCTAGCTATGTTAAGTGCTTCTAAGATAATTTCAACTTAATAGGTTTATCGGGACCATAGCTTCATGGTAACCAGAGAAGTGTGCATTCTTAGTGTATGTTAGTTACGAGGGAACTAAGTCTAGGTAGTGTCATACCAATCAGTGATTCAATAATTTATCCAACAAATATTTATTAAGCATTAACCATGATCAAGTCACTAATTTAGGCTCTGAGGACACATTAAGACAGACAAAAGCTTATACATGCATGGAGTTTATATTCCAGTGGGGAAAGAGGGACAGACAAGCAACATAAACATGCTCTCCTTAGCAACATAAGTGTTAGGTGGAGAGCAATGCAGGAAAGATAAGAGATGGGGCATGTGCATGACCACCCCCCCTATCCCTCACCTCCCCCCCCCACCCCCCTCAGGAGCTCAGTCACAACTGGCAAAGGTTCCTGTAAACTAACACAATGGAACGTGATAGTACTGTGACTGGGCTGGGGACAGGATGTGAATGCCATGGAAGGCCAGTGATTGAGGGCCTAGCTCAACCTACAGAGGCAGCATGGCTGAGGACCCAGTTCTGGAAGTATAAATGTGTGGGACATAACAAGGAAGGGGGCACTAGGAAAAGGCAGAGATGTATGACCTCGCACGACGTCTAGGAAGGTGCCTTTCACAACCATGTGCAGTGCAAGCTGCGGGCCAGCAGGGGCAGTGGGGTTCGCTGAGGCGCTGCTATAGAACCACAGGCCTGGATGGTGAGGGCCTGGCATACTGGCGGCGGTGGACAGGAAATGGAGAAGCTGAATGTTGAAGCCGAATGGCTTGCTGCAGGTGCCAGTCTGCAGTCTGGGCTGGGGGACAAAGTGACTCTGAGGACTCTAAGATTCATGGGAGAAAGAAGACACAGGCCTGGAAGAGACACAGAGACCAGGGCTCAGGGGACAGTATGTGGTGGGTGTAGAGGAGGTAAAGGGGGAAACATTGCCAAGCAGGATGCAGAGAACCTGCAGATCTTGACTGAGTGAGGAGGGTGACTTGGTGGGAGGGGCTTGTGAAGCAGAGAGAATGGCTTGTAAGAAAATAAGGAGCTCACCACCGTGACATGAGAGAATGGGGCCACCACAGGCACATTAGGAATGGGTAAGTTCAGATCCAGGCAAGCAAAGTGCATGGATCCCTGTGGAATGCACAGGAGCCATGAATGACAGTTCACATTTATGGTGCATTTGCTACATGTTAGGTGTTGTGCTAGTGTTTTACAGAATCTGTTTATTCCTCATCCTAACCATGACACTGAGGCTATCATCCACATTTGTACCGGCTGGTTTTATATCAACTTGGCACAAGCTGGAGTCATTTCAGAAAGGGAACCTCAGTTGAAAAAACATCCCCCCCATTAGCCTGTGGAGAAGCCGCAGTTCACTTTCTTGATTGATAATTGATGTTGGAGGGCCCATCCCACTGTGGGCCATGTCACCCTTGGGCTGGTGTTCCTGTTGCTATAACAATGCAGTTTGCGAAAGCCATAGGAGCAAGCCCGTGAGCAGTGTTCTCCATGGCCTCTGCTCCCTTTCTTCCCATAGGTCCTTGAGTTCCTGCCCTTAGTTTTTTTGATGATGGACTGTGTTGTGAGAGTGTAATCAAAATTAACCCTTTTCTTCCCACGTTGCTTATAATCATGGTCTTTATCACCCTATGATAACTGTGCAGTTGGAACCCCCAGCTCGCTCCTCCACGATCTGAGAAGCTCACCCCTTTCTCTCTTTCTCTCCAAACCCTGCCCTCTCAAAGAGTCTCCAACAAAGAAAAGGTGCCAAAAAATCCAGTTCTGCATTCTTGGCAGCTGTGGAAGCTCCTCTGCTGAAATTGCCTGCAGCACTTTCTGCCTAAAGAGTTCAGTTTTTGACCATACTTGAGCACAAACCCAGCTTGTGGCAGACTCGTCATCACCCCTCACCTACAGGCTGTATAACCTCCCTGCTTCAGTTTGGACAGGACACTTCTCCAGCCTGGATCTCTGGAACTGGAGAACTCACCCAGGAGTTGCTTTGCTCAAATAAACCTGTTCATTAATTTTTTCAATTCAGCTTGCTCTGTCTTACTGTTTCAGTGAAGAAACTATTATGGGGCTACAGAAAAATCTATTAATACCATTCTACAGAGAAAAGATACAGAAAAGCCAAATAACTTGCCTGAGATGGCTTAGCTGCTAGGAGCTGGGCGAGGCTTGGCTGACCATAGCGCTCTCTCTCTCTCTCTCTCTCTCTCTCTCTCTCTCTCTCTCTCTCTCTCTCTCTCTCTCTCTCTCTCTCTCTCTCTCTCTCTCTCTCCCCCCTCTTTCTCTCCCCCCTCTCTCTCCCTCTCTCTCTCTCTGTTTAAGTGTGTGTGTGTGTGTGTGTGTGTGTGTGTGTGTGTGTGTGTGTCCTCAGAGGACAAGAGCGCACCAGATCTCTGGAAGTTGGAGTTATAGGCTGCTATGATCTACCTAGCGTGGGTTTAAAAGTCATGAAGAGGAGTTGGAAGGGATGGCTTAGCAATTAAGAGCACTTGATATCCTTGAAGAAGACCAGAGTTCAGTTCCCAGCACCCACAGAGTGGCTCACAACCATCAGTGACTCCAGTTTCCCACCCTCTTCTGACCTCCACATGTACCAAGAATGCTAATGGTGTGCAGGCAAAACACTCATACATGTAAAATTAATACATTTTTAAAAAGCAAAAGCATAATGTAGTGATACTGTGTTTTGGGAACAGTCTATGTAACTTTCCATCCAGTAAAGAGGTGAGTGAAGAAATACCGGCTGTGTGAAGCAGAGATAAGATGGGAGTGTGCAGAGGTGAAGCTGCTGTCACTGTTGTGATGTTGCATCATGGGAAGCTCTGAAACCTTTCTATCAGCCAGGGAGAAGTACATTCAGAGAAGCTAAAGTTTAGAAAAGAAGAGCTAGTTCCAGGTAATAAGGTCGTGTGATGAAGAGCATGGGCTTAGGCCTGCACAGTGCAAACGATGGTGAGATGGCTTGGGTCCAGTGACAGTGGGGAGATGCAGTAGGAGACAAAGCTCTGAGCTGATAGAACCAGGGAGGCTGAGAATGGAGCCAGGCCACACAAGGAGGGTGTCTGATCACCTCCTTCTGAGAATCTGATGGTCATTGGGGTGGAAATCGCAGACAAATAAACCCCTCTCCCCAGCTTTAGCAAGCAATGTGAATTAGACCTAAAGGCCCTTCTGGGGACCCCAAACACAGTGCGCTGCATGGTCTCTTTCACATCTGAAGAGTTCTTTCTTCCACACTGTGGTGGAAGGAGGGATAAATGCTCTCCCATTGAGCTATGTCTCTGCCCTGTGACTTTAGTCACTTCTCCCATTGCTGTGGCAAAACACAAGCTAAAAACAAGTTAAGATCCAAGGTGCAGTCTGTAGGCGGCCGCCCGCAGGACGCCATTACAAGATGGCGAACTTCCTCTTTCTTGTTTACCTTATTCGGGCATACGCCAGCTTGGCGGCTGCACTCCAGCATGCCTGCTCGTTCCCTAGCCAATCCCGTGGCTCCAACACTGAGGCGAGGTCTTTTGAGCCTATGAGACCGTGACCCGTTGCCTAGTAGGATATATAAGCAGCTGTCCCTTCCTGCCCGGGGCCCCTCACCTTCAGCTCTCCCTTCAACCAAGAAGCGCTCCAATAAAGTGTGATCTGAGAAGAATCCTCGTGTGGTTGCCGTCTTTCCTGCGGGTCGGGCTTGGCGCGCCACAGCAGTCCATCATGGAAGTCATGGTGGCAGGAGTCCGAAGGAGCTGGTCATCTTTCAGGCATAGCCAGGAAATAGAGAGAACTCCCGTGTTCCACAGTTATCCTAGAGCTCATCAAGTTGACAGTGTGTGGACAAGTGTAGACTTCAGGTGAAGTCACTGGGTCCATGGGTGCCTAAGCAGTCAAGGTCTATGGACCAAATAAATATACTCCCTCCCCAGAAAGGCCAGCCCTTTGGATGCCTCCAGGATTCTCTGCAAGTCCGGGCAGGTTGGCCAATAGGCTCTCAGACCCAGGGAGGAAACATGATTCCAGGTGAGTAGATATGTGTTCTCAGAAGCAGGATCCTTCCAGGCCTACAGGCAAACCCTGAACTTGTTTGTTATCAGGGCGAAGAATATGAATCAAGCCCACAGCAGAGGGTCCAATAAAGACCCTGCCTGTGCATATGACTTTGGGAACGCTGGGTGTTCCCAAAATGACCCCAGTTGCCTCCAAAGAACAGAAGGTTATGCTCATGGGCCAACCCTGGGCAGAGTTGAGCTAGACTCCTGATCCTTTATGGGACAGGGAACTTTCTTCTTTTATGCTAATTTTTAATCTGTGATAGCATCAGTAGCCCATTAACTATTTATGAGAAAAAACTTGAATAACACACCACATATGGTGTTAAGCTAATTATTTAGATTAACACCAGGTGGCATTATTTTCCAAGGGTGAGGCCAAGCTTCTGGAACTATTAGCCCAGCTCAGGCTCCTGCTGTGTAAAAGCTTCAGGCAGGAAAGGAAGGCCTTGACTTCCTGGCACCCAGCAGATTCATTCTCTCCCCTGAGCCTGAGTCACAGATGGTGTGTGGGAGAAGTACAGGTGAGGTAGGCTGAATCTGGACACAGTAGGACAACACAAACATCTGGGCAATAAGACAGTATTAGTCTCTCTCTCTCTCTCTCTCTCTCTCTCTCTCTCTCTCTCTCTCTCTCTCTCTCTCTCTCTCTCTCTCTCATCTTTATTTTATATGTGTGGTTTTGCCTGAATGTATGTTTGTGCTCTACATATGTGCCTATTGACCACGGATGCTAGAGGAGCATTGCAATCAATCATATGGATTCTGGGAACCAAACCAAGGTCGTCTACAAGAGCAGCAAGTGCTCTTAACTGCTGAGCCATCTCTCCAGGCCCTAGTCACACATCTGTAATTTCTGTATTTCTGATGTCTTGATATCTCTGGCCCTCTGCATCCTTTATCAGCCTCCTGTGGAGCTCTTTCACTCAGGACCTCTGTGGTCTACTCTGAGACCCTCGGGGCCTGGTGCCAGACAGGAGAGATAGCCTTTATCCCGAGTCTGCAGAAATTATTCAGATTAGCTGATCCTGTCCTGTCCCATCTGATCCTCCTCCTACAGGAACCACAACAAAGCCTCTTAGCCACATTCCCAGAACACAAACATTGCTAAACAACAGGAACTAAGAAATCAACTGGGCATGAGACAACAGCAGACAATGGCCTAGGAGAGACAGGAAGCAAACAAGCAATCCTTACCATTTCTGCAGTTTTCTGCCTATAGAGTGCTCAGGCTGTGATACAGGAAGGGGGTAAGCCTCTTCAGCTCTCCTTACATCTAGGAGGCAGGGCCAGGGCTCAAGGAATCTGAATAGCAGAACTTCAGATAGTGCTGAGGAGGAGAGCCTAGGAATGTTCAGGGTTCCCTCTGGTATTCTGCCCAACCCAACAAGTTCAGTGTAAGAGGAAAACACTCTCCAAATGACTGAGAGGGAGCAATGCCAAAAACTCATGGTGGGTGGTGGGTGGTGGTGGTGGTGGTGGTGCTAAGTAGGTTTGAGTCAATAGGCTAAAAACTCTCAGCATCCATAGGGTTTGGTAGAGTAATCAGAACAGAAAGTCTCATCTTGATGGTGGGACAAAAACAAAACCAAGAAACAAACAAACAAAATGTAACAATAATAAAAGCTCTGGATTAAATGCTTCTCTGCTTGTGCCAGACAAGGCTTTCAAAGACTGGAACGTGTCATACTGTTCCCAGTACTTCTTATCACAGAACAAAGTATATATGGAATTCCCAGCTCCCAACAAAACAAATGTGCAAGGAATAGAATACTGGGAGAAATAACCCAACCTGTAAAGAAGCAGAAGAAGAGCTAAGGAGAAGCGAAAATGCATCCCTGGAAACCTACCTGCACGGATTCAGATGATGGACTTGGTAGACGCATGAAGTGGTCGTTCAGGTGCATCTGTGTATGTTCCCAGCACTATAGGAAAGGCTGGGCATGGCAAGTAAAGCCACGGGAATGGTAAGGATGCAGAAGCTGAGCTTCCAGAGATGAAGAAGAGGATGCCCTGTTTATTTTTTGTTTTTTGACTTTTCTCCTTCGTGTTTCATTTGATAATTTCTGTTGCTTGGTCCTTAGTCATAAACTTTCTGCAGTATTGTACCTTCTGATCTAACTGTTGATCCCATGTAGCAAACTTTTTCTTTCAAAAATCTTCATGTTTTAAAAAAGGATTTTAAAAAAAATGTATATGTCTGTCTGTGTCTATGTGAGTCTATGCCATATTTTCACAGGTACCTTCAGAAGCCACAAAAGAGCATCTGATCTCCTGGAGCTGGAGTTACAGGAGGTTGTGAGCTACTGGGTGCGCCAGAGTTTAAACTCATGTCCTCTGTAAAAGCACCAAAACCTGCTGAGTTGTCATTCCAGCTCAGGAAAACTATATTCTTATGGTTTGAACACAAAATGTCTCCCAAGTGTTGAGTACTCCCTAGCTAGTAGCACTATTTTGAGAGGTGCTGAGGGCTAGCTGGAGGAAGTTGGTTTGTAGATATGTCATTTGCCAGTCCCTTCCTTGTTCTCTCCTTCCTTCCTTCCCGCTCTTCCTCGGCTTGCTCCTATCACCATCATATTCTGAGACATTAAAAGTCCAGAATCAACAGAGACAAGAGCTATGACTAAGATCTCTTAAGTTCCAAGCAAAACTAAACCATTCTTCCGTATGTTGTATTTGTGCCACAGTTACTTCTGTAACTTGCAATTCTATACAATATGTCCATGACAACCAGTAAAAATGTCTTGCCAAATTTAAGAGGAGGAGCCGGGACTCAGATGGTAGATGCTGCCTAACATTCGAGAAGCCCTAGGATTGATGTCAAGCACTGCATAGAACAGGGTATGGTGGCACATGCCTGTGCTCTCATCACCCAGAAGATGGGAGTTGGGGCATCAAAAGTCATATTCATTCTTGGCTGGCCTGGGCTACATGAGATTCTGTCTCCAAACAAACAATCAAACAAATAAAAAAACAAAACAAAACATACAAACAAAGAGCTAAGGTGTAACAAAAAAAAAATCTTCAGACGTATAAAGTTTGAAAGAACTCACTTGACAAAAGCTTATTTCAAAGTCTGAGAAATTAAGCTCATTAACCATTTCTCATGTAACATCTGATGTGTTCCCAATCACGTGCTCATTTTAAACACTTGCATCTTTAAATTTTATTTGGATCTCTTCTGTACCACCCATTTTCTCCTTAAAGTTTTATAAATGTGGATTGTAGTTAAAATATACATTTTAATGTTCTTGTCAGTGAGATTTAACATCTATACCTATTCTATGTCATTTTCAAACAATTAACCTATTTTTTCACTTGGGTTCTCTTTGCCTGATTTTTGACTTGGTTGGTATTTTATTTTTATTACTATTGAATGTTAAACTTTGTGATGTTTATCTTGTGTGTTGGACATACTTGGTATTTCTATAAATATTGTTCAGCAGCATTGCAGACATGGCTCAGTGGTTAAGAGCAGTTGTTGCCCTTCCAGAGGACAAGCTTTGATTCCTGGCACCCACATGGTGGCCCACAACCATCCATAACTTCAGTTCCAGATATCTGATGCCCTTGTCGCCTCCGTGAGAATTAGTCATATACAGGATTATATACACATATGCAGGCAGAACACCCATTCACATAAGATAAATAGATCTAAAAAATAACCCAGTTTAAAATGCTACACAAAAATTTAAGTGTGTCTGTCCACTAAGATACTTGGAAACAATCTAATCCCTTAGGGCTTGTTGTTTTTCAGTGTGTGTATTAGTTAACTTTTGTGTTACAGTGACAATATCAGACAGAAACAACTTCAGGGGCTTGCTATTTCAGAAGCTACAGTTCATGCTTTCTTGGTCCTATGACCTTGAGCAAAACATCCTGGCAGTGGCGGGTGTGGCAGAGGACAGCTGTTCACATCACAGCAGACAGGAAGCAGTAAGCATGGCAGGAAGAAGGGCTCTGCTGCACCTTTCTAAGGTCCATTCCGAGTGACCTACTTCTGCTGGACAGATCCTACCTCCTGAAAGTTCCACAACCTCTCAAAAATGTCACTGGCTGGGAAAGAAGCATTCAACACAGGAGCCTCTGGGGGCTTTTCAGATTCAAGTCATATAATGAGTGGGCAGAAACAGAGCCATGGGTTCCATGCATACATGGCTTAGGAGATTTTCCTCCTAGTTCTTCTGGTTCTTAGCACCATCTCTGCAGCAGATGGTCTCTCATGGCTTGGGTCTTTCATGGCTTTCCAGAGCTTGCTCTCCTGAGGCAGTGAGCCCAGGCAATCCTAACTCTTACCATATTTTCTTCCTGTCTTTCAGGCAACCCGATGCTCAGTTGCCTACTATTCAATATCATGAAAGACATCATCTTGCATATTTTGTACAACTTGCTGGCTTAGGAATCACTGTTGTCTTGGCTAAAGCAGAAGTCCTAGACCATTTATATTTAATTATTTTAAAATTAGTTACATATTATAAATCATATTTAATTTATTTTGTGATTGGCTTCATGTCTTCCACATAGTTGTTACTTTCTACTGGTTTTGTTCTTTTTTCCTGCCTCTATTTGTATTATTTATTTGTGATTAATTTTACCTGTAATTGTTCTCTGATGGGAGATGTCATTCTGTAAATATGTTTCTCTTATTGGTTAATGAATAAAGCACTGTTGGCAAATAGGAAGGCAAAGTAGGTGGGGTTAGGAGACAAGGAGGATTCTGGAAGATGTAGTAGAGGAGAGTCAAGATGTAAGAACTTGAAAGAAGAAGGTCCAGACCCTCTCTCAGGTAAGATAAGACCACATGGAAACACTTAGATACATAGAAATGGGTTAATGTTTAAGATACAGCTATCCAATAAGAAACACTAGTAACAGGCCAACAGCTTTATATCTAATACAGCATCTCTGTGTGTTATTTGGGGCTGACACAGCTGTGAGACCAAGCTGGTGGGGAAAACTTCTTGTAACAGTTCTCTAATTATTCTTCTGAATTTTCTTCAGTGGTTGACCCTAGGTTGACAATATGCATGTTCATCTTATCTTGCATGTGTATTGTATCAGCCATACATGGTATAGAAGTTTACAATAACATGTATATTCTCTTTTGTTTTCTTCTGACATTTCAACTTAATTTTTTTTTTACAGATTATAAAATGTACAGACATTCTGTTTGTCATCAGCTAATCAACTATCTCACGGTGCAATTCAGGATAAGTAGAATGGTTTGTTTTATATCACCTCACTGTCTATTGTGTATATGTCCTTCCTTGGTTGCATTCAGATTCCAATTTGGTATCATTCTTTTTAACCCAAAGGGATTTAAATCTTAATATTCCTTATAAAACAGTTCTGCCTCAGATTAATTTGCCTCAATTTTATTTATCTGAAGCACTGATTCCTTTGCCTCTATTTCTTAGATATATTTTTTTCCCCCTGAGAACATAAATTTAGATAGATGGTCTTTTCCACTCCTAGTTACCTTTCTGTTTCCTCCAACTTGTTATGTGTCTTGTAAGATTGTTGTGTTGCTGATCTTTGTCCTACACTCTCTGTCTTCTCTGCTAGCTTTTCAAAGATACTGTCTTTTATTTTGGTATTAGCAATTTGGCAATCATGTATCTAAGTTTTGTTTTGTTTCTTTCTTTCTTTCTTTCTTTCTTTTTTTTTTTTTAAATATTTGTTCTATTTGGGTTCTCAATGACCCTTAGAGTCATAGCCCATAGCTTCATGTCTTTAATCATTTAAAAAAATTTTCACAAAGATGCCTTCAATATTTATTCCATTTTGACCCTGGTCTCTAGTTGCCATAGTTACATGTATCTTAGACCATTTGATATTGTCTCATCGCTTTGAATACTTTGATCTTACACTAATTTTTCTCTTTGTATTTTAGTTTGAATCCTGTCTGTTGACTCAAAGTCAGTGTGGTTGATATTTTTTCTCAGCTGTGTTTTCTCTACTCAGAGCCCCACTAGAGAAAATGTTTATATTTGATATCATGGTTTTAATATTTAGTATCATGGTTATAGTATTAATAAAATATTAGTATTTAATATTTTCCATCTCCCTCAGTCCTTCATGACTTCATATTTTACTTTTAGGCTTTAACAGGTTGTGCACTTACAGTAAAGTTTCTCTCTGATTGTTCAAACATCTGAACAATGACTGATCATGCTTTCTATGATAGGTTGTTTACCCTTACAAATTTTTTTTGCTCATTTTTTTAATCAAATATCAGAGACTGGGATAAACAGCATTTATACTTTATAAAGCTTCTTAGGACTGTGTGGAGTTTGTCACTGGCTCACCAGCCTAGGAGTGTGGAGAGGCACAGCACCCGCACAATGAGGCATTCACAGATAAATCCCAAGAACCAATAGAAAGCTCAGATCCATGGCAAGCCAGCCCTCCAAGGCTCAGAAAATCTGCTCAGGGCAGAGGGGAGTCTCAGCTCCTTGCACCCTGCTTTGCATCACAGCTGAGGAGCCCCTATGGAATCCAGGGTGGCCATCCCCCAGCATTCCACTGGGTTTTCTAGTCTGGAATGTGGGCCAAAGCTTCAATGCTGTGGAGCATCTTATCCCAGGAAGGAGGAATAAGGACAAAGCCCAGCTTCCTCCAGTCAGCTTGTCTTCCTCTCAAAATGTCTTACTCTTGACATGTCTTAACCAGAGAGCTGAAGGGACCTGGGGAATCACTGAGTTAGCCGGGCATGGAAGCTTGGAAATGCACACTTGGAAGTGGAACCATCTCTTTTCCTGTCAGGCCAATAGCTATGAGGTGGGAACTGAGGTTGTCTAGTCAGAGCTGCCCTGCTTTGGCTTCATGTTCTAGTCGTGGGCTACCACTGGGGTGCCCTTCAGTTTTTCTTGGGGTTCCTACTCCCCACTCAATCCTTAGTTCTTACACCACAGGGAATTCCTCTCCTGTCCCTCCTGTATCTACAGAGTTGTGGGGCTCAGTGCTAGGGCTGCAGTAGTCAGGGAGTGGCCTCTATTGTCCCAGAGTGGCCCCCATCTTACAGGAAGCATGGGTGGGGAGAGGCTTTATGAGCCTTCTTGCCTTTCTCATGGGTAGCTGAACTGTGCTTTGTGCCTATCACTACCCTTCTACTGTGCCACGGTCTCTCCTCTACATCAGGGAGAGATTCTGGAGGGAAACAAGTTTTGCTTCCATTCTGTTTCCCATGATGGTCCTGAGGGTGCACTTTCTACCTTCTAAAAAAGAAGAGGGGACTTTCTTCCTCATCTACTGCAAGGAGCAAGGGCCTAGGTGTTCACTTGTCTCTCCTGTAGTGGCTTACAGCTTTGTTCTGTCGCATGAAGGGACTCATGGCATTAGCAGGCTATGTACCCATCATCTGTCAACATCCATCACCTCCCCTCCTGTGCCAGTCTTGCTGGATGAACATGAAATGTTCCCTCTGAACTCTTGGTCCACTGTTTAGAGATTGTGGAACCTTTGGGATATGACCACTAGCTGGCTAACTTAGGGCTGGAGGGAAGGGGCTTGATAGGTGGGCACAACATCCAGCCTGAGCCAAAGCTGTGAGCAGCTTCCTCAAATCCCTGCCCCCAGCCCCTGCACTCTAGGGAGTTACTAATGTTCCTCCTTTGCTTGTTTGGTGGTCTTGCCTTTCTCCCCTACTCTGTGGGAAGAGAGGCTGCATGTGTTCCCAGCCCTGTCTCTGAGGCCTGGTTCCTTTCTGGAATATGGTTTATTTGGAAGCTTTGTGGCCTCAGCTTTTTTCAGAGGCTCCATAAAATTTTACCTGACTTTTCTTCACTGTTAGGATGGGAACAGCATTCTTTCTAGCCTCCCTCACCCTGGGCGGCTGAATTTCCCATTTCACGTGTGAGGAACCAAGTTATGCTCAGAGGTTATGCTTCTCTGTGGACAGATGATAAAATCGGGGCTCCCTGGTGCTGCTGGGCTGGGGAGGGGGAAGACAGAAATGGTTGTATAGGGGTAGCTGGAGAGTGGAGAGCACTTGAGTGCTCACCTCTCCATGAGCATCAGCACTGCCTTCAGTCACCACTCACAGGGCTCCCTGGGTCACTTTCTGGAGCACCCCAGATTAGGACTGGCTCATACACTGAAGAAGGAAGCCTGTGTGAGAAGAGTATGCTGCAGCTCCACCCTGCATCAGAATTGAGGCTGACACTCACTCTCAGCTGTTGGCTGTCCACTGTCTGCTCTATGCATGGCCAGCACTTCCAACCCCATTCCACATGCATGGCCCACAGCTCACAAGCCTAATCAACTAGGGATTCCTCCAGCATGCAGAGCCCTTTTGCAACCATCTTGGAGGCATTTCTTTTCCAAACAGTTTCTTTCCACATGACTGCCCCACTGAAGCTGAGCCTTGGGAGAAAGCACGTGTGTGTGTGTGTGTGTGTGTGTGTGTGTGTGTCCATCCAAAAATTAGCAACTTTGTGCATTGTGAGAGTGGAATGAAGGATGGGCTGTGGCATGGATTGGGCGCCCAGCAAAGGTAGGAGACAGTTTAGAGGATACTCATGGGGGAAGAGAGGCAGACATGGAGGGATTGAGTTCTTCTGAAGGTGTTAGATCAGCTCCACAGATATCACTACTAATGCTCAGGTAAAGCGCAGGTGTCTATCAGAAGAGGAGTTAGCCAGCCGGCTACTAATGCCAGAACACACTGGTGTGCTGCTGATATTTTGTATATGATCCAACAAATAAAGTTTACATGAAGATCAGAATGCAAAGCTAGCCACACTAGCTAGCCATAGAGGCCAGGCGGTGGTGGTACTCACCTTTAAATTCAGCACTCAGGAGACAGAGGCGGATGGATCTCTGTTAGTTCCAGGCCACCATGGGCTGCATGAGATTGAATCTGTCTAAAAGCGAAACAGAGCTCACACAAAGGTGATCCCAGCGCGTGGGATCACACACCTTTAATCCCAGCACTAAGGAGGTGGAGACAGGAGTGATATGGCTGAGGGGAGGGAGGAGTACAAGGCAGAAGGAGACAAGAGAGAGATGTAGTCTGAGGAGCAGTGCAGTGTAGGGGGAAATCAGTCTGAGGATTCAGTCTGAGGACAGGCTCTCCCATTCACTCTGAGCATTGGTAATGTCTGGCCACTTTGCTTCTCTGATCTTCAGCATTAACCCCAATATCTGTCTCTGACCTATTAGAGCTCATGCTATACACTTGGATACCACATAACATTTGCCCAGCCATCCTCTCTTGGCCACCACAGCTGCCCTATGACCAGGGCCTTGCAAGACCAGGCGTGGAGCAGTACCATGGGTGTCTAGTCATCCATTGAGTAATTGGCTGAGAAGAGTTTGATCCCAGCTGCTCCAAGGGCATGTCTCATCCTTCTCATATGGCCCATGTTACCTGTGGTGTGGTACCAGAGAGGAATGTTGTTCCAAGCTAATTATACGAAGGGAGCATCATAGGTGGTCCCATGCTGCAGGCTGAGCCAAGGGAAGGTGAGGCACATATATGGAATGGCTTGCAGGTTTGGTTTGGGGAAGATCTGTGAAATTTCTACTGTTAAGAATTGAATATTACTATATTTGTGCACTGTATCATTTTAAAATGCAAATTTTTGAGACATGGTATCATGGAGGCCAGGCTGGCCCCAAGATTTCTGTATAGCTAGGCATAGCCTTAAACTTACAATTACAGGCATGTGCTATTATGCTTGATGTATGCAATGTTGGGGACAGAATCCAAGGCTTCAAGACTTCACACATGACCAGCAAGCACTGTCAGGGCCCATTGTTATTGACTCCATTCCATCTTGACTTAAGGTCAGAGAGTTCAAACCTATTCTTACTCCTCAAGTCTAAACAACAGGATGTTGAGCCTGAGGTGTGGCTGCTGGATGTCTTGACCCTCAAGACCAAATAATAGAATGTTTGACTTAGGGCATAGTTAGTAGATGTTTTGAGTATTAAGGAGGTAATTACATTTGTTTGTTCCTTGTGTCATGGTAAGAAAGTCTTTTGCCTTCCCCTTTTAATTGGGGTATATAAGGGCAATGAGTAATAAACTTAGGGTGTATGCAGTCTTCACTGACTTCTTTATTTTCTGTCTTTTGTCTCTCTTTTCTCAATCCTCACACCTTTCAGGCATGATTGAACAGGTAGGCTGGTCCCAACAAAGCACACTACCGATTTAGCTAAATCTCTAGTCCCTAAAAAACCCTTCCCCAAAAGAGTAAAATATTTGATTCCCTTCCTAGTAACAGTGTAGGATTTAAATCTGTTAAGAAAAGAGAAAAAATCCTGACTCCATCAATTATCAGCAAAGGCCACCATGGAGCTTTTGGTTTTTCTTTTTAGCCCTCGTGGACATTGGTTTCTTCATCAGGAAAAGTGAAAACATGATACTTAGTCACCAGGTCTATTGAGGAGATGAAGTCAAATAATGAAGATAGAATACTTCCTGCAAGAATCACCAATTTGTCTATGTAGTCTCCAAATATTGACTGAGAGGCTATGGAGTGTTACTTTACTGGGGATTCTTCAAAGAATCAAAGTTTCACTGTCATAGCCTTCATATGCTAGAGTAGGAAATAAATGCATGCACAGAGGAACTGAAGTGCTTTGGAGAACAGTGTGGCAAAGGGAGAGGCGAGGGTATCAGGGAAGAGCTCCTAATCCAAATGTTGCATGGCGTGTGTGGTGTGTGTGTGTGTGTGTGTGTGTGTGTGTGTGTGTGTGTGTGTGTGTGTGTGTGTGTGTAGGCCTCTCTTATTAGCTGATGTTTCAGTTGGGGTCTGAAGTAAGCAAGGGAGCAAGCATCAGAGGTCCTAGGGGGAGCTGCAGAAGAGGAAAGAATAAGAAGAGAGTTCTTGAGTGGGTAGGATGCTGGGTAAGCAGAAGAGTGAGAGTGAGGGGCAGAGTGGGGATGAGGAGTGGAAGGAGATGAAGGGATGGGGCTGAGGGTCAGGAGAAGCTCTGAAGACAGTATGAGTCTTAGGCAAAGCGAGGGTAGCAGCTTTGGCCTTGAGATGGGAGCCACAGATATGTGTAAGTGGGCACAGGCCTGTTACTACCTTTGGCCTGGCTGCCACCTGGAGTATGAACTGTGGAGAACTCCAGGGAGCTCATCAGGATGCATTTGTAATGTCAGGAAATGATGGCTATGAGGTGAGAAGAGACCATTTAACCTGAGTGAGAGCAATTAGCCTGAGATGTTAGGCTTGATGTCTAAGAGAAAGGCCAAGCAGACAGAAAAATATAGGGGATCTGACATGCAGGAAATAGAAATGGGCAGGTGAAATAGAGAAGAATTTGTAGGACCATTCATCCTCTCCTCCCATTTCAGATACTTTTAGTGAGGTGCATAGAAGGCTCTGGAAAAGAACAGTGGGACTGTGAATAGGCTCCACCCCTTCCTGGTGATGCCTATGCTCTGTGTTTCATTTTTCCATGGACAGTTACATAAGGCAATGTGGTATGATATGCTCTAGTTGCCTAACAAAACGGGACACATGCGGATTAAGACACTCCAAAGAACAGGCAGCACATCCACCTAGTGTCAACAGGTGTCCTCCTGGGGAAGCAGAGGAAGATCCTGAGAGTGCAGGATGGCAGGTGAGGACAAAAGTGGAAGTGGGTGGGGCATGCTCTTCAGAGCAGGAGGGACAGTGGAGGGGCTTCCCAGGCTGTTTCTGCAGGGGATTGGCCAGTATCTGTGGAGCCCGTTTGTTTTTCAGCTCAACGGTTTCTTTTTTTTTCTTTTTCTTTTTTCTTTCTTTCCTTTTTGTTTTTTTTTTGTTTGTTTGTTTGTTTGTTTTTTGAGACAGGGCTTCTCTGTGTAGCCTTGGCTGTCCTGGAACTTGCTTTATAAACCAGGCTGGCCTCGAACTCACAGAGATCCACCTGCCTCTGTCTCTGCTGGGGTTAAAGGTGTGAGCCACCAGGCATGCTTGAAGGGTTTCTTAAGGCAACTGTATCCCTACATGGAAGTCCATCAAACACCAGCTAGAGAACTCAGCACACGCTTCTGTCTGATTGAAGGGAGTCTTTTTTTTGCGGGGGTCAGGAACTCCAGCAGCCTGTGACAGAGAGCCCATGGTGATTACTTTTATGTGTCAGCTTGTCAGGACCGTGGAATGCCCAGATAGCTGGTAGTATGAGGGAGTTTTCAGGAGGGGTCAGCATTTGAATCAGCTGACTAAGCAAAGATCACTATCACCCATGTGAGTGCCACTGTCGAACTGAGGGATCCAGTAAAATAAAAAAGATGAATGACATGACTCTCTTCTTTGGGACGTTCATCTCCTCCCTTAGACATTGGATTTCTTGATTCTTGGGGTTTTGGACTCTGAGACATATCCCCAATCCTTCGCCATGCCTGCCCTCCTCCCGCTCCCTAACCTTCTGTTCCACTTCCCAGGCATTTGAGTTCAGAATCACACCAGCTCCTCTGCTTCTCTAGCTTGCAGGTGACATACTGTGGAACTATGTTACCTTCATAGTTCCAGGATCCAATACAGAGCACAATACACCTCCCCATGCACATCTACGTATATCCTGTTGGTTCTGTTTGTCCAGAGGACCCTGGGACATTTGGTGGTCTAATCAGGTAGAAACTTGAAGCAAGCAAAGAGAAATTAAACACTGCCATATTGGTATTTAGAACTATCCAAAGGGCACACTTGTGGAGCAAATTGTAATTACATAAAAACAAACATATTAAATTAAATAAGAATATAAGTCAAGTCACTGGCACAGGAAAATGGGAGAGACTTTTACATAATCAGGGCCCCCTGGGAGTTGTGCTGGTGTAAAGGCAATGTCTACAATAAAGTCCCCTCTGTAAACTACTCACAATGGAAGGGATATCACCTCTGTGGGCTCAAGGAAAGGCTTAGATATAAGAGTCATCGAATGCACAAGAGCTATCTTTTGACAAGTAGATTGTGGGGTCTGGGAGGTGGCTCAGCAGGTAAGGCGCTTGTTGCACTAGCATGAGCTCTGAGTTTGATCCCTAGCACTCAAATTAAAAATAAAGAAAAAGAAAATCCAGCACACTGCATGCTTAGCATCCCAGTAATCCCAGAACTAGGAGGCAGAGACAGGAAGACCCCCGGACTTGCTGGCCAGCTAGCTGAGCTGAACCAGTGAACTCCAGGCTCAGTGAGAGACTCTCTTAAAAAGTAAGGTGGAGAGTGATTGGGGAAGATGCCTGGTACATATCTGGCTTCTACATGCAGGCATATACATGTGTGCATTCCTCCCATGAGCATACACATATATAGCTATATATATGTACACACACACACACACACACACACACAAGCACACACACACACACACACAAAAAAAAAATCTAAAAGAAGCCTGTGTAGATTTCTAGCCACAGCTATACTTTGAGGTTCACTGGCTTTTGGATGTGGTCTGGGATTCTGCCTTGGAGCAAGTACTCCAGGTGACTTTGCTTGAATGATCATGAGCCACACCTGAAGAAGTGCTGGGATGGGATAGAAAGTCTTAGTCAAGGAGGCTGAGGGTTAGGACAGTTTCAGTGTTGGGGAGTTGTTTGGCAGACAAGACTGAATCCCGGTGTAGCTCAGTAAGGTAGTAGTAGGGTCAATTGCTAACTGAACCTGTGACAGGCTTCCTGTGTGAGCAAATATTGGGTCCATGTACACAAGCCTCCCAAATGTCAAGGAGAACATGGGAGAACTAAGAAGTAGAGCAAACAGTATGGGTGACTCCACCTAGAAAAAGTGCTTAATTTGCTGCTAAGCTACATGGTGTGTGTGTGTGTGTGTGTGTGTGTGTGTGTGTGTGTGTGGTGTATGCATGAGTGTGCAAGTGTTGTAACCATGGCTACCTGACTAGAAGCACTGTTTCCTGAAGATTCATGAGTTTATCTATGGTACCCTTTGTCTGAGTGTAGAACAATTGTTTCACAACCACAAGATAAGCTATATGAAGGAAGCCTCATTTGTGTGTACAAACATCCCACACAGGACCATCACCTCTGTCTATGTTAACAGAGAACCTCAAAAAAAGTGGACAACAGGCCAGACAAATGTGTATCGTGTAGAGAGGGTAGACACAGCTGAGAACTGCTTTGAGAGTTGGCGCATGCACAGCCTAGGTCTTAGACAGCCTCATTCCGCCAAGAGATGGTAATTTCCTCCCTTGACTGGGAGAGTCATGCATCACACTGGACAGGTATCCAAGTAAGTGTAGAAGCCATGACAAAAGATGCATAATTCTTCCCTGTGGGCTGTGTTATGTGGGCTCTGTTACAAGCCTTGAAATCATTAAACCACCACTACTGCCTCGCATAGGCTTTGTTTGTTTTCCTCTTTTCATGATGTTTGAAAAGAGTAAGGGACTTAGCTTTCCCATACTAAAAGACTGGTTTATTAATTTACAAAAGCACATAATTTCTAAAGATAATTTTACTTGTTAATCTGACACAACAGGGGTTTCAATTGCTGGGAGAGTCTGACATGTTAAATTTGTGATTATAGTTGCCTATGTTTCAAGAAAAGTGGTTAATTAAAAAGCAAGTAGATAAACGTTGAAAGGGATTCATTTGTTAAGCTTAAATTAGCTGAACATTGACAAAAAAAACCAGTAGAATGATTTATTATTTTTTTTTCAAGTTAAGATTGTGCTTTGCTCCCGCAGTGGACCCAGGATTGGTTTCAGAACCCACATTGTGCAGCTTACAATTTACCTGCAACTACAGCTCCAGGGGATCCAACGCCCTCTTCTGGACTCACAGGGACCTGCACTCACAGGCATGGACCCATACACCATTCTCACATGCATACACATTAAGTTTTTAAAAATTTAAAAAAAAATTAACCCCCTTACAATTCCTTTCAATTGCTAGATTTATAAGTAGAATAAGATCATTTGTAGTTTGAACTTAAAGGGTTATAGAAAAATACTTTTTACAGTTAATATATAATATTAGATTTTTGAAAATGAATTACAATATACATTTTTCATGTACAAAAACATTCTTTCCTCATTACAAAAAAATTACAACTACATCCTCATTAGCTCTTACAGAACTGCTCTAGATGCCGTTATTATTCATTAATTTCTACCAATACAGAATCAAAGGAAACATGCCATTTTTTTTCCTATTGCATTTACAGGACTTCAGTGAGATAAGACATTTAAAATTTTTTTGAATTGGTCATTCCTGATTGTCTTGAGTTTTTTCCTGAAGTTTTAAAACTGAAAGCAGTAGATGGAAAATTTGAACACATTCTAAAAGTGAGTCAGGTCCCTTCTTGGGCTCAGGGAGGAAGGAGGATCGTTTGACAAGGGAGCCAACAGAGTAGGAATGGCACTATTCCTGTCCCCTGCATGGGGTGACCCCTTATTATCAAGTCAGACATAAAGACTGCCAAGGATGACACATTTAGAAAATGGTAGAAATGCTTAACATGCATTAGAAAATGGTAGAAATGCTTAACATGCAATGTAGGGAAACTGACGTTTTCTTATTTGGCTAGTTGAGAAAATAGAGAGGGAAGGCTGCTATACACATGTCCCCCCAAGGGTGATGCTCCAAGGGCTCTATGGACTATGAGGCTATACTTGCTACAACAACAGAGCCACAGACAAAGAAAGGAGTTGCAATATTGTTAGGGATGATTGTTCCTAATTACTGTGAAAAACTATGATTGCTGAAGTAAGATGGGAGTGAGAAAGATAAAGAGCCAGACTCTCCCTTGGGCCAGACTCTCCCTTGGGCACTCCCAGGTGTTAAAGCTCTGCTAAAATCACTATCCATGATAATAATAAGCTATCATAACTTCTGGCTGCAAGCATTTCTTCTGATGTCCATTCCCCTGCAAATAAGCAAAGACGTTGAGGGATGGTGCAACTCAACTCCCTTGTTAACAGCTGTTGGACTCTCCTGCTGTCCTGGCTGCCTTGAGCAGAAGGATAGTCAATCAAACATCTAGGGAGACTACTACCCTAGCAGTTTTGAACACTCCATACACAGCTGGAAGAAACTGCACAAGGACCACAGCTATTTGCTTTAAGGTACACTCTAGACAGGATTATTCCAAACAGTTTGTCCTAAGTGTCTTGCTATCACAAGTCTTGGTGAACTATAGATCTCCTGGAATAATGTTTGTCAAGGTCAGAAGAAGAGCAGGTCCCTTGATAGCTTAGCAAAGGGACTGTTGACAAACCTGCAAGAAAGATGATGCTGTGATTGGTGTAAACACAAACCCTCATTTGCATAAAAAGTTTACAGTAATTGGTACAAACTCAAACCTTTGTGAAGTTAGCAGTGATTGGTGCAAATGCAACTGCTCTGGATGTATAAGCTGGCTGTTTATGTTACTAAGTGAGTAGCTGGCTGATTCTTTTCCTGTGCTGTGGCCTTTAACGTCACCACATGGGGCCTATTAGAAAGCTTTTCTTGTGTGCCATTTTCTTGCCTGCATTTAGTAGGGTGGTGCTTTCGAACTGGTAACATGGACAGGAGAAAAGCAAGCAGCAGAGGGGAGCAAGCAGCAGAGGTGGAGACAGTATAACAGGGACCCTCAAACATCCCGCCTTAAAGAATTAATGTTGCCCCCAGAAACCCCCAGCTGGATAGGGGAGAGCTAAAGTGTAGGTGTCAGAGGAGGAGCTTGCCTCTCAAGAAGAGATTTTACTCAGTTCTGACAGCTGATCTCACAGACACCTCAACATGGCCATACCTTGTAGCTCTTGTGTCACAATTTCCATACAAGTATAACACAGTTACAGAATTTGAGATTTTTTTCCTCTTCCTAGTTCTGGTCAAACTCAATAAATTATTTTTCTGTGCCAATTTCTGTTTCCTAATTTTTACATTTTTTAAAAAGATTTTTCTTTTTAAACTTATGTGACTGTGGGTATCATGCCGGCCCAAGAAGGCCAGAAGAGGGCCAGACCCTCCAGAGTGGGAGTTAGTAGCAGCTATGAGCTGCTTGCTGCGGGTGCTGAGAACTAACCTTTGGTAAGGTAGCAAGTGCTTTAAACCACTGAGCCATCTCCCTAGCCCTGCCTCCTAATTTCTCTTAAAGTATATAGCAACTAAGGCAGGAGGGTGTTGGATCAAAGTTCCCCGGGGGAATGGCATGTGACTGGGAAGTTCAAATTTGGTTCAAACTCTCTGTTGAGTTTTGGTAGAGACTGGTTGAGGATTTGTGTGTTTTTATTTTGGGTTAATTTTAATTTCCTTGCCTCAGGTGTAAAAGCTATTTAGACTCCCCTTGGCTACTTCATCATCATTGGTTACTTATCCACGTCAGAAGCTTGGGCAGTCATGGAGGTACTGCCCATTGTTGTGGTACAGAAGAAAGGTTCTGAGGACCAAGGTACTTTGGAAGCTGGTTGGCTTGCATTTGAATATGAATGCTTTTATTTTTTTCTTGAGATTTTTATTATATTATGTGTAGGCATCAGGAACATTGAGTCTATGCTACTTTGGTGACCAACTGGTCTTTTATGATCTAAGAATGCATGCTAAGTTAATGATGGTATTCCATGTGTTCTGTGTGTTGTCTGCAAGTCTGCATCTGTGATGGTTGGTTTGGACAGTTTGGATGAGAATGGCTTCCATAGGCTCATAGATTTGAATTCTTGGTCACCAGGAAGTGGTACTATTTGAAAGGATTAGGAGGTGTGGCCTTGTTGGAGGAATTGTGTCATGGGTTGGGGGTGGGGCTTTGAGGTTTCAAAAGCCCATTCCAAGTCCAGAGTCTCTCTCTGCCTGTTGCCTGTGGATCTGATCTTGGAACTCTCAGAAAATTTCCCAGAACCATGTCTGCCTGCATGCTGCCATGCTCCCCACCATGATAATAATGAACTAACCCTCTAAAACCGTAAGCAAGTTCAAATGAAATGCTTTCCTTTATAAGAGTTGCTGTGATCATGGTGTCTCTTCATAGCAACAGAACACCAAATGAGACAGTTGGCTTGATGGTAGCTGACAATCTGATGATTGCAGCAATTGTCCCATTAGAGATGTCTATATACCAGGAACCCCTGGACTATACTCAAAGACAAAGACTTCCTCTAGCCACTCCAGGAAACACTGTATGGTTAGAGTATTAATACAGGTGTCAGAGTGTTCCATTAGATGCCACAGTCTCATGGAGAGTCATCAAAAGAACATAGTCTATTGAGGGCTGGAAGGCACATGAACAGCTTACCTAGGAGTTTCACATAATGATTGGATCCTACATGGGATCGATAGAGCCTCACCCGGTGCTACCTCTCATTCTTGAGTTGAGATTTCTGGGACACTTAAGTGGGATAATTGGCCCACTGGCAATAAGGAATCTGTATTAGGTAGCACATTTTCCTGATCTCAAACATACTCTAGCACCAACCCTTGATTCAGCCACCCAAATGGGTCTCTAACATAAAAGAGCACAGAACAAAACTAAACCAGTCTCTAGAGTTCCTGAAAAGAAAGCTAGTGTGCCTGTGGCTGCTTCATGATAAATTGCCCTTCTTGGCATGCCTAATTTAAAATGGGGGGGGCATTGTTAGGATGAATTCTGGACTTAGGGTCTGCTGTGTTTCTTTCAATTGTCTCTCTCTGGGGAAATTGGTTACTCGGGGTCTTTGTCCCAATCAGGCCTCTCTGAAATATGACTATTAAAATGCTACAGAAGAGATGGCAACACAGCTTATGTGACGAGCAATAAAGACAACAGATGGTCTCCAGTTGTTTCACTCCATCATAAATATCATTTGGATTTAACTGTCTGTTCATAGACTTGATAAATCTGCACTGCCTTGTTTTATAAACGTGCGGCACTCTTAAA
Organism: Cricetiscus sungorus; assembly: GCA_030556225.1. NCBI lineage: Eukaryota > Metazoa > Chordata > Mammalia > Rodentia > Cricetidae > Cricetiscus > Cricetiscus sungorus. The sequence continues at coordinate 7,576,719 of JANBXA010000141.1, forward strand.
TTCTCAAACTCTATTAAAATGGTGTGTTTGTGTCTATTCACCATGTTTCATAAAACATTGAAATGTTTCTGATACGTCATCAAGACATAGCTTGTCTTCTAAAGCAAGTGTTTTTGAGAGACAATAAATATCTACAAAAACAACTTTGCCAAAGATACAGTTTGTTTACATGAAACATTTATTGGGTCAGATGATAAAAGTTTGTTACATTACAAAATTTTGTATGGGCTACATGGATTGCTAAGGAATTTCACTAGAAAAAAGATTCTAAAGAAGTTAAATTTTGCATTTATTATTTTACCAAGTAGTTAATGATAATTGAAAACAGGAGGACATAAAAATACTTCATATTGGTCAAAATGTATTATTTTAAGAGATTTGAGAAGCTAATATATGAAAAAACCAAACAGCTTTGTGACATTCTCCTAATATATAGATGCTACCAGGCATTATTTCGCTGAGACATAGAATTATCTCAAAACACAATTGTAGACATAAAATTAAATAGCTCTAAATGATGTGTATTAAAAATCCTTTTGTTAGATTGTTGCCAGAGGCTTCTTTTACAGGAATGTTCACATGTACAATTGTTAAACGTGAGGTTTTATTAAGGCAGAAGTACCTACAAATTCATGAATGTATTAGTAGGAGATCATCATGGTAGCTGGGTTTAGAACACTTGCTGCTCTTCCAGAAGACCTGAGTTCGATTTCCAGCACCTGTGTCAGGCTGCTCTCAACTATTCGTAACTCTAGCTCCAAAGTTTCTGATGCCCTTTTTTGACCTCCATGGGCACACACTTTACACTGTAAAGATTTATCACTCATATTGGTTTAATAAAAGGCTGATTGGCCAGTAGCCATGCAGGAAGTAGAGGTAGGGGCTACCAGATTAGAAGAATTCTGGGAAGAGGAAGGAAGAGAGTGAGTCATCAGTCAGACACAGAGGAAGCAAGATGAGAATGCCTCACTGAGGAAAGGTACAGCCATGTGGCTAAACATAGATGGAATTATGGGTTAATTTGAGTTGTAAGAGTTTGTTAGTAATAAGCCTGAGCAATAGGCCAAACAGCAGTTTAAAATTAATATAAGCCTCTGTGTGTTTATTTGGGACTGAATGGCTGTGGGACCAGGCAGGACAGAAATTTCCCTTCACAGCACACACACACACACACACACACACACACACACACACACACACACACACACACACACACACACCAAAACTAAAAACAAATCTTAGAAAAGATCTTCATGGTAAAAATTTTTTTCATAATGAGATCACACAAGATGGCAAGCCCTCCAAACAGTAACAGGACCAAGTTAAGATTTATGTTATATAATGAGCTGGACATAAACTGTCTAGATGAAAGTATCAGACAGAAGTATTATATTGCTAGACCTTAGCAAGAAGAGAGATATAGTATTTAAATGGTGATTAAACTATAAAAATATGGTTTCATGAAATGTTCAGACTGCTTTTGTTAGGCAAACTTAAAATGTAAATTTAAGAGCTAAATGATTAAAATAAGTCAAAGAATTTGTTCTATAAGTAGAGGCACTTTTGTATGTTTTTCTGGGCTTTGCTCCATGTAAAATCTACATGTATTTCATTAGTTTTGAGATGGATTATTCTCACTAGTGGAATGATAAAATTGCTACTCAGCATCAATTTATTACTAACACATAATATCATGCATTTTGTTATAAATAATACTATGGCAATAAATATATTAATATTTAATGGTGTGAATAGATATTATTAAATTAAGAAGAGAAAGCCAGTATTGGCCACAAACCATCATTTTCCATGGATAACTGGACTCAATTTTTTGAGACTTAATTTATTTATTGTTACTGTATGTGTGTGTAGGGTTTCCTGTTTCACCAGACACACGTAGAGAGGTCAGAGCATAGCTGTGGAATCCGTTTCTCCTTTCACTTATTTTTAAAGATTAATTTATGTATCTATTATTTATGTGTATGTATGTGAGCCTGCAGAGTAAATCTATGTCTCATGCACAGAGGAGCCTTCATGGGCCAGAAGAAGGCCGCAAATCCTCCAGAACTTTACAGGCTGCTATAAAGTTCCATATGAGCGCTGGGAACCAAATCTGGTTCTTCACAGAATCATTAAGCACTCTTAGCTGTTAACCATCCCTCCAGTCCCTCTTTTCACTTCTCTATGGTTTTCAGGATTGAACCCTGGTTATCAGGCTTGATATGGTTATGGGATTGAAAGTGCTTTTACCCTATGAGTCATTGCACTGGTATTCAACTATTATGTTTATAATATATATGTAGCAGACTGTTCTTATGTTTATATGCACACGGGCACACACACACACAAAGCTCGGATTTTATGACTACTTTATAGCTTTGATTAAATAGGTAGTCACATGTGTAGTATGCTATGGTCATTGATACTATTTTCTTTCTTTCTATTTTTCTTTTCAAGCAGGGTTTCTCTATGTAGCCCTACCAGTACTAGAACTCATTCTGTAGGCCAGGCTGGCCTCAGGCTCAGAGATCTGCCTGTCTCTGCCTCCAATGTGTAGGGATTAAAGTGCTGCCATGTGCTACCAAGCCCAGCTATTGACACTGTTTTCAGTGTTAGAAGTGCAGTAACTTTTAAAGGTTCTGGATTTTAGTGCAAAAGTTAAAACTTTGCATTAAACTATGATACACACACACACACACACACACACACACACACACACACACGTCTATGATCATCTAGGTCTTTTAGAGTGTAAAGCTTAAAATTGCTTTTCCAGGTGTCAGGCAAACTAAAATTATTAATGATGATATTTTCAATGTGTGTTCTAGATCATTCCATGATCATTATTTGTGTCCAAGAACTTTGCATTCCAAGCCCTGCCTCTCTCACAGCTAAGATTAGATGTTGATAACCTAGAGTAGTGGTTCCCAACCTTCCTGATGCTGCCACCCTTAATACAGTTCTTCATGTTGTGGTAACCACCAACCATAAAATTATTTTTGTTGCTACTTCATAATTGTAATTTTGCTACTGTTCAGAATCATAATGTAAATATCTGTGTTTTCCAAAGGTCTTAGGTGACCCTGTGAAAGGGTCATTACCACCCCCCAAAGGGGTTGAAAATGCTGAGCTAGAGAGCCCTACAGTGCCACACGCAATGGGGATAACTGAATTGTCTCGTCAGTTGTTGAACCACCTGCAAAATTCTGACTGAGTCCACTCTGTTTTCTTCCTAGTTTTGATCCTTGCCTAAAGCATTTTCAGTCAAAGTCGTGAAGATGCCTTTCACAAAAACTCATTTTCCAAGCAAATTCATTTTTCTTTAAATATTTGCTCTTTTTTGTTGTGACTTTGTACCTAAACCTGTTGGCATTCTGCAGCCGCATAACTTCTAACAAAATGAGTTTGACAGTACTTCTGAGCCACTAAACCATCATCTACAGGGTAGTTGGAATTCAGTTTACAGATGAATTCCAACATAGTTTTAATTTACATTTCCTTGATAGCCACGGATATCGAACACTTAAAAAACATGGTTGGTCATGTGTACTTTTTTTTATTCTTTGAAAACTGTCTATTTAGTTTATTTGCCCATTTGCTGATTATCAGTTTTGTTTCCTTGGTATTTAGTGTCTGCTATTCTTGGTAACCTCTGGGTGTTACCCTTGTCTCAAGTGTAGCTGGTAAAGATTTCCTCTCATCCTGTGTCCTGTCTGTTAATTCTACTGACTGTTTACTGTTCAGAAACGTTGTGTTTTCACATAGTCTCACCTGTAGATACTCAGGGTTATTTTGAGGTGCCACCTCACTCCAGCAAGAATGTTTCTCATCAATAAACGTGATTACGAATGTTGGAGATGATGCGGCAAGGGAGGAACACTTATTTACCGTGATGTTGATGGAGTAGATGCAGCCACCATGGAAATCAGTTTGTATTTTCTAAAAAAATTAAAAACAGAAGTATCATGTACCCAGTTACTTCACTCCTAGGCATATATCCAGAGAACTCCATACCCTAAAGCAGAGATATTTGCACCCCGTGTTTATTGCTGCTTTATAGCAAAGAATTGGAACCAACCAAATTGTTCAACAATAGATGAACATGTAATAAAAGCTATAAAGAGAAATGCAATAAAATTTACAGGAAAATGGATGAACTTAGATGTATAATATTAAACAAGGTCATATCATTTTAGCAAGAAAACAAAGCATGAAGCATGTTTTTCCTCACATGCAGGATCTAGTCAGTAATATATTTATTCATATATATAAACAATATATATGTACTTGTGGGTACAGTATAAGATATTGAAAAGAAGCCAGGCGGTGGTGGTGCACACCTTTAATCCCACCACTCGGGAGGAAGAGGCAGGAGGATCTCTGTGAGTTTGAGACCAGCCTGGTCTCCAAGAGCTAGTTCCAGGACAGCCTCCGAAGCCACAGAGAAACCCTGTCTCAAATACAACAACAACAACAACAACAACAACAACAACAACAACAAGATATTGAAAGGAAGACAAGAAAGGTCAAGTATTAAGGGATGAGGAGAGCTAAAAGCAAGCATGAACATGCCCTATGAGAGAGGATATAAAGCTAACCATTTACTCATTTTTCTGATTCTAGTTCTGCCATGGATTTTCTGGTTTTGGTGGTAGATGAATGCCTAAAAATATATTCAACAAGGAAAGTATAAAATCTAACATGAAGTTCCACATCTCCCACTGTGTATGGTTGCTCTAACTGCAGACAAGTCATGAGCAATCCAGCTTTTGGGTTGATTTCTATGTGTGATGGTTTTGTTATTTGCAATGTTATCTTATAATAATGTTTAACATATAAACAGAAAGAGAATGATCTCTGCAAGCAAGGTGCAGTGAATCCACTGAACTAGTCTGATCTGTGGGCAGAAAAGCGGTTTATTGGGGACAAACTGCCGGGATGTTGCATGACAGTAGAGAACAGCAGCTTGGCGGGGAAGCAAGCAGATTTTATTTAGATCAGCAAATTGGGGGATTTGAGCTGTTGCACACTGTTCAGGTTATTCAGGAACCAGATGCATTTTGCCTGTGATAGCTGACTGTTGGGTGCAGAGAAGGGAAATAGTGGCTTCCTTGACAAACAGAAAACCCACCTCACGAGGATTCTTAGGATACCCAGTTTCAGGTTCTATTTGTTTACCAGGTAAAACTTAGGACAATCTGAGCATCATTGTCATTGTGTTACCCTCTATGCGACCTAAGAATCTCTGAGTAAATTCAGGCTGAGAACCCCTACTTCCAAACCCTCCAGTTACTTCTATGTGGCCAAGAAAGGGGGCCTTTAAAGCTATCTCCCTGAGGGCCTACCATAGGTGTGGGATCAGACCAACTGGGAAAGGGCCTCATATTAATGACAAGGAAGATGAAACCAAATTATCAAAGTTAATCAGTATTGTCATCACAGTAAGTTAAAGAGGCAATGGTCATTATCAAAATAGGAGCACTTGTGTTCACCCTTACAAATGTTACTACAGCAGAGCATAACAGAGAAAGGGTTCCTCAGCATAGCTTCGTGACACCAGCCACACTCCTTTTAATTTTGGGTTCTGCCAGATTTTGCCGATGCTCTTTGTTTCAGGCATAGCAGATCTCAGGGATGCTAATACCATCCACGCATTAATGTTACAGTAGCTCAGATCCCTCAAGATGGAGGAATGAACTAAAAAATTGAGGGGATTGAAGCTGAGTTACCAGCCCTAAATACTGGACCCCAAGAAATCCCATGTCAGAGGGGGAAAGGCTGAAGCCTGGTGTCAGAGGGGAGCTTAACCCCCAGGCGGAGATTCCACAGAGTTCTGACAGCTCATCTCACAGATGAATTAACACATGTGCGTTTATTTCCTGGCCTTTGTGTTTGTTTTTCTTTAAAATTTTGATATTGCAGAAAAGTTGGAGAGAATTTGAAACCCTTTGTCCTGGTTTTTTGTTTGTCTGTTTTTGTTTTTCAACTTGACTCAGGCTAGGGTTACCTGAGAAGAGAGAATTACAACTGAGAAAAAGAAAAAATGTCCCACAAGACTGGCCTGCAGGCAAACCTATGGGCCATTTTCGTAATTAGTGGATGATATAGGGGGAATCCAGCCCATTTTTTGATGGTACTATCAAGGGCAAATGGTCTTGGGGTATATAAGAAAGCAGGCTGAGCAATCTGTGGAGCCAGTGAGCAATGCTTCTCCAAGGTCTCAGTTTCAGTTCCTACTGTGAGATTCCTGCCTCAAGTTCCTGCCTTGACTTCCCTGGATGATGCACTACAAGCTGTACGATGAAACCCTTTCCTCCCCACGTAGCTTTCTGGTCATAGTGTTTATCACAACATAGAAACCCTAGAACCCCACCCCCACCCCACCCCCCACATACATGCTCATTCCCCAACACACACACACACACACACACACACACACACACACACACACACACACACACACACACACCCCTAGACTGTAGTGTGAAGCTTTAGTCTTTTTACTCTTTGGCCTTTTTTGAGGGTCCACCACCCAGCTCCCAAATAAATACACACATGGAGGCTTATTCTTAGTTATGAATGTCCAGCCTTAGCTTGCCTTGTTTCTAGCCAGCTTTTCTTAAATTATCTCATTTCTGTTTGCCTCTGAACTTTTTCTTTCCTTTTTCTGTATATCTTACTTTCTCTCTTACACAATGGCTGGCTGGGTGGCTGGGTAGCTGCTCCTGATGTCTACTTCCTCTTGTTCTCTCTTAGCTCTCTTCCTCCTTTCTCCTATTTATCCTCTCTGCCTGCCAGTCCCACCTATCCTAGCTCCTGCCTCGCTTTTGGCCACTCAGCTCTTTATTAGGGCCACCGGGTGTTTTAGACAGGCAAAGAATCACAACTTCACAGAATTAAACACATGCAGCATGAATAAAAATAACACACCTCAAAATAATACTCTACAGACAGACTGTAAATCTATCCATTTTGCTTTACCAATTTCTATTTTCTAATTTCTATTGAAACGCAGGGGACTAAGGTGGCAGGCTTATGCACCTAAGTGTAGAGCAACTGCTATGACAGCAGAGTGGCCCCCACACCAACCTGTGGAAGTGGTGCAACATCTGGATGCTTTGCTGTGGAAGTGGTGCAACATCTGGATGCTTTGCTGGCTGCACAGGAGAGCAAGCCACAGAAGCAGGGCAACCTCAGGAGTCAGGCAACCCTGACAAGTGGCAGAAGTAGAGCCCCAGCAAGCCCCATAGCCATGACAAATAACAGGGACAGAGCTGTGGGATCCGCAGGCAGAGTTGGAAATAACAGGGGCAGAGCTGAGGAAGGGGTCAGCAGGCAGATCTAGAAATGTAGTGATGTGGCCAGAAGGCTTTACTGGCAGCTGCAGAGAAGTCAGGGCTGTGAGAGCAGTGGAGGCAGCAACAGCAGCTGAAGGAATGGTGGTAGCTGTTTTCTTAGTGCTGTCATCCCTGAATGTGGCCATAGCCGGCTATAGTGCTGGCTATTGTCAAGGCTACTTCCCAGGCCTACACTGTAACCGGGTTAAGTGACCTGGGACCCAAGGCCTTCACAAGTGCTATTCCATTAGAGGCCACTACCTACTGCTGCTCTTACTTACCACTGCTCCTGCCTATCTGTCACATCCCTGGCTGCCATCAAATGCCAAGGGCTATGCAGTCTCTGAACACCAGCAGTTAAAGACATTCTTTGTGACTCCCCGTGACTTCTGTATTAATCAGCTTTCTCTAGAGGAACAGAACTTACAAAAGAATTCTCTCTCTCTCTCTCTCTCTCTCTATATATATATATATATATATATATATATATATATATACACACACACACACACACACACACACAAACACACACACACACACACACACACATATATATATTTAAAGAGTATTTATTAGAATGACTTACAGACTATGGTCTGGCTAATCCAACAATGGCTACCTATGAACAGAAGATCCAAGAATCCAGTATTTGTTCAGTATATGAGGCAGGATGTCTTAACTGGTCTTCAGAATATGATGGAATCTCAAATAAGTAGGCTCTAATGTCAGTGAGGGAATGGACTTGCCAGTGAGGGTGAGAGGGGAGGAGATAAAGAGTCCTTCTTCCATGTTCCTTACATAGGCTCCAGCAGGAGGTGTAGTTCAGATTAAATGTAGATCCTCCCACTTCAAAAGATCTAAACCAGTGGTTCTCAACCTGTGGATCCTGACTCCTCTGAGGGTTGGACGACCCTTTCACAGGGGTCATCCCAGACAATCAGAAAACATACGTACTTAAGTTACAATTAATAACAGCAGCAAAATTACACTTATGAAGTAGCAATGAAAATAATCTTATGGTTGGGGGGTCACCATAACAATATATTAAAAATTTCAGCATTCAGAAGGTTGAGAACCACCTTTCTAGATTAAAGATAAACCTACCTTCCAATCCCAAAAATCCAGATTAGAAGTGGGGTTTTCTACTTCAAATGTTTTAATTAAGAAAAAAACTTCCTTTCAGGTATGTCCAGTTATTTGGGTTTTAATTAATTCCAGATGTAGTGAGGTTCATAATTAAGAACAGCTGTCACAACTTTTATCCTGTTAACAGCAAAGGACCTCTGCTATGGGACAATCCTTCTGTGCTCTGTGAATATGTATTAATCTCATTGATTGATAATAAAGCTGACTTGGCTTATAGAAAGGCAGAATAAGACTAGGCAGAAAAATCAAACTGAAGATACAGAGAGGAAGAGAGGTGGGGTGAGAGGTATGCAAGCAGCTGCCAGGGAAGCAAGATGCTAGAAGGTAGGTAACGTCACAAGCCATGTGGCAAAATATAGATGAATAGAAATGGGTTAATTTAAGTTGAAAGAGCTAGTCATAAGCCTGAGCTATAAGCTGAGCATTATGGAATCAGTATAAGCTTTTGTGTGTTCATTTTGGACTGGGTGATCAGGACAAAAGAAAAGCTGCACCTCTCTTTACATATGGCACTCAACCATGATGCACATATGTCGACATAAAGCCTGGAAAAGCTTAAAAAAGAGGGTTCTAATCACACAAAAAAGAAGCCAAGAGCAGCTTCACAGTTCGTGTCTTTCATGTTGGCCTCAGTACAGAGATTCATACCTTGGCAGCAACCTGCAGGCTTGAGCTGCACAATAGTGGATTTATGGTGGCTTCCTGCAATAGTCTCACGTGGGCCACATTACAGAGAGGTGTCACCCAGTCACTACATGGGTTTAGGGTTTTTGCTCATACAGACAAAAAAGGATTAGAGATTCACAGTAAGGACAGATTCACACAAAAAGACTCTAAATAGGTTGTATCATGTTTAAAAAATATGTGTGGGCTTGGAAGAGAGAAGAAAAAGGGTAGAAACAGTCATAGATTTAAAAAATGCTATAAAGATAATAAAGTCCTTAAAAAGGTAATGGAGTAATAAAAATATAATAAGCCAGGTAAAATGGGAATTACAGAGTATTGGGTTTATATTTTATTGTGTTTTCTTTGGATTTTTTGACTGCTAATGAGCTAACTACTGAGAGACAGTTGATTGTGAAAGCTACTAAAGTAAACCAACCTATCTATTTTAAAAACTATCTTCACTTCAAAATTCAAGTCTAAAAATATGTTACTTTGGGAAAGAGGTCCTGCTTTTATTTCCATAGGAAATGAGAGACTGTGGATTCATTTTGGTTTAAAAAAAGATCATGTTTGACTGAGGAAAACCTCCTGAAAAATCTCTGATAAAAATGGATGCCCCAGGTGATGAAGTGTTTCAGAGAACCTCTGTTACATTTTCCTCTGAGTTCTACATCTATAACAGCTTCAAGTTGCTGGCTGAGATGATCCAGCCTCACAGAACACACCCATCAGGACTTGACCATAATTCTGAATTTTCTCAGGGTCCCTCAAAGATCACCATTGCCCATCCATAAGCAGAAAGTAGTCTAGGCAATTATGTTCAAATTCCAAAAATATTGTTTACAAATGTTTGTTTGCATTTAAGGGGGGTTGATTATAGATTATTATTGGTCATAGTCAATCTTTTTCTAAAAGAAGAAAGGGGGATATGATATAGAAATGATGGGGAAAAGGGTATATTATTGAATCTACTTTAATCCAAAAAGCAATTGCTAATCTCAAAATATTTCACATTGGCATAGATTTTAGTTTATTGATACATAATTTAAGATTAATTTTGTTTTACTGTATGTATATTTCTACTCTTTTTTAAGGTATTATGTATATGTGGCTCAATTAAAAATGTAATTATAATTAAGAAATTCAGATTTACAAAAATATAGTTAGTCACCTATAATAGTCAAACTTATAGTCATATTTGTTAGCTTTTCTTGATATACAAAGACACTTTGAATAGATAGGCAATCTTCAAACATCTCAAAGACCTACAGGATATGGCATTTAAAGCCTTTTAGTAACACAGACTTTTTTTGACAGTGAGGCACATCTTCTCCTGGTAACACCAATATAGTCCAGATAAGACTCCGTATGGAGTTTATTTTCTTTATGGCAAAAGCTAGCCATGTGGACAAATTGCTGACAGGTGACAGTCCAAACTGAACCATCAGGACACAACAAGGACAACTGCCAAGGTTTGCCAAGACAAGGTGGGGCAACCCTTCAGGGTATCCTGCTTCGCAGAGTCTATCAGAGGCGCTAGGACCGTAGGCCAAAGATGAGTGCTCCAATGTTACAGAGGAACCTTGCACAACTGTCCAGAAAGCCAGCTCTTTCTGTCATTTCTCACATTTTTTTAAAAGTCGCTTGCCTGCACTTCCTGCTTATTTAGGTAATATTATTTCCTTCTCAGGTCTTTGATGGAGTTGGACACTAGATAATTATAGTTACAGTTTTTCTTAGTTATGATAAAAGATAAATTAGATATAAAACTTTAAATTCACAAGATAGGATAATTAAAGGTTTTCTCTAATTTTGTCAAATACAAATGCACTAAATAGTATAACTGTAATTCTTACTTGATAACTGTTTTGTTGTGTATAATCTTACTATGTTAAATTTAAAACCTTTTTGATTAGACAGAAAGGGGGAAATGCTGTGGGATAATCCTTCTATGTGCTGTGAATATGTATTACTCTCATTGATAATAAAGCTGATTTGGCTTATAGCAAGGCAGAATAAGGCTAGTTGGTAAAGCCAAACTCAAAATACAGGGAGAAAGAAGGTAGGAGTCCAGAGATGATGGGAGATGTCATTCGGTAAATATGTTTCCCTTATTGGTTAATGAATAAAGCACTGTTGGCCATTAGGAAAGCAATATAGGTGGGGCTAGAAGATAAGGAGGATTCTGGGCGATGTAGTAAGGAAATTCAAGATATAGAGACTTGAGGGAAGAGATCTGGACCCTCTCTTCAGTAAGATAAGACCACGTGGAAACATTTAGCTTAATAGAAATGGGTTAATATTTAAGACAGAGCTAGACAAAAAGAAACACTGGTAACAGGCCAACAGCTTTATATCTAATACAGTGTCTCTGTGTGTTACTTGGGGCCTGACTTGGCTGTGGGAGCAGGCTTGTGGGAAAACTCATAACACTGAGAGATTCAGGCAGCTGCTGGGGAAGCAAGATGCTAAAGGACAGGTAAAGTCATGAGCCATGTGGCGAAATACCGATTAATAGAAATTAGTTTATTTAAATTGTAAGAGCTAGTTAGTAATAAACCTGAGCTATAGGCTGAGCATTGTGAAATTAATATAAGCTTTTGTGTGTTTCTTTGGGACTGGGCTATGAGGACAAAAGGAAAGCTCTGCTTCTGTTTACAAACCTCAGCCACGTGACTGGCAGCTTAATCACAAATGGAACCACATATACCACCTGGGGGGGGTCTGTTCTCGATGCAGAGCCATGAAACTCCATACCCAGTGAGCACCTAGGCCCCACTGAAGTGCTGGCTAGGTAGAAGGGAAGTCTAAAATGAGTAGCAGTGGAGGAGGGCTAGGAGAAGTGACAGCTTTGGTATCAGAGGCAGCTGTATACCTAGTTGATCTTGCTTGTTGAATACAGCTACACATGACACTTTAACTGCAGGACTCAGGATTAGGTATGAATAGAGATGGTGCACAGGGTAGTGGTTATCAGCCATTTTTAATGTCCAGCTTTACCTACCCTCCGGAATTAAGCTTTTCCAGGGGGCAATTAGCTAAGCACAGGTATGAACAACAGCTGTGTTGCACATGCCTAGTTCTGCGTATGTTCTTGGCATGTCCCTTCCATGAGGTTCCTGTAGTTCTGCCATGTGGTTTGCCAATATGAGTGCCCTTGGCCATTCTGGGGTGTAGGCAAACCTGGAAGTCTAGGGAGCAGATGCCCACAGGAGACCCTTGATTTTTCCAGGAAAGGGACAGAATTAGGAGTGAAAGGGGTTAGCTTGGGTTCAGCTCCTGTGGAAAGCAGAACTGGGTAGGAAAAGCCTTAAGGCAATGCAGATCCAATATCTGTGAAACAGAACTGGGGCTGGACAGGGCAATCCCCAAATAATGAGCAGGTCTTCCAAGACTCAGCTGGCAGAGAAGCTGAGTTTCATCAATGAAACAAAATGGCAAAGCCCCAGCAGAGTATGGTGGCTCACACCTTTAATCCCCGCACTTGGGAGACATGCAGGTGGATTTCTGTGAGTTCAAGGTCAGCCTGGTCCATAGAACTAGTTCTATGACAGCTAGAGCTACACAGAGAAACCCTGTCTTGGGGGGGGAGTAAAAAAATAAAAATGCAAAGCCAGTACCCGGACACACCCCCTCGAAGGGAGCTCTCTCAGAAGCAAGCTTCCGTGTGTTAGCGTGTGAACCAACATGGATTACATCCTTTCTGCTTCTACCTTGAAGCACACAGCTCTGCGTGTTCCATGGTTCCACAGAGTGTTCTCAAAGAGGCGGAACTCTTGTTGTCTGCCACAACAACCCGCTGTATAATGCACTTGTGATTTAATGTGTCCCTCATCTCTCATGAGTCTACTGGCAAGAACTATCTCCAGTGGAAACAGCTGTGTACTGGGTTTCTTAATTCAGCAGCGCCATCTGCTGTTGGTTCGATGAAATTCAGTTTCTTTAGGTGTGTGTGTGTGTGTGTGTGTGTGTGTGTGTGTGTGTGTGTGTGTGTGTGTGTGTGTGTGTAACGCCTTAGATGACATGTTATGGATTTTTATGACAATGTTTCCAAAAACAGATAACCCCAGTTTCTTCAGGTGTGTGTGTGTGTGTGTGTGTGTGTGTGTGTATGTGTAAAACACCTTAGATGACATGTTATGGATTTTTATGACAATATTTCCAAAAACAGATAACCCAAAGTTGTCATGTTTTGTTTCATTACCAAACCTGTAAGGATTGTTCCTTTCTCCTGCTATGGTCCTTAAGGCTCACGCTCTTTCTTCAGATACAGACTTAATTCCAAGGTTATTAGCACAGTATCTCCACTCAGGGTAGAAGGCTCCCATTCTGATACTATAATTCTGACAGAGATTATTTATTTATCACAGTCATTTATTTCTTTTGGCACAGGGTCTTGTGTAGCCTAGGCTGGCCTCAAACTTGCTTCAAGGCCAAAGGTAACCTTGAACTCCTAACGCTCCCGCCCCCACCTCCCAAGTGCTGAAACTTCAAGTGTTCTCTTTTACAGCTGACTGCCTGAGGTTGTTTATTCCCTGTTACTGTATAGATCTAGCCTCAGCTCTTCACACTAAACTCTTGCTTCGTTCCTGGCTACCCCACAGAAGTAAAGGTTTGTCAGGCGACTGCTCCTTGGGCAATTTCACTCTTCCTCTGTACGCAATTGCTTTCCCATATTGGTGTAGCAGTGGAGGAATTCTGCTTGTGTCTGTTGTCCTGTGTGGCTTTAGGAGTGCGTCCGCAGAGACCTATCTTTGAATGACGACCATTATACTGTAGGAGGCAGAAGCCTCTTCCTCCTTCCTGAGTCAGTGTTGAAATGATAGGTAAAAGCTGTCATTTTTATTAAGGCTCCAAATATGCCCAAATAAAATTTACCGCAAATATTTGCTCTCTAGCATTAAGATCTTTAGATTCTCTTGCTCTCGCCATTACTAGTGTGCTATTTGTGTCATTTTCTTCATTTTATCACAGGTTTTCTAAAGAATTCATGCTTTCAATGAACCATGGTTTGGGTTTATTGTTTTATATCTTTGTCTTTCATTTCATTTACTGTTTCTTTGAATTCTCCATGTCCTTCCCTCTGTTCTCTTTAGTTTATTTTATTAATCCTCTGATTATTGTTTATTGTCTGGCTTAGTAAGTCCTTTTAAGTCTATATCTTATTTGTTGTCTTCCTCAGGGTTTTGTGGATAATTGTTTTATCATCATTTGTAGAATATGTTAACCCAGCTCCCTCAGAATGTAGAGCCTGGCTGGTCGTAGCTCTATGATCCCAGCACTGAAGAGGCTGAGGCAGGGGACTGCATGAGTTCCAGGCCAGTCTGGACAACAGACAGAGACCCATCTCCCCTAGTTAACAAAAAAAAGAACAAAACAAAACAAAAAACCAAACTAACAGGAGTCTGAAGCAATAATGACATTAATACAGTAAAAACCCAAGACAGAAATGATGACAGAGTAAGAATTGAGGCAAGCACCTCTGTCCAAGGCTGAACTATGCTGCATGCAACTTACTTTACAGGAGTCAGAGGGTGACTAATTCTTCTGGCATCTGTGCTCCCTCAGTGGGCGAGGAAAGTCCTCCCTTCAGAGTTGACTTCAGGAGAGAGAAAGAGAGGGAATTATTTTCTCACCTTCCCATCAGCTAACAGGCAGACCACAGGCAGCTCATTGATGATGTTTCCAGGATAGCCCTTCAGCATCTCCTAAGCAGCTGTATCCAGACCCCACAGGGCGATGTTTCACCAAAGCCCAGAGCACTGAGGTACCTGTGTGGGTAGGTAAGTAGGTGAGCGAGACTGCAGGCACACGAGTTTGTTTCTCGCACACTCTCTTTGGAGTGTATGTATTTTATTTCATGAGTTACTAAGAAGCATGCTGCTAAATTTCCATGTGCAGATGTTAAGAGCATCCTGTTTCAAATTAACTTGATGTGTGCTGGAGGAAAACGTCTCTTCTCCCATTAGATGCAAAGTTCCCCGTGTCCTCATTAGATAACTACAGCTTCCAAATGTCCAAATCTTACAGGCTTCTCTTCAGATTGTTTTGGTAATTGCTGAGGTGATAAGAAGAAATTCATGGGGAAAGTGGTGAATTTTTCTCTGCTGGTCAATTTACATTACATAGAAAGATCTGCTAGGAGCAGGCAAGTCTAAGAATGCTGGTTTTCCAGATAGAAGAAATCTTTTATCTTCACGTGGAGTCTCTTTAGCTCAAATAACTCAATTGGCGTTAAGGCTAGGTTGATTGTTTTTATTATATAATAATGTACTTCCTGTTGGAGTATTTAAAATTGACATTATTATTATTATTATTATTATTATTATTATTATTACTGTGTGTGTGATGTGTGTGGGCAATGTGTACATGTCACAGTGCACATGTGGAGGACAGAGGACAACTTTGAAGAGTTGGTTCTCTTTCAACCTTTCTGTGGGTTCCAAGGATTGAACTTGGGTCCCTAAGCTTACATAAAATATTTTTTCCAATTTTTGCATTCAATATTTCATTAGTGCTTACCACCTGTCTTTGAAACAACACCTACATTAATTAAAATTCTAGTCTGACAATCTTAGTCATATAATGAGAACTTTAAAGGCTACTATTTGCTTTCTCTTTTACTATTTCCCTTCTTTCTTGGGTTAAACACACTTTCTTGCTGCATTTTCCACCTTGCTAGGTTAATAGTTTTTCAGTCCTTTTCTCATTTAGTAGTTTACTCATGCTCCTACAAACAACCGTAGAAACTCAGGGGTCTCTCTCCCTCCCCTCCCCCATGGATATGCAGACACACAGACACAAAAATAAAAGGAGCAGGGCAGGGCATGGTATGGGAGGTGGTCCAGTTGCTTGCTGCGCAAACCCTGCCACCTGAGGTTTAGAGGTAAAGAATGTAGACACAGTGGCACACATTTGTGATCCCAGCAATTCTATGGCAAGAGAGGAGGTACAGACAGGATAATGTCCCCAGAGCCTGGAGCTAGGCTCAGAGATTCCTTAGGAGCAAGGTGGAGGGCAAGTACTGTCCTGTGGTTGTCCTCTGACCCCCACAATCATGCCACGGCACCCATATGCCCCCCCCAATATTAAAATAAGAAAGCAGAAGGGGCCTGCACAGGAATAAGATGGAAATTTGTGGGTAGAATGTAAAAGAGGGCAGTGGGGAATTGGGTGAAGATGGTAGAAATAAACAATATACAAGCACAAAAATGTCACTGCAGCCCACTATTATGTATGGTTAATATATACTAGTAAAAACATTAGAAAAGAGCTTTTAGCATGCATGCTAGACCTCCCTCAGAACACAAGGCCCTAGAACATTCATTCTGGTTGGCCACAACATCTTGGGTGAAATTACTTGTAGATGGACGCTCTTTTCTGCCTCCAGTCCCAAATAAGGACACTGTGACTTTTTATTAATTATGAAAGTTCAGCTTTAGCTTAAGCTTGTCCCACTAACTCTTATACCTTAAATTATCCCATTTATACTAATCCACCTTTTACCTTGTGGCTTTTTACCTTTCTTTCATTCTGTATATGTGATTCCCTCTGTGTCTCATTGGTGTCTCTCTTGCATTCCTAGAATCATCCCCAGGTCCTTTCATTTTTCTGGAAGTCCTGCCTCTCTCTCCTGCCTAACCATTGGCTGACCAGCTTTTTATTACTTCAATCACAGCAACACATCTACACACAATGTACAAATATCCTACAGTTATTACTATGCTAATGTTATTTGCTTTCTAAACTCATAGGGTCTGTCATCACTACATTGTATAAGCCGTGCAGCTTAGTTGTATTTGTGGAGTTACTGTTTTATTTTTCTCATTCTGGTTTGTAACAGATACTATTCTTTGGGAGTAATTATTGTTTCAAAAGAATACCTTCTGAGTTCCTTTTTAAAAATTATTTGTTATTTTTAAGTGTATGTGTCAGTGTATATGTGTGTGCTCACATGAGTGTAGATGCCTATGGAGGCCAGAAGAGGGCATCAGGTCCTCTGGAATTGTGCGTTATCCAGTGTGGGTGCTGGGAACTGAAGCACCCACACTGGATAACGTTCTTTAGAAGAATGGTACAAGTTCTTACTACTGTGCCAATAACTCTCCAGCTCGCCTGAATCCCTGTTAATAATGGTGTCTTATGTTTAATTGTCTAATTTTTGACTGAAGATGAATTAGTCTGTCTTTGTATCTGAAGTTTTTTTTTTTGTCTAGTTCATTTTACTGTCCATTTTTTCCCCTTTGAGAAAACACCCAGAATGAGAGCTAAGCAACTGGAACTCTCAATTACTTTGCTTGAAATCACAACTCTACCTACCAGCTGTGTGGTCTTGAGGAGATTGCACACAGCTGTTTAACTGCTAATTGTAAAAAGATAAAAGGTAAGGAGTCTTTGCCCTGCTTTGATATTTTCTTTTGGTGTTCTGCAAGCTTATGTGGGTTTACTTTTATTTCATTCATTTGTTTAAGAAGCAGAGTACATTACTCAGCACCTTTGAAGGTAGGCACTGTGCAAATATTAGTTCATTAAATTTCAAAATAACCATAGGTAGCATTATTAAGTATCTCTACACATCAGGAAGCAGAGGCCCGGAGAAGCTGAGTGATGACCTCAAGCTTACAAAGGAAGGAAATGATAGAGCTGTGCTTTCGGCCACGTCACTCTGGACCTGGAGTCTCCTTTAAAATCTAAGAAGGTTCTAATAGAGTAGCATCATGGGTAATTTGTGTCTTTGAAGACCTTGATTCATTTGTCTGACTTTTATTAGCTTAGAGCCTCTCAGAGTATTCCTTTACTCTCCTCTAAAGCTCCTGTGTGGTCTAAAGAGATGCTCCTTCATCCTGGATATTGACAGGTAATGGTGTCTTTACTTGCTGATTTTGGGTTTAATAATTTATTAAAAGTTTTTTTTTTAAACTGAGAGAGATTACTGATTTAATACCTTTCTGGCATAAAGTTTTCATTAAAGTTTTTATTAGCATATATTAATTATGCACAGCAATGGGTCTCATGACATTTTCATACATGTATACAATGCATTTTGATTATATTCACCCTCGGTTACCTTCTCTTGTCTCCGCCCCCCCCCATCCTCCTGAGCCCCTTTCTCATTCCAACTTGTCTTTCTTCTACTTTCATGTCTTTATGTGTGTCTGTGCATAAGTGTGTATGACGTATGTGTGTGTACATGTCTTTATGTTTGTGTATGCAACTGCATGTATGATGTGTGTGTATGTCTGTGTCTGTACTTATCTAATGTTTGTGTATGAATGTGCGTACAATGTGTTTGTGTGTGTACATCTGCCTTTGTGCATGTCTGTGTGTGTATTGTATGTGTGTGTCTGTGTATGTGTGTGTATTTGTGCATATGATGTGTGTGTGCGCGCGCACGTATATATGTGTGTGTATGGTGTGTAGGCACATACTATTTTTGGTTTTAATGTCAATTTCCCACAAATTAGAAACATCTGAGTTAGAGCCTCAGCTGAAGATGTGTTCTGATTGCCTTAATCAATGTAGGAAGATCCACCTTGAATGAGGGCACCACCTTCTGGTAGTTGTCCAGACAAAAGGGGCCTGGCTGCCGGACGGCTGGACACTCACTCACCCTTTGCTCTCTCAGCCCTCCCTGAGTTGATTTACCCTATCCCTGCTGCTGCTGCTTCCTTCACTGACATCCGAGCCAGCTTTTCCATGCTGTCACTGTGAACTAGGGACCAGTGGCTCCCCAGACACCCTCCAGGTTTTAGGCACCAGACTGGGACTTGTAAACACCAGCATCAAAGACTGAGAAACTACTTGGTTCTCAGCCTCTCAGGTGCAAGATAACAGTTGCCATTATTTTAATGTAATGTGATTTAATAGATCTTTATATAGAGAACAGTAAGGCAATTTATATAAAGAAATACAATACGTTATGCACATATTTGTTCTGTTGCTTCTGTTCCTTTAGAGAACTCTAATACAATGTCCCTTCAAGTAAAACCTTTGCCAGTCTCTTCTCCAGGTCACAGGAGCTATGGAAATTTAAAAGTCATTGCATTTTAAAGAGTGAGTCAAGAAGTACATCCCTTTGACTACACAAAAACACAGATTTAAGAAAGTAAGAGAGAGCAGCAGTAAGGCCCTTTAAGAGGGCTATTGAGTTGCCTATAAAAGAACAGCAGGGCCTGAATTCAAGCAGGACAAGGAGGAGGCAACAAGACAGCACAAAATTTCATCAGCACTGTTGGAGAGTAAGAAAGACCTGGCCAAGGATAATTATCAACTTTCTGTTTGGTGACTGGGAATACAGTGATACCTCCATGAGCTGGAGGAAGGAGGAAGGCGGTGTGTTGTTCACACCTTTCAGCACTGTGACAAACACTGAGGAAAATAACCCAAGGGGGGATTGGGTTCCCAGAGGCCTCAGTCTAGAGTTGGCTTGATGGGGTCTGACAGGCCTGTGGTGAGGCAGCTCATCACAGCGGAAGGGCATGGAGGACTCAAGCCTTTCACCTTCTGGTGGCCAAGAAGCAGAGGCAGGAACAGGGAGAGGCTCAGAACAAGCTACCCTATAAAGGCACGCCCTCCAAGTCTTCCAACACACTCCACCTCAGAAAGCTTCCCCCATTTCCCGAGTCATACCAAGAGCTGGCAAACAAGCCTGCAACAAATGAGGCCGTGTGGGGATTCCACATCCAAACTACAACAGAAGGTTCATTCTGTATGCCAACTTAACCATGGCTTCCTCAGGTGTTTGGTCAGCCATCACTCTGAGTTCCCAAATCTATTTCAGTCAAGAGTTTTCCCAGAAACTGGACCAGCCTGGATTCATTCATCGTTTAAACTAAGGGGTCAATTCACACAGCTACAGAGATCTGCACACTTCAAAGTCTGCGGGGTGAGTCAGAGACTCGGGACAGTCCATAGTGTAGTCCTGGTCCCAAATCGGCAGGCTGGAGGGCAAATCACTGTTTCAACAAGAGTCTGAGGGTAGAAAGACAACCTGATTCCTTCTCAGTGGCAGGCAGGCTGCTAGTGAGATTTTTACTCCCTATCCCTGTGACCTTGTACTCAGCTGATTTGGAGATTGTGGTTCCAGCTCCCGCTAGGAGTTACAACCCGGATCCCACTGAACTGGGCTTTAACACTGGCTTTGAAGGAGGGCCTGGTCATTGACTTAGCTGACTCCATTTTGTTTCTGAGTCCATCTTGTCTCTTTCTCCTGAGTTCTTGTGAATCCTTCTCCACTATAGTTACAATAGCTAGATGAATAACCATATTAAGAGAAAAGACTCAAACTACCCCCTAGTCAGCAGAGATCTTGGTATCACACAGCTGTGCAAGGTAGATCCTGAGGCAATGGTCAGCTAAACTAAGACTAGACTCTGGAGCCAGGACCATCGAGGAATGCTCCCATCCGTGCTTTTGTTTCTAACCCTGAGGGTGATGTAAGCACATTGGCAATGGTCTTAGCCCATTACACCTCTTCTTCCTGGTGTGGTCACTCAGAATAAAGTTCCTTTCCTGCCTTCACCGTTGGTTGTCTCTTCAGTTGGTGTTCTGAGCCGTATTCTTGAGCCCTATCTGTTGGGACCCTCAGCAGCGGGGGGCTTTCCCCTTAACCTTCAAGAACGTCATCACTTGGCTGCTTCAGGCTCTTCATTCTCCTGAGGCATTGGGTCAAGAGGGGACACGGATTGATTGATGCTTGACTTTCTTTTGGGCCATCAACCAGCACCCAAATCATGACACAGAGATTTATTAGTTATGGATGCTTGGCTTTAGCTCATGCTTATCCTACTAGGTCTTATTATTTAAATTAACCTTTTTTTCATCTACATTTTGTATCAGGGCTTTTTTTTTATTTTTCTTTCATTGTGTATGTCCTACTCTGTGTCTGGCCCCAGATGTGTCCCCTCCCTTTTCCTCTCCCTCTTTGCAGAGCATAGATTCCTCCTACTTATTTTCTCTGCCCTCCAACCCCGCCTATCCCTTTATTGCCTAGCTATTGGCCAGCCAGCTTTCTATTAGACCAATCAGGTGCTGTAGGCAGGCAAAGCAACACATCTTTATATTGTTAAACAAATACAGCATAAACAAATGTAACACATCTTCACATCTTTAAACATATGCAGCATAAATGTGACACATCTTTGCTTAGTTAAAGTAGTGTTCCACAACAGCTTGTGTGATTTACCTGGTTATTGGTATGTTCAGGGGGGGGAACTTGGACTCCTCTGGAATGGAGGTAAGAAAGGGCATTTGTGAGTGCAGAAAGTTCTTCGGCTGTCCCTTCTGATTGCCACACCTTGTGAATGGGAGCAGAGGGAAAGGACAATGACTGGATCCAGACATGATCATTAACAATCAAAAGCACTCAGAAATGAAAGTTCACGCCTCTTTACCAAGTAAAGAACCATGACCAGCTAAGTAAGTTTCCTACTGCTGCTGATGGGACGGGAACTGACAGTGACGTAGGAGTCTTGTACTTCAAATAAGAAATGCTTTCCCTGGCTCTTGTATTTGAACACCCTGTACTCAGTACAGTTGATGGCTCTGTTTGGGAAAGCTTTTGGAGTCTTTAGGGGTGGACACTTGCTGGAGTAGAGAACTTTGAGGGTTTATAGCCTCACTCTATTGTTTATTTTTGCTTCCTGTGTGTGGATAGAAATATGAACTGTCTGCTTCCTGGTCCTGTGGCCCCGCCTTCCCAGATGTCCTGGACTCTATCCCTCTGGAACTGGAAGCTCAAATTAGTCCTTCCCTAAATTGCCTGGCTCATATTACTTTAGCTCAGCATCAGAAGAGTGACAAATATGAGAGTACCAAGAAAGACAGAGACAGGGAGACAGAGAGACCAAATGTGTTTATATTTATAGATTATTTATGATGTCTCGATTTCTCCCTTCCCCTCATGTTGCATAAAACACATATTTTATAATGTAATATATAATGTAGTTATATCATAATATATTATTGTGGCTTGCATATGAATGTCCTCCAGAAGCTTCTTGCATTGAAAGGCTGGTCCCCAGCTGGTGGCATTGTTTTGGGAGGTTCTGGAAGATTTAGAAGGCAGGAAATGGCTGGAGAAAGCAGGTCACTGACATGAGGTTGTGTGTTATGACTGGCTTCTGCCTGACAAACTCTGTTCCTTGGCTCGTATGGATTGAGTGGCTCTCATTCCCCTGCCTCACCCCACCATGATGTCCTGTCAGGTGCACAATGGAGGTCAGACTGGATCCTTGGAAGTGGAAAGAAAATAAAACCTTTCATCCCTTAAGTTGTCCTTTTTGGTATTTTAGCCACACAGAGAAAAGAAGTAACTGACACAGGTCGTATTTGAATACTTTAAATTTTATATCATAATATTAAAAAGTTGTCAAATTAAGCGCATACATCCCTCAAAGACTTGGTCTCCTTTCCTTGGCAAGAGTCTCGTGCATTTTCAGTTGTACACAGGACAGTCGTGTCCCTGTAAGCAGATTTATGACCATTTTATTGCCTTCATTTAAAGGCTAAAGATGTTTAAAAAGGTGTGTGTGTGTGCACGAAAGCATTCACATGCCCATGCCAGGGCAACAAGGGTAGACTTGTAAGGATTAATTTTACGTGTTAACATGGGTGCTAAGACATTTGGTCAAATATTATTCTATTTGTGGAAGTATTTTTGACAGATTAACATTCAAATCAGCTGACTACATAAGCTTAACCTGGGTGGGTCTTGCTCAGTCAGCTAAGGTGTGAGGAGAACAAAGCATACACCGCTGTGAATAAGAGAGTGCCTCCGCCCCAAGTGTCTGAGCCAAGCATGGGGCTCTCCTGCCATCAGACGATAATTAAGCATCACCTCTTCTTAGGGTTTTAGGCTCTCTGGTTTTGGACTAGAACCCAGGTTCTTTTCTCCCTAATCTCTAGCAGATTTGGGGATTTATTATCCTCCAGAATTGTATGAGCCAATGCCTCATAGCAAATCTATTCCCATGCCTTTGACAGTGTGTTGTCCAGTTTGGAGAACCCCGGGTAATAGAAGGCTTATGTGAGCATCAAGGGTGAGATATTGAGACTAAGGATTCAGAAGTGGTCATGTTATTCTAGAGTCCAATTATTCCACCTCAAATTCAGGAGATTTTTGCCTAAAGATATAGATGGAGAAACGGTCAGCCTGGTCTCAAAAATAGCCGAGCAATCGGAACAGCTTGTTTAGGAGAGGCAATCCCTAGCTGGTTCTCTGTGGTGTGCTCCACAGAGCTGTCTATTGAACTCTTACCTGATATGTTTTCTAGAAAGCATTAGAGCTGTGTGTAGCTCAATGGAACGGCACTTGATGAGTGCACAGCAGGCCCTGGGTTCGATTCTCAGCACTTGTATGTTTGATGGACAATATCCTTAGATTCCACACCAGACAATGTAGGTAAAATGGCGGGACATGAAGCCAATCTCATTTCTAGCAAGCATCTCAGGGATTTCACACACACCAACATCCAAGACAGGATTCTGCAACAGCCATTTGGCCAAGCAGTAGCATATTCTTCACACTAGATGGCGCCACAAGCACAGTCTAGAATTAGATGCTGCTTGGCTTCCTCAACCCTAGCCGTTCACCACCTCTTCTATAAGGAGGAAGAAAAGAGAAAGCCTGGCTCTACATTAAGTCATGCTGCTCTCAGTCTGCTCAAGAAAGGCCTGCCTGGAAGCATCCAAAGTTACTGGCATCAGACAGGTGAGGAATCTTCTATTTTGAGTACTGGGAAACATACTTTGATCCAATCAGAAGTTCTGTCAAAGGCTCACAAAGCACCAAAGAAGTCCCAGTCAGAGGCAGGGCTATGGAGAGCCCAGAGGGGCACTTCCTTCACAAACCTCCATCCCTCCAGGTCAGAGTGTTCATATTCCCCATCAGAGCCAGGCGTTCCTATTTACTCTTCTCCATGAGCAACCTCTCTGTGGAGATTTGAATGACCAATTGCCACCCACCCCAGGCTCCCTTGGTCCCCAGTTGGTGGTCCTGTGTGGGGAGGTTTAGGTTGGGAGCCATGCTGGAAAGAGAATGTCACTGGAGGCAGGCTTTGAGAGCTTGTAGCTTTGCCCTACTTACAGGTCACTCTCTGTTTTGTGTTTGCAGTTGAGACTCGGTCTTTTAGCTTCCTGCTGATATGCCTATCCCACCATTATGGACTTTCCTTGTGGCTCCCTAAGCCAAAATAAAATCTTTCTTCCCTAAGTTGCTTTTGGTCGTGATGTTTTATCGCAACAACAAAGCAGTTAGTACCCTGTTCTTCTTTATCTTGGTTAGGGTTTCAATTGCTGTGAACAGACGCCATGACCACAGCAACTCTTACAAGGACAACATCTGATTGGGTGCTTTATCCATTATTACCATGGTAGGACATGGTGGCGTGCAGGCAGACATGGTACTGGAGAAGGAGATGAGAGATACTATGTCTTGATCCACAGGCAATAGGAAGTGAACAGTCACGCTGAGCAGCATAAGCATAGGAAACCTCAAAGCCTACCTCCAAGTTGACACTTTTACTCCAGGAAGGTCACATCTACTCCAACAAAGCCATAGATCCTAATAGTGCCACCCCCTTTGAGAGTAATTTTCTTTCAAACTAGGAGAGTTGCTAGTGGCATTGAATTCCAGTATCTTGGGTCCTATTGTTCCCTGTGATCATGCCCATGCAATCTCCTTTGCTTCTAGCACAAGCAAGAGCCACACACCTCTGTACCCTCTGCCTCCACCCTTGGACACAGTGCTTCACAAGTCATTTCTATAGCTTTGACTTTCACCCTACCCCAGTATCTCTCACCTCCCCTTTGGTGTGTGTTTCCAGCTGTTAGAATTTTAAAAATTCAAGGTTTTTACTTTATGTGCATGCATGTTTTTCTTGCATATATGTATACCCACCGCATGTGTTCAGTGCCCCTAGAAGCTGGAAGAGGGGAGTCAGATCCTTAGAAAGTGGGTTATAGACAGTTGGGAGCTGCCATGTGGGTTCTGGGAACAGAGAGCTGTGACAACAGTGATGAGCGCTTGTGTCTAGCCCAGCTGTTAGGCTATTCAGGGCTTACCCCTTAGCCCAGCACTGAAGGCTCTCACTTTCGGCTTAATGTGGGCACTGCTGACATTATTCATGGAAGAAGAGATTTCTGGAATTCCTAAGGCCAGAGAATTGATGGAAAGAACCCAGGGTGTAGATGATACCAGGGGCCATACCTGGGGGAAGAAAATAGGGGGTAGCACTGAGGAAGGAGCAACCTGGGCAATGTGTGGGGTGTGAACCTCGTGGAAGAAAAGCACTCCCTAAGTAAGACTCTTGTGAAGTTGCATGGGAGCATGAAGAGCGAAGGAGTGGACCAGATTAGGGAAACTGATAGGTAATGATCCCTGGTGATGTAAATAAGGGAGAAGAGACAATTACTGTCTGGCCTGGTTCACTCTCAGGTATCCTAACAGAACAACAGCGGCTGGGTGCTTTATTCAGAAAGGAGGCTGCTAGGATCTGAGTGCCAGCACCCCTGCCTCTGGTGAGTGCCTTCTGGTTAAATCCACTGCAAATAGCATCATGGTAGAAGTATATGAAAGAAGGGTTGATCACACAGTGAGGGGGAGAGACAGAGAGGCAGAGAGAGGGAAGGAGTGAGGAAGGGAGGGAATGAGGAAGGGAGGGCAAGTTGTGACTTTGCTTTATGACAATCCACTTTGATGAGACTGCATCTACTCTCCAGCTCCTGCATTAATCCCGGGGTTGGACCTCATGACTCAGTTACCCACCACTGGGCTCCAGCTCATAAAGATTCTTCTGACTCTCACTATTACCACATGGGGGCCATGCCTCTACACACGGACATTTAGAGGACACTCTCAAACCACATTCATGTTGTAGCAGAATCTCCACAGTGGGGGGATCAGTGGGCATGTATGTCGGGAGGGCCACCTCTGTAAGAGAGGACCAGGTCTAGATGGGAGCAGGGCAGTCAGCACTTCTCACATGCCTTCCTCTCACTTCTGCTTCTGACTATATTGTCCCAATGTCTTCCCCAGGCCCTGGAAAACCAGAGGTCAGTGTGCATCCCTGAGGAGCATCAAGGTGAGAACTGGGCAGAAAAACAAACACGTCAGGGAAGAATATTAGCTGCATTGGTGGAAGGTGACCTGGGTATGACCAAATACCTGGCAAGAAGCAACTTTAAGGAGGCATGACTTATTTTGGCTCAGGTTTGAGGGGATTCAGTTCACTGTGTTGAGAAAGACTGGTCAGAGGTCAGAGGTTGGGAAGCAGAGACCTATGGATGCTGGTACCCAGTTAGCATTCTCCTTTCCCCCTTTCAGTCCATCATACTGGAGGGACAAGAGAAAGACCAGCATAGGAAGCTGGGCCTATGAGCAACACATGTTAATGCTAGCATTTCACAGTATTGTTGTTGTTATATAGGACAAGTGCTAGCCTAAGAGTCACACAGATCTGTCCTCACCACAGACACTTAGGTCAGGTGCCTTCATTGCCTAACATGTGACAGTGGTAATTACAACATGTATCTTTCATGTTTGTATAGACTCGGAGCGTGACAGCACATACTGGGTTCAAATTGCTAAATGTGGTTATTTTTGACCCATAGATAGCATGTCTTATTGAGAAGAGTCATTCAAGTCCTGTTATTTCTCCCCTTCTCAGGGTGTTCCCTCTCCCTCTGCAGTCTGTAAGGAGACAGTGTTGGAGGCAGAGACAAGACCTCTGTACTTGCCCTCACTATCTGGGGGCTTCACTTCTGCTCTTCCAGAGACAGAGACGCTCCAAGCCACGACATTGTCTTCTTATTGCTGTCTATCCTCATTATCCTCAATGTCTCACTGTTCACTCCTGCCCACCCTGTTCCCAGGGCCCAGCAAGCAGCAGCAGCCTTCCTGAGACACGAGAGCCTACCCTACAGCAAGGGTTCTTGGCTGTAGTTTTAGGGTCAAAGGAAAAAGAAATTGCCTATGGACATCAGTCAGGATTGTGGTGGCTCCAAGATTACTAGCACTGATGAGGAAGTACCCATCCTCTGCTCTCCCCATTCCCAGATCAGGAGACCAGTGTGTCCATCTTGTGTCGACAGCTGCAGCATGACTTCTACAGCCACTGCAGTCCACTCATGTACACACATGCACATATATGCTCACATGCACACACACACACACACACACACACACACACACACACACACACACACACACTTGCCAGTCTGCATGCACAGAATGTCTGTGAGAACCTTGGCAGAGAGCAAGGGATATGGGCTCAGCCTCCCGTGACCAAAGAACCGGAAGTGCTTTCTGCACTCTCCAATCATAAGGCAAGTATTCAGTGATACCCTTGCAATTGTTAAAGGCATTAAGGAGAACATTTGCATTTTGTCCTTTTTATAATCCCACTACACATTTAACCATTCTGTAAAATGAAGCCTAACCATCCAGAAACAGGAGCGGATTGGAGTTTTTCCAGTTGTGAAAGACCTGCTGCTATCAGGTCACAACCTACTTGAGATGAAGTCACTAATGGTACAGGAGACTTCCAGCCTACAGCCTATCTGGCCCTACCTTTCCTCTCTAATTAATAGCCTTGAGTTAGAAAAAGTCCACTCGGTAATTCTAGACTGGGGAGACCCAGGGCTCCCCAGCCCTCCCTCCGCTTTCTCTAGGTGGGTGGGCCATCTCTTCTCTCACACGAGGGGCCAAGGCTACTGTCCACCCAAGGCAGGGGGAAGCCCTCTGTTCAGCCTCTCCAGCTCCAGCAGCCAAAACAAACACGCAGAATCTGCAGGGGACACTGCAGAGACTTCGCCAGGAACAAACTCAAGCTGTGTGTAATCACCTGGGGCATCCAGAGTCTTGGCGTCCCAGAAATACACACCCAGCTCAGGAAGGATTACAAATCCCAGGCCCTGGCCTCCAGAGGCAAAAGCCTTGGCAAGCAGAAGCAGACTCTGAGGATTAAACATGTGTTAAGGGTGAGCAATTAGGTCAGCCCTCTTCTTGATCTGCTAAATGTAACAGAGGGGAAATCCCAAGGGAGGAAGCAGGGATGATAGTACAATAGCCACATTTACTTTGTGCGGTAACTGGGCTCTGTGTTTCACATGCATTAAATCCTAACAGCCCTGCTAGAATTTAAATATTGGATATTGTTTTTCTGACCCCAAGAGGAAGAAAAATTAAGTAATTTGCTTGCTCACCAGATGTAAGGGATGAAGATTCCACACCAGATTGGCCTCACAAGCTCTTTTCTGTTGGTGATGTCTTTTGCACTATTTTAATTTTGGTTTTGATTAATGTGTATTAATGTACATAGTAATGAGGATTTGTATTCCCACTTCTGGAGTGGAGTTGTTACTGACAGTGTAGATCTGGACTGGGTGTTTATTAAGTTTAGGCTTCTGAAACAGATTTGAAAATAAGGGCTCATGCAGGTGTGAAGAAGCAAAGTAACTATTAGGAGTGAAGCAACAGTATACATCAGGCCAGATGTGTGATAGTAGGCAGGGGTCCCAGTATTGTTTGGGGCTCCCTTCTATGGGTTCAAGAGGAGGGGGTATAGTAAGAGTGTTCTCTCTTTTTGGTTGACAGATGAGGTTATATTTTATTTTTTTCCTATGTACGTAGTACTTCCCACAATACATCGGACTTTGATCATATGCCTACTCTGTTAAGCATGGGTATAAGATGATAAATGTGGGACTCTCCCCAAAATTTTACACAGTTTTGACTTACTGTGTATGCACCCTAAACCAGTTCAGGTCAAATCGACCCTCCTGTTCTCCATACATAGATAAAATGGGTATAAATTTGAACAGAAACTGTTTACATTGATTTACTAGGGGTGATGAGACTTACACTGGTGTTCGGAGTTGGAAGTGCATGCAGCCAGGTGCTGATGGGAGTAGAGAGGGTTGTGAGGTGGCTAGGTGTATTGTTTGAAGACAGGTGTGTGTGCATAGTACCTGCAGGTGAAGGAAATAGGCTGCCAAGTGTGTTACTATAAGGGGGTAACAACGGTGCACACAATCTCAAACCAAATATTGTCCCAAGCTAAACTATCTCCTATTTTTGCAGCAGACCCTAGAATGGCAGTGTAGAACTGTACAGGTCCCTTGGTCTCTTTCTCTCTCTCTTCCTCCTCTTCCTACCTAACCCCCTCTCTTTTTCCCCCTCTCACTTCGTGTGTGTGTGTGTGTGTGTGTGTGTGTGTGTCACAGAGAACACAACACACACATATATACACACATATACACACACACACACAGAAAGAGACACATACAAAAAGAGACAGAGATAGAGAGACAGAGATAGGCACAATGTCTGTGTCCCAGGCTAACCTGGAACTTCCTATGTAGCATAGGCTAACCTCAAGCTCATGCCAGTCCTCCTGCATGTTGGGATATCAGAGAGCCACCATGGCCAGCTTTGATCCTGAAATCTTGATTTGAATGCTTCTTATGTGTTTAGCAATCTTCACCTTTCCAGCTCTTCTGCTGATCTTTGTCCAGGTCCATGAGGATAAACGAAGCATGAAAATACTTGGAGAACCACGGAGGAGAGTCCTTTTGCCTGGAGGAGTTAGGGAAACCTTCCCCAAAGAAGGGATATTTGGCGTGGTCCTAGAAGAAATTGGGATTTGGTGTGGGAACCTTCTGATGGAAAAGTGTAAGTAGGGATTTTTAGGAAGAGGGACTAGAGCTTCTTATTAGAAGAAAACCAAGCACAGGATGCCTTCTCTGCTGCTGGTGGCTGGCAGTTCCTATACATTTAAGTAAATCCTTTTCTTCTGAGGGTCCCTCAGATTTGTTGAGGTTCTTAGCTTTCTGGAAGGGCAGCTATTTTTTTTTTTAAATAAGAATTGTTTCTTTTGGCTTACAGTTCCAAGGGAGTACAGTCCATCAAGAGAATACAGTAGGAAAGACAGACAGCAGACAGGAGCATGAGGCTGGCTGGTCAAATTATGTTTGTACTTAGGAAGCAGAGTGGGTAGGAAGTGGGGCTAGGTGACACTATGGAACCTCACAGCCTGCCCCCCAGTGAGCACTTCCTTCACTGAGGTTCTAGTCAACCTCCCCAAACAGTGGCAGCAGCTGAGGACCATGTCAGTCATGTGAACCTATGGGGGGCATTCCATATTCAAACCATGATACTGGGTTATGGAAGGAGTGAGCCATACAAAGGACAGAAGAGCAGACAGAAGAGCAAGTGCAAAAATCCCGAGGCAAGCCTAGATTTGCTTGTTGTTGAATAGGATGGTGGAGGCAGAGGGACAAAAAGCACAGAGGTTCTTGATGTAAAGCAGGCCCGGCACACATGCAGATAAGCATGGTGGTATGTAGGCAGAACCTAACACTTGCATTTCTCTGGAGATTCTCCGTTGGCAAATTCAAAAACTCAATCTCTGGTATAATTTGAGGAGCTATGGCTTAGCCGGGAGTGACAATTCTGAATGAATGTGTTCAATGGCTTTCTTTATAGTCTTTCTTTTCTCCTATGGATCAGTGTTTAATGAAAGACAAATATAATTTACTTCATATGAGCAAAAACATACTGTAAGGTATGTGTCCTTTTATGGTGTGTGGGTTCATGGGAAGTCTGGTCCCTGGAACCCTGGAAGAGGCAGAACTGACTCCACAAAATTGTCTTCTGACCTCCATACATGTACCATGGCACCCATATTCATGTAGACACACACATACACACACACACACACACACACACACACACACACACACACACACACACACACACACACACACACACACACACAATCTTCTCCAAGAAGATTGGAGAAACAGGGAGCCAACAGTGTGAAATTTCAATTAATTCTACTTGGACATCACTTCCTGGAGCCAAGGAAAAATCCTATCTGGCCTTAAATTCTCTGTGTGTGCCCTCCTCTGGTTTTGCAGCATACTAGGTTCCAATAAGGAAATCCATTCAATTGTCAGAAAATTTCCAAATGCTGATCAATAAACTTTTGAAAAGATAAAAACATAATGTAGACAAAGTAAAAGCAAATTAAAGAGTTTACTTTCCTTTTAATGCCAGGAGGACTCAAAGAACAGGCATTTATATAAGCCACTGGGAATATTGGACTACCAAACCCAGCCTGCATTTCCATGGCCAAGGATCAGATCATTGTATTAATTCCTTCAATACACAGAACTGTACAGACAAAAAAGGTAGAGACAAAATATCTGGGACAGGGTCCCACCTAAAACACAGCTCTCCTTCTGAAGTCTTCCATTATGTCCCTGCAGAACATTCTGTGAGCATAGGTTCCTTCTCTCATATGTGATTCAATAAGAATCCTTTCTGAGCCTGACACTCAAGGTTCAGCCTTGGATGGTTTGTTAGTCAGAGTTCTCTAGAGGAACAGAGCTTATAGAATGGATCTCTCTCTCTCTCTCTCTCTCTCTCTCTCTCTCTCTCTCTCTCCATATATATATGTATATATATATTGTGTATACATACATATATACACATATATACATACATACATACATACACACATACATGCATACATATATGATTTATAATTGTGACTTACAGGCTGTGGTCCAGTTAATCCAACAGTGGCTGCCTATGAATGGAAAGCCCAAGAACTCAGTAGTTGCTCAGTCCTTGAGGCTGGATGTCTCAGATGGTCTTCAGATACACTGGAACCCTCAAGAAGTAGGCTCCAATGCCAGTGAAGGGATGGACTTGCTATCAAGGAGAGAGCAAGCAGGCAAAGAGCAAAAACTTCCTTCATCTATGTCCTTATGTAGGCTTCCATCAGAAGGCTCAGCCAAGATCAAAGTTTTCTGTGTTTTCCCAGCTCAAAAGATCTGGATTAAAAGTGTGTATTTCCACCTCAAGACCTGAGATTAAAGGTGTGTCTTCCTTCCCTAATGATCAGGAATAGAAATAGACCTTCCTATTTCAAATTAAGCAAAAATCCCTCACAGGTGTGTCCCTCCATTTTTGGGTTTTAGTTAATTCCAGATGTAATCAAGTTGTCAACAAGAGCAGCCATCACAGATTGAGAGTCACTGTTTTCAGTTCTTGCAAAAAGAAAAGCATTTTGTCACCACTAATTTCATTGCCAAAGGAAAAGTTAGGAAACTCCAGGAGAACTTTCTTTTTCTCCCTCCCTCCCTCCCTCCCTCCCTCCCTCCCTCCCTCCCTCCCTCCCTCCCTTCCTTCCTTCCTTCCTTTTTTTAAGGCAAATTTTCTTGTTCATGTACATGAGCTGCCTCCCCCAAGGGAGAGGCCAGCATTGGATGTCAGGAAGACAAGGGTTTTATAGCTCAGAGGTAGGAAATTTCCAAATGGGAAAAATAGGCAGAGTTACAGGAACAGACATAGACATAGACATTGTTATAATATGAGACCATGGAGGGATGGTCCCACTGTGGGTGAAGGACAGATGACAGGTAGAAAGCAGACAGAGACCCACAGACGTGACTTATGTGGAAAGTTTATTGGTGAAAGGTAAGGAAGTAAGGAAGGAGAAGAGAGGAGAGAGAAAGAGATAGAGACAGACAGAGAGGACACACACATGCATGCGCACATGCACACACACACACACACACACACACACACAACACACAGAGAGAGAGAGAGAGAGAGAGAGAGAGAGAGAGAGAGAGAGAGAGAGAGAGAGAGAGAGAGCTGCCTCCTTAGAGAAAATGACAGAAGAGAGGGAAGGACCTTTTCTTTTAAGAGGCCAGGGTGTGACTGCCATGCACTAAGGGTGACAGGCTGTGCCAGGTTCCCAAGGGGTAGGGCCGGGTTTGCCTGGATTACAACAAGCACAACCAGTTAGTCCTACAGGGCCCCTGGAACAAGGACATGTTGGAAGGTGGGCATCTCAAGGTAGTCATAGCAACTGGTCATCACAACTGCCTTTTGAAACAAAGGTAGGTTTCAAACAACTATTTGAAACAGATACGACTGCCATTCCCTGGAACAGGCAATATTTAATTAGTTTGTTGTTTTTTGTTTGTTTGTTTTGTATTGTTTTTTCCATTGCTTTGGAGTCTGTCCTGGAACTAGCTTTGCAGACCAGGGTGGTCCTAGTTTGTCTTTACTGTAAGATGGCTTTCCTTTTTGAAGATTATCTTCCTATATGTTCATTATTTTATAATTGCTTTAAAAAATATTTATTTAAAAGATGTTTTCACTTTCATACCAACCACAATTCCCCCTCTCTCCCCTCCTCCAACCCCCCTCACCTTCTCTCCACCCAACCCCCTATCCACTCCTCAGTAAGGTAAGGCCTCCCATGGGGAGTCAACTAAGCCTGGCATATCAATCTGAGGCAGGACCAATCCCCCCTCATCCCCTCCCATATCAGGCTGAACAAAAGTATCCCTCCTTGTTCAGCCTGATATGGGAAAAGGCTCCAAAAAGTCAGTTCATGCACTAGGGATAAATTCTGGTCCCATTGTCAGTGGCCTCACAAACTGCCCAAGCCACAGAACTGCCACCACATTCAGAGGGCCTAGTTTGTTCCTATGCAGGAACCTTATCTTATCCCCAGCTGTCAGTCCAGAGTCAGTGCCTCCTGATAGCTCAGGCCAACTGTCTCTGTGGGTTTCCCCATCATGATCTTGACTCCTTTGCTCACATCTCTCCTCCCTCTCTTTGACTGAACTCCTGGAGGAGCTTGGCCCAGAGCTTGGCTGTGGATCTCTGCATCTGCTTCCATCAGTTACTGGATGAAGGTTCTATGATGACAATTAGGGTAGTCCCCAATCTGATTACAGGGAAAGACCACTTCGGGCAACCTCTCCACTCTTGCTAGCAGTCTTAGCTGGGGTCATCTTTGTAGATTCCTGGGAGTTTCCCTACCACGAAGTTTCTTGCTAATGCCATAATGGCTCCCTCTATCAAGATATGTCTTTCCTTGCTCTCCCTCTCTGTCCCTGCCCTGTTTCCTCTTTCTACCACGTGAATCCTGAGGACAAAACTCAGGTTGTCAGGCTTTGAACAAATGCCCTTACCCACTGAGCCATTATGCCAGCCCAATGAAGGCATGTTTAAACATGGGGAGCAAACACATCAAAAGTGACTAGAAATTTTACAAAGTTTATAATTTCTTTTTGCATCCAGATGATTTGCATGATGACAAGTCATATTTACTCAGTTTGAGTTTTATCTTCCACCATAATCTTTCTTTCTTATTCTCAACAGAATAAATAACAAGTTAGGACAAAACTATTTTTTCCCTTAAAAAATAAAATAAAGGATAGGAAGATGATTCAATTAGTAAATCATTTGGCATGAAAGCATGAAGTCAGTTCTTGTCTCCAGCACTCAGCCAAGAAGCTGGGCATAACAGCATGTGCCTATAACCCTAGCACTGAGGAGTCAGAGGCAGGAGGATCCCTGGGGCTTGCCACCCAGCCAGTCCAGTTAATTGGTGAGCTGCAGGTTCAGTCAGACACTTTGTCTCAAAATAGTAGGTGGAGAATGATTGAGGGAGACAAATGCCATCAACTTTGGCCTTCACATGCATGAATGTATGCATACATATATACTAACAAATACTTCTTTTTCAGTATCATTCTTGTATCACCTCAACTGCCAGTATTATTACTCTTTGGTTTCTTTGGAGACAGTGTCTAACTGTGGTAACACAGGCAGGTCTAGAACTTTCTACATAGCTCAGGACTCACAATCCCCCTGCCTCTGTAATCCAAGTGCTGACATTCTAGGTATGTGCCACTAATATCCCGTTTAACTTCTATTTTACTGAAAGAAGTAAGAGATAGAAAATTGACCTCTTCAGATATGAGCATTTTAGTAGAACAGCAAAGATCTTACCTGCACAAAACACAGCCTCCTATAGCTGTCATGCTAAGTAGTTACTCCCTCCAAGTAAGAACATTCCCTCCTGGAATGAGGAAGAAGACTCCTCAAAGTCAGGAAGCTAATGAAACTTACAAGGCTCAGGAAATGCTGTAAAGTTACAGGACTCATAAAGCCCCTGTGCCACCACTATCTGCATGTGAGTCAAGGAGCTCCAGTGGAGCAACAGCATCTTCCATCCTGGAGTGGATGTCTGAGATCCAGATGCCTGCCACTCACCTGGGCTCCTGTGAGGAACTTCAACAGACCCATTGGCTCATCAGGATAAACCATAGTGTTTCTTTGGTTTGTTGTCGGAACCTTATCTGGATTACAGAGAGATTCATGTTGTGTGACCCATGAAGAGTCATATAAGACCATCTAATCATATATTTATCAAATACATTAAAGTCTCACTATGCCAGTAGCTCACACTGGCATTGACTTGTGGTCCCTCTGCTTCATCTTCCAGTTGGTGTTACAAGTGTGCATCACCAGACTCAGCCTTCTTAAAGAGATAGATATGAACAAAGAGATATGGCTTCTCTGTAGTAAATAAAAATAAGAAGTAAATAAATCATTATTATCCTTAGAAATCAGTGTTTGTATTCAGAATTTTTTATTGGCTTACTTTAATATTGGTTTCAGGTTTTAATTGCTTCAAATATATATTTAAGTTGAACCCCACAGGCCACACTTTTTGATGGTTTAAAGCATTTGTTGGCAATGAAAAATAAGGCTTTATTACCACCTGGAGCTGCTCTGGGAGCTGAAAAAACATGTCCTTGAAATAATGTGGTCTGTGACATGTAAGTAGCTTGTGCTGCCATTGGCCTATTTTTCCTTAGGAGAAGCCCATGGGGGTATCCACCCTACTGCAATGTTTTTTTCAAAACCAAAAATTCATTCTTCTCATCAAAGAGTCCTTCTTTAAGTGAGGAAGGAACCACATCAAAGTCCATTGGATCAGAATTTGGTACCTAGTGATTTATAATCAAGATGGGATAGCATTTATTGACACTGTTACAGAGAGGAATCATTAGTATTGCTGTGGAAGAAAACATTTTGACTGCTATCATTTCCTAAAACTTTGCCTCTGACTCCAGGGAGTCATAAAATAGATTCATCAATTGGAGGCAGCCAAAGGCTACAGAGTCATGATGTCCTGGGATCCTACAAATACGACCAGCACATTCTGGAGGGCATTCCCAGCATTTTCTTTATTTTATGTCTTCAACAGAGGGTTTTAACCTTCTGAGAGAATGGTTTTGATAGAGAGAGAGAAGGTGGGGGGGGTGAGAATATGGTAAGTCACTTTATGTATTAAAAAGTTTATGTGTCTTCGTATCATTGAAACAGCCCAGAGAAGACAGAGTTGGAGGTGAGAAGTCCAGTTAGCAAGTCTGGCAATGTCCTGGAAAGAGTAACTATGTTATTAGACAGTCACTAAGGAGAGCAGGCATGGAGTTTCAGGGGTCAAGCCAAGGCATTGGTAAGAAAGGTGAAAATATATAAAACTGACCAATTCTTGGCAAGATAGTCTATTCATAAATCCATACAGAGTCCATGTGTGTTGACTAATATTTTTTCCTAGGAGCTATTGTTAGTCTGGGGCTAGAGATGGGGTGGTAGGTTTTAGAATGAGTTCCATTTTGGAGATGCTGCATGAGAGAAGGTCTAGAAGCTTTTAATGATGATGAACATCTAACAGTGAGAACAAGGCTGGGAGACAGGAGAATGACCAGATCAAGACAGGAGGCAGCAAGCCAAACTGGCGGTGTTGCTTTCTACATAAGGACAGAGTATGATGAAGTCATTTCAGAAGAAGAGGAAAGGGGCCCAGAGGAAGCACAGGAGCTGGGTTCTTGGGAGAATAAGGGGAAGTCCCTTCTGCTATCACTTATGACAATGCTTAACTGTTCCAGGGAGATAGAATACTTGCTCATTAAGTTAGCGAAAACAGATGAATTATTCACAGATAGGCAAAATTAAACAGAGTCTAGAGTTCATGATGAGTGGGTCCACCCAGATTCTGCAAAACTGCCCCAAGTAAATGGAATCTCATTTGTATCCCATGGGACATCACAGCTGAGGGGACCTGACATCACCCTAGGATTGCTGAGTACAAACGTCGAGAAACAATCTGCTCAAGATTGGAAGAGCTCACAAGCTGGGTGACTCTGGATAATTCCTCCCTATCTCAGAATATTGCAGTCTTTGTACATTTAGAAACTACAGGCGTGGACAGAGGATCTGGCAAGCCAGGGAGAGAACTTGGTCAGGAAAGTGTTTGCCTTACAAGAATGGTAACCCGAATACGAACATCTGGTGTGGTGGCACATGCTTGTATTCCAGTGCTGGGAAG
The DNA here is from genome assembly GCA_030556225.1 of Cricetiscus sungorus. Classification (NCBI taxonomy): domain Eukaryota; kingdom Metazoa; phylum Chordata; class Mammalia; order Rodentia; family Cricetidae; genus Cricetiscus; species Cricetiscus sungorus. The sequence continues at coordinate 7,614,079 of JANBXA010000141.1, forward strand.
GCAGAGACAGGAGGATCTCTGGGACTGGCTGGTCAGCCAGTCTAGCATACTTGGTGGGTTTTAGCAAGAGATTTTGTGTCACAAACATGGTGAACTGACGCTGATAAATAACACCTAACGTCTTCCTCTGACCTTCACTCACATGTGCACACACACATAATCATATACACATACATTCATACCAGAGAGAGATGTGGGGCACACAGAGGGAGGGGAGAATGGTGGGAGGGAGTGGAGGAGGGAGGGAGCGAGGGAAAGAGGGAGGGGGGAGGGAGATAGAGACCATTTGGAGAACGAGCCTCCTGCAAATGTCATTTTTTTTTTCTTTTAGATTTTGGAAAGGCTGGGTTTGGTGATATATTTCTTTTACCCAGTTGTGCTTAGTGCTGTAGCTCCAGAAACTAGCATGCCTTTGAGAGAAACATCACCCTGAGACCGAAAACTGGGGACCTGGCAGGGCAACACCAGGAAGAGTGGTGTAAGTGACTCCCTCTACTTTGGCATCAGTGTAGTGCCCCAGTGTGATCTAGTATGGAGGCCATATTTTGGTACCCACAAACCCTTGATTGCCTTCTAACCACTTGGCAGGAGACTCCTGTGAAGATGAACTGGGTCTCCTACATATAAGCTGATTGACCACTGAGATACAGTTTACTAGCATCCACAAAGATGATAAACATGCATCTCATTATGAATCTTTAATTGCTATTTCATTTCACATCCATGCTAGGATGACCATTATCGCCTCTTGGTCACCATGTGTGTTTGCCCACTGTTACAGTTTGGATGTTTTCTCCAACGGCCTGTGTGTCAGAGGCTCGGTGCCAGCCTGTGGCACTCCTGGGAGATGGTGGAAACTTTAGGGGTGAGGCCCAGTGGAAGGAAGCTAGGTAATTGTGGCATGGCCCTGAGGAGGTATCAGGACTCTAGCTTCCTGGCTGTTGTGAAGTGAGCTGTATCCTCATCCATGCTCCCAGTATGATGTCCTGCCTTCTCAGAGGCCCTAAAGAGACAGGTCATGGCTTGAAACCTCCAAAGCTACCAGCAAAAAGAAACATTTCTTTCTTTAAACTTGATTGTGGTATATATGATTTTTTTTCAGTGATGAGAGCCTATTAACATACCTGTTGCTTTCCTGGCTTTTTTCTAGTTACTAGCTAGCGCCTGTCTTACTTAAGAGTCATGGTCTGAAACTTTAGAAAATTAACTTTAAATTTTAATTAATCTAAAAATTAACAGAATCTATGCTACACTATTTTATATTCTTTCATAATTTAAACTAGCTTTGAGAAATAGGGTTTTCCCTAAATGTTTTACTTATTTGGTGTGTTTATGTGTGCAGGCATGTATATTGTGGGACATACAGGCATCACAGGACATCGTGAGGGAGTCTGTTCTGTCCTTCTACAATATGGGTGCCGGGGATTAAACCTGGGTTGTCAGGCTTGGTGGTGAGCCCCTTTACCTGTTGAGGCTTCTCAGCTGTATAACCGATCAGTTTTAAACTTGCCTCCAGTGAGCTATCTTCAAGACTGCACTTCCCATTGATCTTCATCTCTGAACTGTGTCATATAAAAGTCATAGGAGCCAGAGGTGATGAGGTGGCCCTGGCTGTGGGTAAGGACATCCAGCGTGGCATAGTCTGTCTAGGCCAAAAAGAACAAATTTTGTGTCTTACTCCTTTAGCAGGAGAACAGTAATGAACAAACTTTCCCAAACATTTCTCATCTAATATTCATGACTCTCACAGAAAGCAAGCAATAATTAAAGTGACACTTTCAGAATATGTAAATATCATTTCAAACAAGAAAATCCAAATACTTGAAGCTTTTGGCAAATAGTGTTTTGCTTTTTAAAAGCAGTGGTTCCTATTGCTTTCAGCTACAAGAATCTGAATCTAGACAAAGTAGAAAGAGGAACTCATGAGAGACTCTGAAGCTTTGCTTTAAGAAACAGTTGTGTGCATGTGTTTGTGTATGTGTGTACACTGTGTGTGACCAGGTGCTTGTGTGTGTGTGTGTGTGTGTGTGTGTGTGTGTGTGCGTGCAGGTGTTCTCTCTCTCTCTTTCTCTCTTTCTCTCTTTCTCTCTCTGTGTGTGTATGTTTGTGCAGATGTTCTCTCTCTCTCTCTCTGTGTTGGGGGGCGCATATATACTGTGTGTGCATGTGCTTGTGTATGTGTGTCTGTGTATACCATATGTGTTTAGGTGATTGTGTGTGTGTGTGTGTGTGTGTGTGTGTGTGTGTGTGTGTGTGTGTGTGTGCAGGTGCTCTCTCTCTGTTAAGTGTGTAAAGGTGTTTTTTTTCTGTGTGTATATGTGTATGTACATCATATTATACAGGTGTGTGTGTGTGTGTGTGTGTGTGTGTGTGTGTGTGTGTGTAAAGTTGCAGGGTACTTCACTGTACACATAGAGGTTAAAGGATAGGTCTCAGGAGTCAGTTCTCTCCTGCTATGTTGTAGCATCCAGGAGTACAGCTCAGGTCACCAAGCTGGCCCACAAGTGTTTCTACCCACTGAGCAATGTCATCTTACTGGCCTTATGATCATGTTAGAGTTTACAGTAAGTAAATCAGGGTGCCTCCGATTGTTGGGGCCCATAAAAATGACTCCACTTCATCTTGACTTAAGGTCAGAGAGTTCAAAACTATCCTTACTCTTCCAAGGTTAAGTAATAAGGTCTAAGGTACGGCTACTGAAGGATGTTTGGTCTATGGTATGGATATCTTACATAAATAATAAGAAACTTGATCTAAGGTATAGTTACTTTTAGCCCTCAAGGTCAGATAATGAGAGATTTAGTCTAAGGTCTGGTTGCCAAATGTTTGGAGAATCAAGAAAGTAAGTCTGTTTTTTTCTTTGTATCATGGTAAAGAAGTCTTTTGTTGCCTCCCCCCCCCTTTTTTTGGTTTAGGTATATTGGAATGTTGAAGAATAAACTTTGGATGTTCAGTATTCACTGGAGTACCCTCCTGACTCTATTCTATATCTCTGTCTTTTCCTCAGTTTCATTAATTTCCCAATCCACACTCCCCCTCTCAGGTATGAACTGGGCAAGTTGGCTGGATCTGACTAAAGTCTCCCCCCCAAAAAAAGATGGGCTCCTATAGCAGATGATCACATAGTGGGCTGCCAGCGCTCACACCTCCATGATGCATGGAAAATTAGATTCACTGGACTCAGTATTGGATAAAGTGTGGTTTATTCAGGGAGAATTCACTTACATATGAAACAGATGACTGCTGCAGGTTCCTGCTCCACAGATGTCACCCTTCTACCTGGATGATCTCTGCAACCTGACCAGGAAGCAAGAGAGTGAGCTGGGGTCCAGGATTCCAGACCTAGCCTTCCCTGTCATGTCTGTACCTGTGCCCAGGCCCAAATGGGCATGATCAGCGCAACAGGTGCGGGCACGGTGGATATCTCACAGCAATTCTCCTTTTAGTCTAAAGAAAAGATTTAGGCTTGATACAAGACTATATATAAAGATAGCAAATATCAAGTATACTCTAGGAGGAGAAGGCAAGAACAAACACACTTAAGACCTATTGCCTGTGAAGCAACAAGAACAAATGGCAAGAACTACATATCCAGTCCTAGGGTAGTAAAGGCACAGCAGGGATTTCTAGAGAGTTCTCCTGTCCTGGAAAGTTTAGGTCTTGTACCTAATATTTCTATTTAGGAAGAGAGAGCAATAACAGTGACAGTCTAATCTTCAACCTCATCAAAGACCTGAGAAGGAGGATAACAATACTAGGGTAGACAGGAAGTGCAGGTGAGCAGCTTCCAAAAGGTGCAGTGAAGACAGAAACAGCAGGCTACCTGGACAGCCACCTAAAGTCTCACAGCAGCGTAGGGGCAACCATCCTTGTCTGAGGCCTAGAGTATCTGACTGACCAACACAGAAGCAGGGAGGTTTAAAGGTTGTCTTACCCTGACTTGACAAGGTTCAGCAGTCTTCTATGTTTGTCTCCTGCATGCACAGTAAGACAGCATTCCAAAGTCAGTGGTCAAGGTGGGAGCAGTTCTTTGCCCAAGAGGCCATAGCCGAGAAGAGAATAAACTCCAGAAAGAGTGACATCAGTGCTCAACATTTTCTTGGGAATAGCTTGGTGCTGTCAGGACATGTAATACCCTCATGTCAACAGGGTATTAGTATCGAAACATTTAAATGCCATGTTCTGTGGGTCTATGAAGTGTTTGAAAATCAAAATCTATGTCTGACTAATCTCATAGGTATAAGAAATGTGGGTGAAAATACCTGTAATTCTTGGGGACCTAGTTGTACAATGGCTAAAGCTCCCCAAACTAACTTAGCAAGGACAAAAATTTCACTAACAGGGATAGAGTGGAAATGTCTCGACTAGAGGTAGAACTGTGAAGTGAAAAATGATAAAAAATATCCTCAGTTGTATCAATATACAAAATGTATATACATCAAGATAGTTTTAAATTTGTGTGCAAAACATCGTAAACAGAAAGAAGACCTTAAACTGTCAACATACACAAATCTAACAATTTAAGTTATCAAGGATCTATCAATTTATCTATAGCTAACAGTTGCTAAAGTTAGTACACTAGAAATTATGTAAATCTACCTATATCCCATCTTAACCATACCCTTCCCAACCATACTCTAAACTTATCTAAAAGAGATACCTGCGTCTGAACATCACCTTCCATACTTAATCCTAAGCAACTAAAAACCAACCCTATGTAGGTGTATATTATCTCTTAATGCCAACAGTAGGGAATGGGGTGTTGTTTTCTTAGGATTACTTCCTGCTGAAATAGGACAATGATGACTCCATGGGATCCTGTAGGAAAACAAAATTAAGGCAACAAAATTTCTTGAGGAGACTAGCTATGACATTTGTTGCTAGTCTCTGTGTGGCAGGAAATGCTTGACTGATTTTTTTTATTTCATTATTTATTCTTTTATTTATTCTTCTTATTATACATATGGATTCCAGTTCCCTCTCCCTCTCTCCCTCTCTCCCATACCCCCTGACCACCCTCCCAACCCATTCCCCCACACACTCCACAGGTGCCTTCCAGGAGGGGTCAACATAATCTGTCAAGTCATATGGAGTAGTGACTAGGCCCTCCCTCCTGCCTCTAGGTTAAGGGAGTATCCCTTCATGGGAAACGTGCTCCTAAAGTCCTTTTGTGCACCAGAGATACAGCCTGATTCCACTGTCAGATGTCCCTTAGACTACCCAGGCCTTCTAACTAAGACCCATGTTCAGGGGGTCTGAGTTGGGCCAATGCTAGTTTCCCAGGTATCAGTCTTGGGCCCATTAGCTCCTCCTTGTTCAGGTCAGCTGTCTCTGTGGGTTTCTGTAGTCTGGCCTTGTCCTCCCTCTGTGCATCTGGATTCCAGTTCCACTCAGTCTTTAGCTGTGGGTGTCTGCTTCTGTTTCCATCAGCTACTAGATGAGGGCTCTATGATGGTGGATAAGTTAGTCATCAATCTCTACCATGGAACTCCTATAGCTGATTAACACCTTCAGCAAACTAGCAGGATACAAGATAAACTCAAAAAAAAAAAAAAAAAAAAAAAAAAAAACAGTAGCCCTGATATATACAGACGACAAAGGGACTGAGAAAGAAATCAGAGAAATATCACCCTTTACAATAGTCATAAACAACATAAAGTATCTTGGGGTAATGCTTATCAGACAAATAAAAGACCTGTATAGCATGAACTTTGTGTCTTTAAAGAAAGAAATTAAAGAAGATAACCAGAAAATGGAAAGATCTCCCATGCTCTTGGATAGGTAAAATAAACATAGTAAAAATGGCAATCTTGCCAAAAGCAATGTACAGATTCAATGCAATCCCCAACAAAATCCCAGCACAATTCTTCATTGACCTGAAAGGAATAACAATCAACCTTATATGGAAAAACAAAAGAATTAGTATAGCCAAAACAACCCTGTACAACAATAAAGGAACTTCAGGAGGCATCACCATCCCCGACTTCAAGATCTACTATAGAGCTATAGTCCTGAAAACAGCTTGATTATTGTCACAAAAATAGAGAAGTAGACCAGTGGAATTGCACTGAAAATCCTGATATTAACCTACACACCTATGAACAACTGATTTTTGACAAAACAGCTAAAAGTATACAATGGAAGGAGCAGAGCATCTTTAACAAATGGTGCTGGCACAACTGGATAATGGTATGTAGAAGACTGCAGATAGACCCATGTCTATTGCCACGTACAAAACTCAAGTCCAAATGGATCATAGACCTCAACATAAATCCAGCCACACTGAATCTCATAGAAGAGAAAGTAGGAGGTATCCTTGAACAAACTGGTACAGGAGACCACTTCCTGAACATAACTCCAGAAGCACAGACACTGAGATCCATGATTAACAAATGGGACCTTCTCAAACTGAGAAGCTTCTGCAAGGCAAAGGACACAGTTGACAAGACAAACAGCAGCCCACAGACTGGGAAAAAATCTTCACCAACCTCACATCTGACAGAGGGCTTATCTCCAAAATATACAAAGAACTCAAGAAACTAGTCACCAAAACACCAAATAACCCTACTAAAAAATGGGGTACAGAACTGAAGAGAGAATTCTCAATAGAAGAAATAAAAAGGCTGAAAGACACTTAACAAAGTGCTCAACATCCTTAACTATCATGGAAATCCAAATCAAAACAACTCTGAGATACCAACTTACTCCTGCCAGGATGGCTAAAATTAGAAACACCAATGACAACTTATGCTGGAGAGGATGTGGAGAAAGGGGAACACTCCTCCACTGCTAGTGCGAGTGTAAACTTGTACAGCCATTTTGGAGATCAGTGTGGTGTTTCCTCAGGAAAATGGGAATCAGTTTACCACAGGACCCAGCAATCCCACTCTTAGGTATATACCCAAATGACCCACATCCATGCAACAAAAACATCTGTTCAACTATGTTTGTAGCAGCATTATTTGTAATAGCAAGAACCTGGAAGCAACCTAGATGCCTCTCAACTGAAGAATGAATGAATAAAGAAGATGTGGCACATTTACACAATGGAGCACTATGTGGAAAAAAATTGGAATCTTGAAATTTGCAGGCAAATGGATGGAATTTGAAGAAACCATCCTGAATGATGTAACCCAGTCACAAAAAGAGGAACATGGTATGTACTCACTCATATATGGATTTTAGACATAGAGCAAAGGATCATCAGCCTATAATTCACACCGCCAGAGAAACTAGGATACAAGGAGGATTCTAAGAGATTCATACAAGGTCCCTCACAAAAGGGGAAAGGAGCATTTTGGGAGTGGGGAGCAGTGATTGGAGTGGGAGCTAGGAGAAAGAGAAGGGGAGGAGAGGAAAACACTAGGAAGATTGAGTCAGGGGAGGAATAGAGAAGAGAAGAGAAGAGAAGAGAAGAGAGAGAGAGAGAGAGAGAGAGAGAGAGAGAGAGAGAGAGAGAGAGAGAGAGAGAATAAGCCATTATAGGTTTGAAGAGAAAACTGACTCTAGAGAAATGTTCAGAGACCTACAAGACTGACCCCAACTTACAATTTGAGCAACAGTGGAAAGGTTACCATAAATGCCCTTCCCTGATAATGAGATTGTTGACTGGTTCTTATCTGAAGCTCTGGCCAGGGTGTAATAAGAAGGTGTACTGTTTCAGCTCACTGGTCTGGAGTTGTCTGGGGCATTATAGTCCCAAACTGATTTTAGAGTGATGTTTGTAATCCAGATATATCAAGTTGTATCAAGTAAAATTGATGAAGTGGGGTCCTATCTTCTTGGGGTCCCATCTTCTTTCCGGAGAGTTTAAAGATTGCTGTTAGGAACTGTTACTGATCCTTGTGGAAAACTTAGTTTCTTTTCATTAGTCTGGGCTGCAGCTTGTAGCCTGTTGTGGCTACAGGAACATCAGTAAACTCCACACCAGCAGCTTGGTAAGACTTGGCTAAGGAGGTTTGCCTTAGTTCAACTGTGAATGTAGGAGGAAGATGGGCCTCTTTCTTACAAACAAAAAGTCTTCGAGGGGAAGTCTTAGCTGTAGGCCAAGCTATCCAGCCTCCAGAAGACAGCAGCCAAAGCCAAAGTAGCAGAACCGCCCAGCCAGGCCACAGAATCATGAAAATAATGAATCATTATGTTAGGTAATTAAGTTTTGGGGCAGTTTGTTACATAGCAATGATAAGTTGTATTGCATAAGTGGAAATATAGAAATACGTAAATAAGTGAAATGCCATTTATTCATTCATTGATAAATATATTTTCAAGGGCTGGTGAAAGCAATTATCTAGTCTACTCTCAGAGATGCCTCTGCCAAAGAGTGCATGGACCCTTTATGATAACTGTGGCCCCCTAGAAAGTCTAGAGTCAGGAAGGAAGTCCAAAATCAGGATGTTGGTCTACAAAGTTAGGCAAAGCTAGACCTGCCCTTCACCCCTCAGCCCAGGTTTGTAATACCCGCTAACCCTCACATTACAGCAGGAAATAACCCTGCTATGTTTTGTGGTTTCCGAGCTAATAATTTCCCTTTCACTCGACTTCATGGCAACTTTCTATGCAGTGAAGTTGATTTTCTACCCAGTGGGTTCTGCCAAATGGTTTCTTTATCAGATAATGATGTATTCGTTACAAAGTGAGCTTTGTTTTGCAAAACTCTCCTGCGCATTATCTCATTCAACCTTGTCACAGTGTAGAAAGGTTATTTGTCCCAGATCTGCTGGACAGACATGCCTGTGGAGGGCTGGTGTCACCTGTCATCACCTCTGGACAGATGATTTAAATACAGACATAACACGTGGTCCAGCCTTTTCATAACTCTGTACTAAAGATGATGAGCTTGTGGTCTCCAGCATCAAGAAGATGATGGCATCTTCCCAACACAGTTCAAACGTCGGTTTCCCATTATCTGTGGCATTAAGCAGTTTCAATTAGGATTTCAAGTCTATTTCTATTTTGTTCTGCAGAAGTTTTAATTAAGGCAGAAAAACTTTAACACCTCACTTTCCTCACAACAGTCACCAGAGCTTTGCATTTTTCTTTCTGAAACTCTCACTCCCTCGGGCACATTTTAGCAAAAAGATGTGATTCCAAGATTTCCAGATGTTGCCTCTCAGATGTGCCTCGGCATGATTCTAGGAGCCATCTGGCCACAGCAACAGCTGGATTGCTTCCAAATATAAATGCTCATGCAGGTAAGGGGTGTGAGGAGAAGAATGTGGACTCCTCAGTACATCCTCAACTAAGTTTGTGATACTGTTTGATTAGCTGTTGAAATGGGATCTCAGCAGTGATAGCAGGTTGCAGAATTTGCAGTCAGTTTTCCTGTCTGGATGTTCACCAGATGCATGTGCTGCAAGCTTGGCATCCAGTGTGGTGACATGCGGGTAGTGGAGACCTTAGGAGGTGATGATGCTTTACAGCTAGCACATACCTGTAATCCCAGCAGGTTGTGAATATGGCTGGTTCTCCACCCCACCCCCAACAGTCAGAGAGCATTTTTTCGGTCCTCCCTGGCTCTGAAGGCCTGTATGACCAAATACACACACACACACACACACACACACACACACACACACACACACACACACGCACGCACGCACGCACGCACGCACGCACGCACGCACGCATGCACACACACACACTCATGCCCTTCCTTCCTTCCTTCCTTCTTTCCTTCCTTCCTTCCTTCCTTCCTTCCTTCCTTCCTTCCTTCCTTCCTTCCTTTCCTCTAGTAGATTCTGCCATCCTCACTCTTCAAGGTGGGGCTTTACATGCTCTGCTCCTTCCTCTCTTTGTAGTATGGACGTTTCAGCATAATAATGAATCAAGGCAGGGAGAGATGATATTTAGCGGGAGGAGACAAGCTGAGTCAGCTGACTTGCAGAAACTGCTCTTTAAAGACAGCATACTTCTGAGGGACTTGGCATCAGGCTTAAAGAAAGCAGCAGGAGGTGAAGGCAAAATGGGGGGCATGGAGAAGTGAAGCAGAAAGGAGGATGTGAAAGGGGAAAGAGACCTCCCAGAAACCTCTAGGAGCTAAAGTTAGCTTTAGCCCAAGAGGGAGAGCTGAGGGGTGTTTGTCCACTCTAGTATCTTCATGGTCAACAGTGCACTGTGTCATTTCTGGAAATGGACCCTGTATGTATTTTTCCATCACAGTGGGATGTATCTTCAGGATGTTCCCACCTTCCAGTTAAACAGAAAGGCTCCTGTTCCTTGTCCCCAGCCCAGGACCTTCTGTCTTTACTCAGGCATGCTCTAGCCTTGGTAAAGACCCTTCACATACTCCTGCTCACCTACCAATCCAAGCCACTCTTTAGAGTCACCTGAGCCCCAGGATCATACATAGTTAGAACTGAGAAGTAGACAATAAAAAAAATGTTCATGTGTGTGTTGTATGCATGTGTGCTGTGTGGGCTGGGACTTTATGGAGAAATGCTCTCTTCTAGATTTTCAAAGACTTAAGAACCAGACAACTACGTGCAATTTGGACTGAAGCCCCATCACCCCCAAAGCTATAAGAAACATTTTAGTGATGGTTTGACTAAGAATGGTCCCCATAGACTCAAATATTTGAATTCTTAGTCACTAGGAGTGGCACTTTTGAAAGGGTTACACAGATTAGGAAGTTTTTTTTGATGGAGGAAAGTGTGTCACTGGGAGTTTGCTTCCAACTTTCAAATGCTCAAGGCAGACAGTTTCAAATGCTGAAGGCAGACACAGTCTCTCTCTGTCTCTGTCTCTCTCTCTCTGTCTCTGTCTCTCTCTGTCTCTTTCTGCTTATAGATCTCTCTCAGCTACTTCCCCAGCCCCATGCCTGCCTGCTACCATGCTCTCTGCCATGATGATAATGGACCAAACCTCTGAAACAGTTAGCAATTAAATGCTTTCTTTAATTAGAATTGTCTTGGTCATAGGGTCTCTTCATGGCAATCAAACAGTGACTAAGACAGTTGGGAAAATATTAATAGGAATTAGATAATGGGAGATACTAAGGAACTGTTGTTTAGTTTTTATAGTGATGTTAAAGTTACATGAAAGGATGGCATCTTTTGTAGATGCCTGATGAAGAATCATTGTGACTATAATAACTTAAAAATATGGATATTTGTACACATACATATAATGTAGCAAAATGATATTGTTTAGAATTAGATGTTGGATTTTTCATTCCGCCCCCCCCATTTTAAATGATTTTGTATAGGTAAAAATCTTTCATTATACAAATTAATTTTAAATATATATTTAATTTTTAATTATGCATATTTATGTATGTGAATGCCCTCAGAGGCCAGGAGAGTCCAGATCCCCTGGATCTAGAGTTGCAGGTATACCAGCTAGTAGGGGCGGTATGTACTGAATGGAAGCCATTTGGAAGCCCAGCCAGTATTCTTGACCAGTGAGCCATCTATCTCTTCAGCCACAGAAGAAATACTCTTAAATAAAAGACTACAATTTGTTAGTCTCGACTCATTTGGAGGTCAAATGACCCTTTCTCAGGGTTACCTAAGACCATCAGAAAACACATTACGATTCACAACAGTACCAAAATTGCAGTTATGAAGTAGCAACAAAAAATATTTCATGGTTGGGGGTCACCACAACATGAGGATCTGTATTGAAGGCTCGCAGCACTAGGGAGGTTGAGAGCACTAATTAAGAGCAATACCAGACTTCCTGGGACCAGACCGACTGGAGCGCTTCCTTTGCCAGGGAATTGTGTTCAGCTGCACACTGGGCCCCTTTCCCTGAGCCAACACTGTTTCTTCACCTTAGTAATGAGAAGGGGAAATGAGAGGAACTGTCTTCCATCTCTCATTTCAGAAATTTATGTAATGTTTGATAAAATCCTACTCATTCCAGATACACAGTTACTTGGTGTGATTGTTCTTTTATTTTTGTTCTTGCTAGTCCCACTTTACGGACATTGGAAAATAAGCCTCCAAATTCAGTGGGATCCCCCCTCCCTTCCTCTTTTAAGAACCCAGAACCAGCCCATGGCAACAGGATGAGAATTTGACCTCAGTTCTGCCGATTTCACACTTCAAGCCTTCCTACAGCAGTGCTTCTCAACCATTCTAATTCTGTGACATTTAGTACAGTTCCTCATGCTGAGGTGACCTCCAAGCATAAAATTATTTTCGTTGCTCCTTCATAACTGTAATTTTGCTAGTGTTATGAATCATAAAGTAAATATCTGTGTTTTCCAATGGTCTTAGGAAAGCCCTCTGAAGGGAACTTGACCATCAAAGGGTCACAACTCACAGGTTGAGAACCACTGTTCTAGCCCTTTCTAGTGCTATTTCCCAGCAACAGGGCTTAAAACCTTAAGGCTAGAGCCATAAACTCAAGGAGGGAGCATGAAGTAATGAGGCCCCTCTCTGGGCCTGTTGGAGTATATTTAGGGTATTTTGTGAAAATAGCCCCCAGAACTAACTGAAGGATCATGTTGTTCCCTGGCTCCTTCAGAGCATCCACCCGGAGCTTACAGGTTTGTTAACTGCCTGTGCCTGTGTTTGACAACCCCCTGTCTAGCCACTGAGCCAACATGTACCCCACTGGGACTTCTCCACTTGCACCATGGGAGTGCTGTCAGTAATTTGTAGAAGCAGTCAGGAAATCCATCCGCAGTCAGGAGTCGGGTTATCCTGGCAGAGGGATTTCTAAATCAGAGCAGAAGCAGACACCCCACCACATCAAGGGAAATAAGCAGACTCTGTGCTGCTCCATTTGGGACTGACTACTGATTAGCCTACCGCAGGGTGGATCAGGCCGGGCTCCTCAGCCAGGGCAGAGGACAGAGAGGCTGGAAGGTGAAGGAAGCAGGCGGGGAGCACAAAGTGTAAGGTCTATGAACATCTGGGGATGCTTAATCGGGAGGAAATGCAGACCTCCCACACAGTAGCACTTTTATGAGCTCTGATTATACACTAGAGACTATAAAAAAATAACAGAAACTAATGCCCTGGTAATGAATATCCTTCTGATGGTAAATCATGCTGCCTTTCCTTCTATGGAGCATGATGCTAACTAAGCATATGGAAGTGGAGAACAGGGAACTGAGCAGGTGTCCATGTATTGTCAGCTCCTTGGAGACCCCGAGTCACAGAAGATGGAAGTTTGGGGACACTGGAGAAATGTGACTTCAAATCAGCACTTAAAGTGAAGAAGGGTAAGGTAGGACGTGAGAGTTGAAGGAGGAAGGGAGAAAGTCTCATCTTGCTTTTTCATTCATTCATCTCTTCATCCCTCCATTCAATCATCCCTTCATCCTTTCATTCATCCATCCTTCCATTCCTCCATTCATTCATTCTCCATTCCTCCAGTATTAAAAGCTAGTACTCTGGACTAAGGTGCATTTGGACTCAAATCAAATTTTGCCACTTGAGAGCTCTGTGAATAGGGAGAGTTGTTTGGCACCTTTAGGTTTCTGTTTCTTCGTGTGATGAAAGAGATCCATGCTGTAGAAAAGTGTGTGTGTGTGTGTGTGTGTGTGTGTGTGTGTGTGTGTGTGTTGTGTGTGCATGTGTTTGTATACATGTGTGGAACCCAGAAGTTATACCTTCAGGTGTTTGCTCTGTTTTTCTCCACCCTTTTGAAGGCAGGGTCTCTCACTGAGCCTAGAGTTCACCATTTTGAATGGGCTAGCTGCCATCAAGCTGTGGGGACACACATGTCTCTGCTTCAACCCTGGGATCTGGTGTTACACAGATAGGTTACCACCCTTGGCTTTTGCAGGGGTGCAGGGATCTGAACTCAGAATTTTAGCCTTAACAGCAAATACTTTACCCATTGAGACACCTCCCCAGGCCCTTCAGAAACATTCTAAGGAATAAAGTGCCCAGTCCAGTGATACAACAATTCGCTGGCCTGACATGTAATGTTTGATCGTTCAATTCCTCCTATTGTTGTTGAGTCTTACAATAGATCTGTAGCGTCCTGGGCTACCTGCTGAGGGTCCAGGGGTGGTGGGTTTGGAAACATAATTTTACTCTGCATTTGAGAAATGAGACACTTTCCCAACTTCTCCCTTTTATATCCTTCCCTTCACATGCAAAAGAGAAAGATAAGAGAGATAAGGAAACATGAACTATGCACTCCAGAATTCTTAGTGCCTTGTTCACAATAGACATTTGATAGTAGAATTAATAATTACTTCTAGGGGCCAAACACCCAGGAACGTTATTTTTATTTTTCTGGTGTTTTGATTAAATTAAAGTCACTCATTTGGAATTGTAGAACTGTGAGCTGGTGGTCCAAGGATCAGGTCTATCCCAGCAACATGTTTTATTTGGCCCAAATAGTATGTTAAAAATTGGAAAATTCAGCCCACATTTCTGGATTCTTTTGAAAACAGAAGATCTGGCTGTCCTGGGCTGCTTTCCCTCGTGGTAGCAGGCAGAGGGAGCCAGGCAGAGGCTGAGGTCCTATAAGACTCACCCCTGATGCCCTCACACACCCACTCCAGTACAGTACAGCCTTTTTTTTCACACTCCCAAGGAGCCATGATTACAGTGATGATCTCATCCTATGAAGGGATTGCAGATAAGGCCTGTGGGGCCAAGAGGACCATCATTGCTCCTAGATCCATCCTCTTCACTATGCCTGGGGTGACTAACTGATACTTCACTTTCTGTCCACATAAAATGGCCTGGTATCAGTGCCACCAAAATCAACCTTTCTTATGGGACTTGCCCTTCCAGAACAGAGAAAGTGACTGAGTGATACTGGACAGCTTCCCTCTGGTTGGGAAACCACCGGATGGAGCCTAAGTGAGAATCTTCACATACTTGTGATGTGGCAGGAAAGAACCTGCTACTCTTGGCTTATGTGATTCTGAGCCCAGGATATTTCCAAGTCGGAGCTTGGGTATCACAGAGCACCATGGTCCCATGCTTACCTTGTCTTTATTGAGCTGTAGTCACTGGCAGTTGCAGGTCTTATGACATAAGTTCTGGGAACCAGATTTGGGTCCTTTGCAACAGTAGTTGCTGAGCTGGCTCTCTAGACCCTACTTTCTTGTTTCAAGTGAGCTTCCACAAGGGCAACCGATAAAACCGCTGCTTTCTCTGGCTGCACATGGATCATGGTGATGGGAGATGTTATTCTGTAAATATGTTTCTCATATTGGTTAATGAATAAAGCACTGTGGGCCAATGGGAAAGCAAGATAGGCGGGGCTAGGAGACAAGGAGGAAAGAGGAAGTAGGAAGGAGGAGTCAATATGGAGAGACCGGAAAGGTAGAACGCCAGCCCCTCTGGCCGAGACAAGCAGACATTTTTGCGGCTCCTTTAAGGGAGGATTCCTGACTCAGCATAAGTGGCAAAAAACAAAACAAAACAAAACAAAAACAAAAAAGCAAACAAACAAACAAAAATAAAACACATGGCTTTAAAAGAGCTCTGCTAACAATTCATTGGTGTGTACGAGAGCTGGCAATGGCAGTGACCACATCTCCAAGTCAGCAGCTTGCTGTTGGATGCAGCGTAGACCAAGGCGGTAAGCACAGCTTTCAGTGCTGGCAGTAAGAGTACCCACTGCCATCTTGGATAGATAGATGCTAAAACTATGGATTTCATTTTAGCAATTTTGTTGTTTACCAGATAAAAGACTCATGGCCAGAAAAAGATAAAGATTTACGGTAAAGACAGATTCACATTAAGAAAAACTGCTAAATGTTAACAGTATGTTTTAAATATATGTTGGCTTGGGAGAGAAAAAGAAACAGGATACAATAGTTTAAAAAAGAAAAAAGGAAATAAAGTAAAAAAAAAAATAGAAGTAACAGAAATAGAGTAATAAAAAAGCCACGTAAAGATGGAGAGAATCTGCATACTGTATGGTATTATATTGTCTTTGTATGGTTTGACTGCTGAGAAAATAACAATTGTTGCTGCTGGATTAATTCAATTTATATATTTTAAAAATGCTTTGACTCCAAAATTTAAGTTCAAGGACAAGTTACTGGAGAAAAGGATTTCTAATTTTGTTTCTACAGAAAATGAAAAGCTGTGGATTCCTTCCAGACTAATGTGGTTTGATCAAGCAAGACCTCCTGAAGCAACATCAATGGGACAATGCAGCCTTGCAGACCACTGCAGCCAGGATTTCTGTGTCTTCTTAGCATCCCCATGACAACGCCCTCTACCAGCAGGAAGCAGTTTGGAAAAAAACGACACCCAAATACCCAAATACTGTTTATAAATGTTTGTTTTCATTTAAGTGGGCTTGGTTATAAATGGTTAATGACCACAAGCAATCTTTTTAAAGGTAAAAATGGAGTTATAGTATAGATATTAATCCTTTGTTTTGGAATGGATTTTCATTTATTGATACAAATATAAGGTTAATTTTGTAATTAAGTATATTTCTCCTCTTGTTTAGGTATTGTGTTTATATATCTCAGTTAGAAATGTAATGTATAAATTAGTACAGATTATAGATAGTTACCTATGATAGTAAAAACTTAGAGTTAAGTTAGTTAGGATTTCTAGATGTATTTGAGATGAATAGGCATTCTTAAAACCTTTCAAAGATCTACAGAATATAGCATTTAAAATGGTTTAGGGATTTTCTTGACAGCGAGACATAACTGCTCCTGGCAATACCACCTGCATCAGAAAGGAAGGTGGGCATAGAAGAAACACGTGATGAAGTTTGCTTCCAATATGGCAAGACTAGCCATTTGGACAAGATATTGCTCTTGTCTAGACTGTTTGACTTTATGCTTTATAAACTGGACATACAGGACCCACAGGAAAGTGAATGCTGAAACAAGGTGGACATTGCTACAGGATTCCTGCTTCATGGAAGAG
Organism: Cricetiscus sungorus; assembly: GCA_030556225.1. Classification (NCBI taxonomy): domain Eukaryota; kingdom Metazoa; phylum Chordata; class Mammalia; order Rodentia; family Cricetidae; genus Cricetiscus; species Cricetiscus sungorus. The sequence continues at coordinate 7,630,893 of JANBXA010000141.1, forward strand.
GCTGCCAGACAGTCTGTAGGACACAGAGAAAAATGACTGACAAACTGCCTATACAGATGGACAGTTTTCTGCTTTGCTGAGGAGTGTGCCAGACACGCTATGGCCTATGGGCTGCAGATGGAACATTAAGAAGAACTTCAGGTGACTGACCAGGCAGTGAGTTGTCTCTGTCATTTCTAGAGTTTATATATTATCCTTCTGTGGTCTTTGAAGGAGTTGAAGACAGATATTTATGGTTATAGTTTTCCTTAGGATTAAAGATAAGTTACTTATAGGACTTTAGACTCAGAAAGATAGGATAGATGATAGAATATCTTCTTTAAGTCTTACTAAATGTTAATGGACTAAATATTGTTAACTGTGATTCTTATTTGATAACTGTTGTGTGATATGTTTTGCTATGTTAAGGTTAAAATCCTTCTTTTATTTTAGACAGAAAAGAGGAGATGATAGGAGATGTTATTCTGTAAATATGTTTCTCATACTGGTTAATGAGTAAAGCACTATGGACCAATGGTAAAGCAAGATAGGCGGGGCTAGGAGACAAGGAGGAAAGAGGAAGTAGGAAGGAGGAGTCAGCATGTAGAGCCTGGAGAGAGCAAGATGCCGGCCCGCCGCTCTCTGATAAGATGACCACGTGGAAATATTTAGATAAGTAGAAATGGGTTAATCATTAAGACAGAGCTAGCAGATAAGCAATGATAGTAACTGGCCAACAGCATTTTTTCAAATACAGAGTCTCTGCGTGTTATTGGGGGCTGGTGTGGCGGCGGAACCAGACTGGTGGCAGGGAAAAACCTACTCGTAACATCATGGACCCCCAAAGAATGAAAACCAGTGGCCTAGGTCACCATCTCCTTCTGTCACAAAGGAGGACACAGGAGCCCAGAGAGGGAAAGAGCCCTGTCTGTGCTCCTACTGGACTAGGGTGGGCATAGATTTTATAGTGCCAGCTTGAGAGTAATGCTGGAGTCTGGGACTCTGAGGGTGACCCAGCTGGGCAGATGTGATCACCACTCACAGGATTCTAGCTAGACAGTGAGGAAGCACTTTCTAGGGACACTTATGGTGATATTGATCCCATTCATGAAAGTTTAACCCTTCCTACAGTTTGTATATGGTTCATCCCAGAATTCATACTGAAGTTTGCTTGTCAGTGTAGTGGCGTTGGGAGGTTGGGTCTAAGTGAAGGTTTAATGTCTTTGCTAAGGCCTGGATTATTATTTCATTGGGTTAGTTCTCATGAGAGCAGATTGTTATGATGCAGGTGAGCTTACTTGTCCTCCCTTCCCTTTCTTGGGGGAAATCAAATCCCTCCTATGTTTTTCTACCTGTGTGAGGCAGCACAGGGATCTCATCAGAAACTGGGCTGGGCTTTCAGATTTCAGGTCTGTGAGTGAAGGTGAAGTCCTTTATTATTAAATGTCTCAGATGTTCTGTTAAAGCCCTCATAACCCCATCTAAATCTAGTTACAACCCAAATGCCCCTGATACTCATGTCAGTGAGCTCATGGGGGCTACATAAGTCCATTACAAGTATCCTTCAGAAAAATTCAAAGTCCTGGCAAAGCACTATAAATGTTCTGCTTTTTGTAACTAAGAGGTAATAAAAACCAAAACAAGAATTAATGTGTTATCTGCCACAAACACACATACATATCACTAAAATATTTTTTTTGCCTTTCTTAAAAGAAACACTATATGAAACCAAAGATGATATTTTTAAATTGAGATGCAATTCACACAACAGAAAATCTGCCATTCTGAAGTGTTCAATTTAGTGGTTTTTAGTGTACTTAACACTGTTGCACAATCATTGCCACTATCTCCAGAATATTTTTATCCTTCCAAAGAGAAACTCCATACTCTCCCATCCCTCTTCTCATTCTCTCTTAACCATCAGTGTGCTTTCCATGTCTACAGATGTGTTTATTCTGGGCATCTCAGTTTGGTGTAATCATGCAGTATGTGGTCTGTTGTGTCTAGCTTCTCCCATTCAGCTTGTTTACAGAGTCTCTCTGTGACTCAACATGCACCAGGGCTCCATTGCTTTTAAGCTGAGTCACATTTTGTTGAGTGGATTTTCTACGGTTTGCTTTGCCATTCATCAGTTGGTGGACATTGGTAGCATCTTCACCTTGGGGCTGTTGTATGCATTTGTGTATGTATCTTTACATGCACACGTGGTTTCATTCTCTTAGATACATACTCAGGAGAGGATCAGTGACATCACACCATAACTCTAAGCTTCAGCTTCTTGAAGAATTGCCAAATTACTTTCTTCAGTGGCACACCATTTTGCATCCAAGATGGGTATTTTCAGTCTGTTATTTAATTCTAGCAACCAAAATAAAACATCAGAATGTACAGAAAATTGAGACTTCAAAATTTTTTCTTTATATCATATTCAAGTATCTGGTTTTGACTTATTCTTGTCCGTTATTATATTTGCTATTGTAAGATCCAGTCTAGTGGGCTGTTGAGTCCACTAGCTGTACTCTCACATTCGATCTTCCCTCTTAGAACTGAACCCTGACTCTAAGCTGGGCACTTCACTGCCCAAAACAAAAATGACATTTTCCCACCTGCCATTAAGCTCAGGTAGCCATTGACTATTTTGTGGTAGATAGGGTAGGAGTAGAAACTTAGAATATTATTTCAAGAAATCCTCTCAAAGGGAGGAAACCTGCCCTTTTCTTCTTCTTCATCTCTTGCTGTCTGGAACACAAATGTAATGGTTGATGAGCTCAGGCCGCAATGTTGGACAAGATGGTAAGGAAGGTAGAGCAAGAAATGGAAGCTATTTGGAAATCCTCAGCCTTACACAACATAAACTAATTATGGACTGGCTGGCTGAAATAAATTTGTATCTTGTTTTAATCTATAGTTATTAGGACTTTTTGGTCATATCAGTTGAACTTAACTTCGAATGACTAAATGCTTAAAGAGTGGTGTCAGAAGCTCAAACCATCATGTTTCTTCTGGACTTGTAACATTACAGACTGTGTGGTCACACACCTACACCTTGTCTCTCTTTAACCTACCCTCCATATGGTACTCAGTGGGATATTTTTAACCTGATTCTGTCACACTGTTTGCAACTGACAAAGCCATTCCATTCATCTTGACATAAAGCGCAAGGTTCTCAAAGGCCTTGCACTGTGGACTGAGCTTACCCTATTCTACTGTCCTGTTCATGTTCACTGAGGTTGGATTCCTTTATAGGTCACACTGAATCCTATGCCAAGCTTTGTGCACATTTCAGCTGAAGAAAATGCTGTCCTGTGTTCCATACCCTCTCCACTCTTGGTTACACCTTAGCCCTAACTGAATCTTTCTTTGATCACCCTCTGTGTGCATTTTTCTACCTCATGTTTCCTAGATTCTGCTCGATTTATACAGGGTTTGGCACACAGCAGAGGTTCATGTAGAAATGCTGGTGCCCTGGTGTCCACATCTGTTTTCTGTTACTATGGCAAAAGACCTGAGCATTCCCCTTAGTTGGCACACTCATCACCAAGCCCTTGGGAAGCTAGGAAGGCCTCTGTGAGGGCCTTGCATCTGTCAACTCATGGTGGAATCAGGAAAAAGTGAGCAAGAAAAAGGGAGACTGGACTCTGATGATAGCAAACCTGTGTCTCTAAGAAAGGTGTTTATCCATTCTTGAAGGCTCTGGCCCCATGACCCAAACACCTCCTCCTAGGCTCTGCCTTTCCCCTCTGCCTCAGTGACAGTCAAAGTCCAGCATGAGTTCAGGAAGGAACAAGCTATACACAAGCCACAGCAATGAACATACTCAATAGACATCTTCACCACTCCCTCTGTTTTCAGCTATATATTGGCAAGGTTGCTGAACAAAGGAGAAAATGGTTATATATTTTTTCCTTGAATGAATATCCACTTATTTATTAAACAGGGAGACACACACACCATCTTAGAAGACAGCAATGTGTTAGGTTAAATGTAAAGATGTCTTATAGCTAACAAGTGCTCAAAAACCAGAAGCCAGTACTAGATACTTCTTACCAGCAAAAATGAACATTCTCTTATTTGTACTTTTCTGTGGTGGTAAGACCAGAGCATCATGCCAAGGTGTGGATCTTTTGATAGGGGTCACAGGCCTAGGGCAAGACAGAAGACAATGAGACTTAAGATATCTTGAACTTTCTGGGGCTGTTACCCATTTCTTCTCCTTCTCCTCTCCCCATCCCACCATTGAAGTTTGGAATCAATGATTTGTTTTCCATTTGCAGGCTCAGGGACTACAGGAATCCCACTAAGACAAACTCCAATGCAAATATGGACTTTGGAGTTTTGCGTCGGTGCTCAAATGATTGAGACCTCTGGGCCTGATAGGGAAGAATGAATCTGTTTTCCACTATGAGAAGGAAGTGTGTTTCGGGTTGCCAAATTCCTCCAAAACTCATATTGTTACGGCAGGTTTTTCCTCCCCGCTGGCCTCCCGGTCCTGCAGCCATGGTCCCGCCGCCACGTGAGCCCCAAATAACACTCAGAGACTCTGTATTTGATACAATCCTGTTGGCCAGTTACCATTATTGTTTATGGGCTAGCTCTGTTTTAATTATTAACCCATTTCTACTTATCTAAGTATTTCACGTGGCTCATCTTATCCGGAAGCCGTGGCTGGCATCTTGCTTCCTCCATGCTCTACATCTTGACTCCTCCTTCTACTTCCTCTTTCCTCCTCCTAGTCACCTAGCCCCACCTATCTAGTTTTCTATTGGCCACAGGCTTTATTAGTTAACCAGTATGAGAAACATATTTACAGAATAACATCTCCCATCATCAAATTTAGTCACTGAGGTAACACTGGTGAGCCCCAAATTGTTCCCATAAGAGAACTCTTCTCATTAGAACTATGTCCTCATGAAGGGACCCATGCTGTTTTGGCAGAAGGAGCTGGTTGGCATGGAAGGCATGGATAGCAAGAGCAGGTTGATAAGAAGGAACTAGGATTTCTCTGGTTCTTCTTGCTTCTGCTGGCACAGACTCTTTCCCTCTTCCATTGTGGTATGAGGGAGCAGCAGGCTCTTAGCAGAAGCTGGCCTGTCACCTGCACCTTGCTCTTAGACTTCCCAGCCCCCAGAGCTGTGAACTTGGCAAGCTTTTATTCTTTGTAAACTATTCAGACTCAGGTAATCTGTGATTGCACAGAAAACCAATTATAGCACCACTCTTCTATACATTGCCCGTTCTGCCAGAGTTTTATTAACCTGTCACTAACCTACACATACCTGGGGAGAGGGGATCACAACTGAGGAGCTATCTCCACTGGATGGGCCTATGGGCACAACTGTGAGAGTTAAGTTATTTTCTTAACTTATGTTTTCATGAGAGGGTCCAGACTGCCATTGGTAGTACAGTTCCTAGGCAGGCAGCTAAGAAAGTAGATGAACAAACCAATACACATTGCAATCTTCTTCAGTTTCTGCCTCCAGGTTCACGGTTTCTTCTTTGAGTTCTTACCCTGACTTCTTTGAATGGCTGTCTGTGACATGGAAGCATATCAACTTCCCAAGTTGCTTTTGGTTAAAAGTTTTATCAAGGCAATAGTAAACAAACGTAAGACACATTGCTTGCTCCCTAAATGGCATAGATTTATTTCCCTCCCACCAAACACTTATAAAATATTACTGCTGTTTCCCAAAAGAAAACTAGAAAATGAAACCAACCTGACATTTGGCCCAGCCTTCCTCCATGCTGGTGGGTACCTAAGAACTCTACAAAGGGATCTTCATTCAACTCTTTGATTTGGGGTGGAGCTTAAATCAGCACTTATGCTGGAATTGAGGGACAGGAATCCTTTTACAAGTGCTGTGGGAATCCTGAGGATGTGGACCATCAGTCTATGCAGACACTTGACAGAACATCACTTTGTGTGGTTCACAACCATCTTCAGCTTCCAACGAAATTCAAATAATCATAGTACAATCACAAAGAATATAGGAGGCCTGCTTTCTACCCGGATAAAAATCTTATTCAGCTTTCTGATGACACATGTTGAAATCTTCATTCTCTCATAAGGTTTGCAGTTGCTCCAGCACAACATGGGGCTGGGTTCACTCCCTCTGGAGACTTAGATAAACATTCAAGTTCCTTAGGTGAACAAATGGCCAGATTTGCTTCCTACCAGATGATTCCCAGCCGCCAGCATGTCCTGCCTCCCACCTTCTGGCCTGCAGCTGGGCTGTCCACTCTTGAGCCTCACCCTTGGCAGCTCTCCTGAGAAGACTAAAACTGATGATAGAGTTTAAAAGAAAAATCACTAGAGATGAACCAGGCATGTTAGCCCATGTTAGTAATCATGGCACATGAAAGACCGAGGTCGGGGATCATTGTGAATTTGGACCCAGTCTGCATTTATATGGGAGATGTTGTCTCAAAAAGAAAAAAAATGTCATTCAAGATGGAAAATAAGAATTGAAGGCACATAAGAGCCTGCTTGGTATCTCAAAAGATGAATGGACAAAGGGATATAAGACTGAAGCAATTTTACTAATCATTAGAAACCTATATGGAGGGTTTTCAGTGAAGAGTTAGCAGGGTCACATTGGGTACTCAGACCCTCCCTTCCCCCACATACTGGATCAAGACCTCTGGGGTTTAGACTTTTGCTAGCTAACTCTTCAGGCAGTTTCTCAGGTTAACCAAGATTTGACAGAAGTTTCACTGAGGGCACCTGTGTCTAAGGAATTCTGAACAAAAGGCCACCAGTCAAGGAGCCTTGCCACTGAGATTCATGCCAAGTGGCTCCTCTAGGGGTACAGTGGCTGGGGGAAAGATGAACAAATGCTCACTGTGGTTTGTGGGCTGCACCAAAACAAGAAAAGCCTGAAAGAGTCCAAGGACTCAGGAAAGCAAGGGCCTGAAACATGCTCCCTCTGCTCTCCCATGAAAGAGCTAGTGACCATTACTACTCAGAGGAAGGTGCATCAATACAAGATCAACAGAGCTGGGTTAGCAGTAATTTCCCTGATCAAGCCTGAGAACTTCATTTGGTCCAGATTGTAAGCACCAGGAGGTAGAGGTGAAGATGGGATGTCAGAAGGAGAAGATCAGGTGGCCCAAGATCTCAGAAACAAAACATCAAACAGAAGAAAGCAGGAGTGTTTTCCTCAACAATTACTTCCCCTTTGAAAACACCAGTTGTGAGCTATAGGCCACACAATATTGAGTGGAGTTGGAAAGGTCAAAAGGTGGTTCTATAAGGGATATTCCATGTCTGTCAAAACAAGCAAACCATTAATGGTACTCAGTGAAACGGCACCAGAAAGGGTTGGTATGTACCTCAGTTGGTAGAGTGCTTGCAACAAACTGTACAAACCCTGATGAGAAGTGGAGGCAGTGTTGTGTTGTGTGTGTGTGTGTGTGTGTGTGTGTGTGTGTGTGTGTGTGTGTGTGTGTGTGACAAGTTCAAGGTGATGCCTAGCAACATAGAGAATCAGAAACAAGCCTGGGTTGCATGATTTTGGAATGTTTCAGAACAACAACAACAAAACAAAAGCCAAACCAAAGAAACAAAAAGCTGTCCAAGGTAAAACTTGGTTCCAATAATTTGTCTACATGAACAAAAAAGATTATTACTCTGATGAACCAGCCTGCCTCTGCTTTTAGGCTTAAAAACCATCTTACAGTAAAGACAAACTAGATTCATTCCTGTTTATGATTAATCTGTTGTTCAAGGACTGGGCTATGCCCCGCCTGTAACCTTAGCTACAAATGGTTTGGTACTGCCTGTTTTAGGAAATGGCAACCATGCCTTTGTTTCAAAAATTATTATAACCATCTTGCAACCCTACTGTTTTTTCAAAACGTTGTGATAGTCATAAGCTGTTGAAGTCACATCTTGCAACTGTAGCTTCCTCCTCCTGGTTGACTGCAACCTGACATAGCTCCCTGACAAAGTCCTCCTACTAGCTAACCCCTCCCTCAGTGCTGCCCATAATAAAGCACTAGGTTCCAGGATGTTTCAGAGTTGGTGCTGCCCCATCCAAGGGAGCACAGTCCACTCAATCCCAGCTCTTCTATTGGTGTGTCTGTGTGTCTGTCTTTTATTCTTTCTGTGACTCAATCAGGTTTTCATAGCCACGCTGTGCAGGACATGGACAACAGTGGGGAAAATAAACAAGTATTTTGATATGCAAAGCATAAGGTTGCTCTATGGCCTAATGGCCAGTGAGGGTGGATTAGGCTAATCACCATTTTTATGAAGCATGCTCTATTTATTTGTCAGATGGCTTTTTCTGATAGACCCAAGAGGACTCGGCTTCATCTCTACATGGCCTTTCTATCTACATGACTGACAGATAAAAACCAGTCATTAGGTATTTTTTGAGTGAATCAATAAAGTAATGATAAAAAGAAGTAGGGTGGAGTGGAGTTGAGTCCAGCCAGAGTGAGACTAGCCTGTATAATGATCCAATTGCCTTGAAATCCATCAGAGGCTTTATGGGTGACTGCCAAGAAGCAATAGCTCTCAGAGCGAAGAGTTCACAATCAGTAAAAATCCTTCCTAGCCCTGCAGATCTTTAAACACAATTTGGTAGCTCTTGCTTTTGCACATGGAATACATGGAAGGGTCGTCGGTAGTTCTGTCTTTTCTTTTAACAGCCCAGTGCTAAGTATGAGTGCACATAATTCAGTATACCATTTGGAGAAGGTACTGATTTTGCTCCATAAAAAAGCAAGTTGGCATGTCTTTAAGAATAAAATAAAGAATCCAACCTATTAGTTGCTCCTTCATAGTGATATATATTGCTTAGTATGACAAAGAGAAAACATTAAGTTTCATCATAAAGGTATGCTGAAATATGCCTTTAGTCACAGAGCAGAAGCAGGGCCAGGGTGGGGTGGGGATGGAGGCAGGGGCAGAGTGATCTCCAGGAATACAAGGCTACCTTGGTCTACACAGTGAGTTATAGGTTAGTGAAGGCTACAAGTGAGACCTCATTTGAAAGGGTCCCTTCTTGCCTTTCACATATTCCTTCTCCCCAGAATTACCATGTGGCATCTACTGGCCTCACTGGCAGTTTCAAAAGCTGATATTTAAGGTGATCCCATCACCCCTTTCCAAGTCCACAGCGGAAAGCATAAGCAAGCCTGAGATAAAACACCAAGTGCACTTCCCTGGGATCATCTTCAGAGTCTCAGATCTCTGGGTACACAGGCAGGAACCCACAGGATGGCCACATCACCCAGGAAATGGCTTAGTGAACATGTGCGTTTCCCTTCCTGTGGGTATGTGGACCTGTCTCCCAACCCAGTTCCAATAGGATTTGTTATCTGCAACCAGAATAACACCAATCCACCCACTTTGATGCTTGAGACTCAGCACTTTCAGGTAAGGTCATTGCTATTCTTGGGATAAAAGATGGTTTTATCACATTTGCATGAATTATCATTGTCTACATGTAATCACTAGCTTCCAGCTGCTGAGGCAAGCGGCTTCCTATGCAATTAAACTGCTTTTGATACCAAACACAAGCGGCTTGTTTTCGAAATGCAGGTTTGTTTGTTTGTTGTGGAAGATGCAGCTTTATTACTTATTCATTGCAATCTTTTTGATGGTTCAGAAATTCACTTTGGAGCTTTTGGATGACTCTGTCTGCGTTAACATATTCCTAGACTGTGTCAATCAAATCACAGCCTCTTTTCTTTTTCTAAGATCTTGTCCTTCCCTAACCTCTGCAGCTGGTTCTGTCTTATGCCAGCCAAATACAAAGGAAAACCAGAAGCAGAGAAATAAATGATATAAATGATACCCAGGTAAGGGACATGAAGCTTTTTTTTTTTTTTTTTTTTTTTTTTTTACAAAACTTTGCAAAGTTTATTGGTACAGTCAGCTACTGAAGCTATGAGAAAAGCTAATTCTGTCCTAATCTGAATAATGAAAATACTTTTTTCATCACAAGGATGGTGTTTTTGTTTTTGTTTTGTTTTGTTTTTTTCCTTTTTCTGCGTTTCATTTAACAGCCCAGTGTTGAGTACTAATGTCCGTAATTCAGGAGACCATAGTATCTTAGTTTGGTTTTCTGTTGTTGTGACGAGCACCATGACCAAAAGCAATCCAAGGAAGAAAATGGTTTATTTTTTTCTTGTATTTCCAGTCTGTCATCCAGAAAGCCAGGCAGGAGCTCAAGGCAACTCCCATGGAAGAGCTGAAGCAGAGACCACAGAGACTGCTGCTTGCTTCTGGGCTCTCATTCAGCTACCTCTGTGTACAACCCAGGCCCACCTGCCTAGGGAATGTACCATCCACAGTGGGCTGGACCCTCCTACATCAATCAGCAACCAAGAAAATGCCTCACAGGTGTAGAGAGCCGCAAAGTGCCACGCCTTAAAGATGGCGCTGGCTTCCGCCTTCCACCTCCCCACGGGTGAGCGCTCTCTGGCATAAACAAGCCCTTAATTGGTTAAGTCTGTTCAGCCCGTCTGCTTCTGCATTAGAGTAGCCTATCTGCAGGGTCCACGTAGCTCACTGGGGTTGATTAGCGCGCAAGGGTATTTAAGCCTGTGCAGGGGTCCCCCGGCTCTCTAGCAGGTCAGAGGAAACATGTTTCAAGGATTAAAACTGCATGAAGAAGATCTACCCGGAGTCGAGTCATCCTTGCTGGTTGGGGTAGGCGCGTACAGATGGCGGCCCGTACCGGGAATTTTTCAGATCAGAACTTCTTGCAGTCAGGGCAGCACTGGCAAGTTCCCAAGGTAAGTTGGAACCAAATTTAAGGCACTCGGTAAAGAGGCGATAAGGTTTCCGGTAAGGAGCTATAAAGTCCCAGGTAAGTTGGGACCAAGTTAAAGACTGCGGAAATAAGCGGCAATAAAGTCTCAGGCATTGAGCAAGAGGTTGTAACAAACTGAAAGTAAAATTTTCAAAATGGGGACTTCTCAGTCTCATCCAATTTTTCTGGCTCTTCAGGAGCTATTTTTGTCAAAGAAACTTAAAATAAAGAAAAGCACACTAGAAAGATTCCTGAATGAATGCGATACCATCGCACCTTGGTTCGCAGTTTCGGGAGACATCAAGGTATTGTGCTGGGCTGAGGAAGAATTGCAAGCCCTCATAAAAGGAGTTCAGAAACAATCCCTTAAGGGGCAGAGGGGGAAGGGAGAGGAGAAATGGCATATGGGGAGGGGAGGGATCCTCCTGGAACAATGCCTTCGACGCCTTCTCCGCCTTCTCCTTATCAGAGTGAGGAAGGGTGGGGCTGAGGGACAGGGCATTCCTTTTGCCCTGAGGTCTGGAAAGCCTTATGAAATGACTTAAGTCTTGAACAAGTAAATCAGATTGCCATAAAAGCATGGAAGTCATTACCCAATAAGGGAGAGGTGAATGGTAACCTCACTAAGATACTACAAGGCCCCATAAAACCATTTTCAGATTTTGTGGCCTGTTTGGTAGAAGCTGCAGGGAGAGATTTTGGCATTACAGCAGCCATAGTTACATCTATCTCTTTTGCAGTTGTGGGTTCAGTCACAGCTGTCGTGGCTATGAGCACATCAGTGTAGACAGCCTCTAAGCTGAATGAGTTGTTCAAGAATGTGGCTACTGCCTTGGATACTCAATCCACAATTGGTGCTCAACAAAAAGGAGGTTTAATGATTGTAAACCAAAGAATTGATCTGGTGCAGGAGCAAATAAATACCTTGTGGCAGCTGGCCCAATTGGGGTGTGAAATGAAGTATCCAGGTTTGTGTGTTACCAGCATTCAGTATGAGAACTTTACACGTGCTGCCAATTTGTTGTCTAGCTATCTTTTAGGAAATTGGTCTGCTGACTTTGATGACCTGATGGCACAGTGCGAGTGACCATCATTGCAGAGAATTCAACACGTGTGGATGCGGGACTGGCTGCCACATTGTCATCATGGTTCCTGTTGCCATGGATCATCTGAAAGAGTGGTCGGGAATGGGAGCCATGGCTGTCCTCTTGTTGCTTATCTCCTTCGTGGGCCTGTGGTGCCTTTGCAAGATGAGGTTTGCTCAGAAGCAGTATGCAGCCATGGTTGTCCAGGCATTTATAGCCATTGAGGCAGGACAGTCTCCCCAAGCATGGCTTGCAGTCATGAACAAGTATTGATCCTTCATGCTCAGGTTGTATGGCTTAGCACTGTGTAGCGAGATATTCACCTTGTCTGCACCTGTGGCTTAGGCCATGCCCATTGGGGCGGAGACAGGGCCGGATGGGAGCTGGGAGAAAAGACTGGGAAAGGGTCAGGCTGCCCCTTTTTGGTGGTGGACGCTGGAAGGCTGAGGATCCACTGGAACCCGCTGCGTACATCTGCCTATGTTGTGAGTTATTTCTCCCTTAATAAACTTCTGTTCGGCCTAATTGTTTATCCTGATCCTTATTAAATCGCAATAGCACTGCATTCCAAGTTAGCTCTGGAAGTGAGCAACTCCAAGAAGGGCAAGTTTGGTTGCATGTGGGTTGGTGTACGAGGCCCCACCTCCAGGAAAAAGATGCCGGACCACTGATTTGGCTGACTACCAGGATTCAGGGGCATTACAATGTCCACTGCTTTACTGGAGACCAGACCACTACCCTTGCCTGTTGTGTTATTAAAACAAAAAGGGGGAACTGTAGAGAGCCGCGAAGTGCCACGCCTTAAAGATGGCGCTGGCTTCCGCCTTCCACCTCCCCATGGGTGAGCGCTCTCTGGCATAAACAAGCCCTTAATTGGTTAAGTCTGTTCAGCCCGTCTGCTTCTGCATTAGAGTAGCCTATCTGCAGCGTCCACGTAGCTCACTGGGGTTGGTTAGCGCAAGGGTATTTAAGCCTATGCAGGGGTCCCCCGGCTCTCTCGCAGGTCAGAGGAAACATGTTTCAAGAATCCTGATTAAAACTGCATGAAGAAGATCTTCATGGAGTCGCGTCTTCCTTGCTGGTCGGGGTAGGCGCATACACACAGGCATGCCCACAGGCTTGCGTGATAGAGCCAATTCTTCAGTCCTCTTCCCAAGCCTCTTTTAGGTTTGCGTCAACTTGACAGCTGAAGCCATAGACACATGTCCAAATAATCACACTCACAAAACCAGTCATGATCCAGTGTCTGGAAAGCTAAAGATCTGACGTCTAGGACATCTTGAAGAGATGTGATTTGGGGCTTAGAAAACTATACCCAAAAATATGCTGCTTTGAGATTCAAACTTAGAGCACTCTGAGACCTCAAAATATGCCACCTGAAATGAGTTTACTTGGTACATTCTCACATGCCATTCCAGACCTCTGCAGACACAGCTAATGCTAAAGAACTGTTATTTTGTCAAAGAAGTTTCCATCTGTACAGCTGAGTCTCTTAGTGACATGGGCCACACACATGCAGATCAGTGGCTCCCTTCCCATATGGGATCCTGCTTTCTGCCCACTGGAAGAGGAGAGGAGGCCGACACCTGTTCAGACTGGGATGACCACAGGTGGCTGTTACCTGGGAAACACCATTTCTTGCTCTGCATCCCTCCTGAGCCTCCACAGCTTTCTCAGCCCCTTTCCCCAGAAGCCCAGGCCCATCCCTTCTTTCAGCTCTGCAGAAAGTTTCCACAGTTTACCCTTCCTTTGAGTTTCTTGTCTTACATAAAGACGGGGACTTCTGGAAGGTGTTCTGTTTCTATAATCCTCTCCTATATACCTTCAATCAGGGAGAGAGTAGACTACACCACACGTAGATCCCAGACAAACTCTCTGACTGTTGTTCATTCTCTGGCCTGATTTACCACCCCGAAAACAATTTGCTCATTCTTTAATGTGACCCGCACTCCTCACTACCCTTTCCCTTATCAAGAGGACAGCCTGAAGGAGTTTGGTAGAGCTTTGATAGGCTTCCACGTCTTCCTATGATGACTTCATATACATGCTGAGTTTATTTATATTTCTTTCCTCACTTTGTGCTTTGTGTTGGCTTTGTTTCCTCCTTAGTTTCTAGAGATGAATGCATACTAGGCAAACTCTCCACTACTGAGCAGTGACCCTAACCTTTTTATTTTGTATATGAGACATAGTCTCACTAAGTTGCCCCTGTTGACCTTGAACTCATTCTGTAGCCCAGTCTAGCCTTGAACTTTTTTTTCCCCTGGCAAGGAAGAAGTTTCCTGGCCACTTTGAGGTCTATTTCTCTAGGTCTTGCCTTCAACATGTGTGGTGTGTTTTACAATAGAATCTTACCCTGTGGTTATGGTAGGTAACTATGTTGGTTGGTTTTGTTGACTTGGCATAAACCATGAATTATCATGGGTGAGAAACATCAAGTGAGCAAATGCCTCCATCAGATTACCTGTAGGCAAGTCGTGGGGGTCATTTTTTTTAACTAATGATTGATGTGAGAGGGCCCAGCCCACTGTGGGTGGTACCAACCTTGGAAAGGTGGCCCTGCATTGTATGAGAAGCCAGGCTGAGCTGAGAGCAAGCCAATCAGTTGCCTTCCTCCATAGCTCCTGCTTCAGTTCCTGCTTCCAGGTTCCTGCCTTGAGTCACTGGACTTCCTTTAGTGGTGAACTGTGATACAAAAGTTAAAGCCAAATAAACCCTTTCCCCTTCACATTAGTTTTGGTTATGGTGTTTTATCAAAGCAACAGACGACAGCAACCAAGAAAAATTACTATCTCCTTTTTTTTTTCTTTTTTTTTCTTTTTTGAGCCCTCTGCCCTCTTGCTCTTGTGCCTCTTGGACAATAACTCACTGGGAGGTGTCCCACATCTGGCACCATGCTTTTGATTTACTAACTCATGCCTTCTGAGAGTCCACCAAAGCAGTATACTTCCATTCAAGCTCTGATTTGCTTTTTATTTCTAAGTTAGTTTACCATCTAGTGTGTTTCCATCAGGCTCCCTCACACATCCTTAGCTGTGATCATCCCACTCTTACCTTCTCTTCTCCTCCCCCCCCCATCTAATTTATATCTTCAGCTTTTGATTCCCTTGTCTCAGGTTCCTGAGTACCAGGAATTACAAGCCTGTGCCACTGTGCTCATCTTTTCTCCTGTTAATCTGTCGACTAACATTGATTATCAGAACCAACTACTGAACCCCTGAGGGAGAAGAGGAGTTCTTTCACCCTGTGGTGGTTTGAACTAAGACAGACATTGGTACCAGGGACTGGGGGATTGCTGTGACAGGCCTGACCATGTTTCCCTTGGGAGGAATTTGGAGTTTGGGATTTGTGCTAGAAAAGCCATGGAATGCTTTAAGCACTGCTTAATGGGCCAACTAGTAAAATCATGGAAGACAGTGGTGCTGAGGGTGATTTGAACTGTAGGGGCCTGGATCAAGAGGTTTCAGAGGAAAAGAATGTTAGTATGTTGCCAACAGATCATTCTTGTGGTATTTTGGTGGAGAAAGTGGTTGCTTTTTGGCCCTATACTAGGAGTCTACCATTATGAAGATTTGTAATGAAAAGGAGCAAGGAGAAATATAAAATGTACAAATCGAGAAGAAAAAGGGCACCAAGAAATGGAATGACGCTAAATTATTCTGTGTTCAAGAAGATTAAGAAAGAGAATAAAAAGAGTGGAGACCTCAGGGCAAGACCCCACCCAGATACATTTCCAATTTGTGAAAAGGGATTAAAGAACATTTTAGGGCCAGGTGTGGTGGTATATACCGTTAATCCCAGTACTCAGGAGGCAGAGGCAAGCAGATCTCTGAGTTCAAGGCCAGCCTGGTCTACAGATGGAGTTCCAGGACAGCCAAACTTAGGCAGTGAAGGAAACCATGGAAAACAGGAAGCTGGTGAAGATGTAATTGAATGAGGGGACCATGATCCTGTCCCAGCAAACAGCAGAACGTGGCAGCTTCAGCCATGTGGTTCTGGCTTTAGAGTTAAGAATAAAAGAAAGGGGCTATGAAATCTTCCTCCAAGACCAAGGAAAGCCATCAAGGCCAGGCGTGTGGCAGGAGTGTCCCTGCACAGAGGCTTAGAGAGGTCATTGTGTAAAGCTGTAAAGGTGAAGCCTGAGTTTCCTTGGAGCCCCCAGGATGTTAGAGATGCCAGAGTTGTGGGATACCTGCTGAGGAAAGCTGCTAACAGGGAGTGGAACCAGCCTAAGAAGTGTTCCACAGTCAACAAAGTTCAAAGAAAGGAGTTGGAGATCCGACATCAGACACCAAGATACAGAGTTTGGAGTTTGCCCAGCTGGTTGTCAGTCTTGCTTTGGTTCAGTGTTTCCTCACTATCTTTCCCTTCCTCCATTTTGGAATGGTAATGCATATCCTGTGATTGAAAGTATGTGATCTGTTTTTTGATTTTGATTTTATGGGAGATTGACTTTTAAACATTGTTGAGACTATGGGGGCTTTTGAAGTTGGACTAAATGCATTTTATATTATGTTATGGCTACAATCCTGTGGGGGCCAGGGAGTGTAATGCAGTGGTCCAAATAGATATGGCCCCCAAAAACTCATGTGCTTGAATGATTGGTCCATAGGGAGTATCACTATTAGGAGGTATGACATTGTTGGAGGAAATGTGTCACTATGGGGCAGGCTTTGAGGTCTCATATGCTCAAACTTGCTCACATCTGCCAGCTTCAGATCAAGTTGTAGAACTCTCAGCTCCTTCTCCAGCACCATGTCTGTCTGCATGCCACCATGTCCCGCCATGATGGTAAAGGACTGAACCTCTGAAGCTGTAAACAAGCCCCAATGAAATGTTTTCCTTTATAAGAGTTGCTATGGACATGGTGTCTCTAGACAGCAATGGAACCCTAACTAAGACACAACCTCTATAGGAAAAATAATAAGAGTAAGCAAACCTAGAAATATATTTTAGGATATGAACATGAAGGGCTTGCCAACTGTCAGATGGAGGAAGGTAGCAGCTTATCAGTAGTTTTATGGAGGGGTGCAAGGAGTGCATGGTGGAGACCTGAAGTGAATGCCCTAACAAAGACTCACATCTTAGAAGCCCATTGCTGAGCAGTGAATGAATCATGCCAGTTCTGGTGACTACTATTAATCCTGTTCATCCTTGATGGAGTCATGGCATTATCGGAAGCTGAATGTTCTTCAACCTGCTGCCTCTACCAGAAAACACCACACACACACACACACACACACACACACACACACACACACACACACACCAGAAAATAGATTGGTAGAGATATATGTTTCTTTTTTATAATTTAAATGTCATTCATTATTATTGCACATGAGGGTCTGATATGTATGCGTGTGAAGGCATCTGTGCTATAGATATGTGTGAAGATCAGATGGCAGCTTTCAGGAGTCCAGTAATTGGTTTTCTTTTTCCACTGGGGCCCTGGGGATCAAACTCAGGTTGTCAGGCTTGTGTGGCAAGTGCTTTGGTCCACTGAACCTTATTGCCAGTAAGGGGAGTCAGTTTTTATTCAGGTCTGGGTTGGCGCTCTCTTTTCTCAAAGAAAAAATATTCCTCATTTTCAAAACACTAAGCACCTAAGTGATTTTATGGAATGATGGGTAGAACAGGTCTGCTCATTCCATTCTAGGTAGATTCACTGGACTTCAGACTCATTTGCATCTTTTATTTTCTCACAATATTTTTATTGGTAGCTACTCACTATACATCTTATAGTATTGAGTTTAATATAGAAAATTTGTTTCCATCTTTCATTCATTCTGTTTAGAGACTTTTAGGGGAAAACACTTCAGATCTACGCACAGGCAAGGTCTCTCTGAAAAGGATTCCAATAGCTCAGGAAACAGTGCCAAGTGTTGACAAACGGGACTGCATTAAGCTAAAAAGATACTGCACAGTAAAGGAAATGACATGAAGAGACAGCCTACCAGAGTGGGGAGGGGCATTTGCTAGCTATACATTTGACTGGATTAATAGCTACATAAAAAATAAAGCATGTTAAATGCCAAGAAGTCAAACAACCTAACTAATAAATGAGCTAATGAAACCACAGACCGTTCTCAAAACACGAAGTACAGAGGACCAAGCAACATAAAATATATTTCTCAGTCATCAGGGAAATATATAATATCACAGTAGGACCCCATTTTATCTTAGTCAGAATGGCTATCATGAGGAAAATAGCAACAGGTGCTGATGAGGATGTGGGGGAAAAGGAAATATTTTGATGGGGATGTAAATTGGTCCAGTCACTATGGAAATTAGTATGGCTGTTCCTCAAAAACTAAAAACAGAACTACCATATGACCCAGCTGCATCACCTCAAGGTGTGTAGCTAGCTCCAGAACACTGTCAGCATACTGCAAAGTAATCCACACAGCCATGTTCAATGCTGCACCATTCATAATAGCCAAGTTAGGGACTCAGCCCAGGTGTCTGTCAACAGATGAATGAGTGCATAAAGAAAATGAGGTCTTAGGGAAAGGCATGGAGTTCAAGAAAGGCACAGAGTCAGATTATCCTTTAAGCTGAAAGTTTATTGAAGCTGACAACATGGAAGGGTCTGAAATAAAGCTTCAAAGGCCTAAGGGAAACAAGGCTGTTCATCTAAGATCTCTCATGGGGAAGGAGGGCTGGAGAGGGGAGTGCCAAGAAAAAGTGAGTCTACAGTTGGTTGACATTACCAAATTAGGCTAAGAGGCACTGTGTTCTTTTCAGTTTAGGTTGAGGCAGGTGTTTGAAAGTCTAAAGGACATTTATGGGTCGGGGCAGTATGAAAAAGTTCACAGAACAATGGACTTAGTTAAATAGGACTTACGTAACATGACAGTGGTCAGCCTGCTTCTAGGCCTGGGCAGCCTGGGAGCCGGATGTGTTCTCAAGCCTGCCTGCGACCCTATCCATTTAGTGCTGGGCTACCTGGAAGACTGGTTTCCAGGAAGGACAGACTCTCTATTTGTATGACATGCTTGTATAAGGGAAAAAGAGGGACAATTTTTATAGGAATAACCTTACAGATGGGAGGGAACCTAAAGGGTTATGAAGTGTTAAGATCATTCTGGC
The DNA here is from genome assembly GCA_030556225.1 of Cricetiscus sungorus. Classification (NCBI taxonomy): domain Eukaryota; kingdom Metazoa; phylum Chordata; class Mammalia; order Rodentia; family Cricetidae; genus Cricetiscus; species Cricetiscus sungorus. Next base: position 7,649,809 of record JANBXA010000141.1, read on the forward strand.
TACTTCCTCCTGAACTGGGATGCCACTCAATCAAGAACCTCTTTTCACTTTTCTTCCCATCACCTTCCAGTTTTGTAGCAGATAGTCAGGTGACACCTTTGGGTTGGAGGTTGGTAACTGATATTGTCGACATGAGTCTGTGTAGCATGCTGGACAGTAGCATGGATAAATCGGATTAGCTGGTGGACTAGAATGAAACCTTGATGCAAGAATCAAAACGGCTGTAGTGCTGTGCATCAGTGCCTCCCTCAGCATTGTGGGTACCCTCTCTGGAACCACAAGGCAAAATAAACTCTTTGCTCAACGTGCTGATTTTGGTCATGGTGTCAAATCACAGCTACAGAAAGTAACTGACACAGAGAGGGAGAAGACAGAGGCTTTTTATTTCTGATGGATGTATCTTCTCCTTTGAAAGCATCAAGCCTGAACCCTTGTGTTCTGTTAATACACCAATTCTGCAAGTTTGAAAAATTGATACCCAAAAGGGAGGAAGAGGTGTCACGAATGTTTTCATTACAATTTGGAGTAACACATGGAAAGGGTAGGTTGTAATAGAGCAGATGAAAGGAAGACATGTAAAGTAGCTGGATGTCATTTATAATGAAAGTTGAACCTAATTGAAGGAAAGATAGGTCAGTGTTATGAGCACTTTTCCCGCCATCCTGGTCCCACAGCCACATCAGCCCCAAATAACACACAGAGTCGCTGTGTTAGATATAAAGCTGTTGGCCCGTTTCTAGAGTTTCTCATTGGCTAGCTCTGTCTTAAGTATTAACTCATTTCTATCAATCTAAGTATTTCCACATGGTCTTACCTTACCGGAGAGAGGGTCTGGACCTCTGCTCTATCAAGTCTTTACATCTTGAATCTCCTTCTACCTCTCCCTGAATTCTCCTTGTCTCCTAGTCCCACCTATCTTGCTTTCCTATTGGCCAACAGTGCTTTATTCATTAACTAAAAAGAGAAACATATTTACAGAATGACATCTCCCATCAGGTCAGTTTCCTCCTGGTAAGACAGCATTATTTGTCATAAATTTATTTTTAGTTTCTGTCTACTCTGTCATAACGACATGGCATTATTGAGAGCTAGCACCTGATTGGTGGGAGTAGGACACTAAGGGTGTGTCCTGGGAAGGCATACATGTTCCTGCCCCTTCCACTTTCTGACTACTGTGTCACCAGTAAGAACCTAGCCCCATCACATAATCTTACAACCCTGAAGGCCTTATCACAGACCCACATGATAGAACCAACTGACTATGGCCTGAATCTATAGTAGATACTTACAATGTTTTTATTAAGAAGCACCAACTCCTCATACAGGCCTACACAGTAACGGAATACAGGGTAAAAGCTTGATATTACTGTCCTTGTTTTCCATCTGTCTCCTTTCCTTTTGGTCACTGACTTACTGTTACATGCTACCACTCTCTTGCTCAAGCAGTGTATATCCAGAAACCAAATGGAACCTAACCTATCCCATCACCTGTCAAATTTAAAGACACAAAGGTAAGACCAACTGAGACAGCTTATGGTCAGTGTCTATTCCAAATTCCGTAAAGGTACCCACAGCTCTCCAGGCATTGTCCCAAACTTGTACTTACCCTGGATGTCACGATTAATAACTTCTCTCAGGACAGACTGCCCCCAGATGAAATCAGTCATCCATAACAATGAGACTGTATCCTAGGGCACAAGATAGTCTCCCGAGAATCACTTTGCCCCCAGAAGCATTGTTTCTTTGGACTATCTGGCAGAACCCACATTCAGACAATGGTCAACTGGAACACATCCTTTCTAGACCCACTTAACTCTGTACAATTCTCATTCCTGGTTGAATTCTTCCTCTTTTTAAGCCCAGAGCTCATATTAGTATCCTGAAGATGGATTGGGGATACTTTGTCTGGTCCTCCTCCCTGTACACATGGCCTGCTCTCCCCTTTCTGTTTTTCACTATTGCTTCTCTCTTTAATTGGTGTGCTAGAGGTGAGTGGCCAGGCATAGCTCAGGATTTTGTCTGAAAATTCTGCTACAAAAACACCAAAACTATGAAATAAATCTTTCTTCCTTTTAAGATTTTTCTCTCTGTTTTTTTCATAGTGAAGAGAAAGCTGGCTATCACACGAAATGTGAAAGTTCAGACTTCTAGAGTATTTTCCTCAGTATCCAGCAGTGAGATGACTCAGCACATTGAAGGTCAGGACTGGGGTTTGGACTTAAGACAAAGGAGAAGCAATTGCCGCTTCCCCCATACTCTAAGGTTCTTTTTAAAAACTACATTGCAAATTTAACAATTGACATAAGACAGATTAGCAGAAGGCAATTATTTGGAATGCAAATGTAGCAAAGTTTGTGTCAAGTCAGAGTTCATAGGGGAAAACAATGACCAGAAAACCAAATGTTCTGGTAATGAGTTTCTTGGAAAACTTTTAAGATAAACAACAGCTAATGAAACCTGTGAAAAATAAAACAGCACAAATGTGGAAAAGGGTAAACTCTACCTAAAGGTGGGTCATTGTCCCTCACCCCAGAGTACACTGTTGTACATTTCTCCTCTGTAAGAAATTATACTGGGGATAGAAATTGTTTGCTTATTTGGGGGCTTTTTGCAGCCAGGTATGGTTTATGGGAAATCAAGGGTTACATGGCTGGGCAGAGCCTGTTAGGACTAAGGAGTTGGCTTCTGTTTCAAGTACAATAGTTAAGAGGACAGGTCTGTGTCTCCTTAGGCCTGAACCAACCTTGCCAAGATGGCTGGGGTGGGGAGATGCCCAATCTCTGAGGTTGTGTCACAGGATGAAGGTTGAATGGTTCTTGTAAAGTAACTGTGGACTAAGGAAAGTTAAATGGAATAGTGTCCCTCATCCATGATGCTGTATTCAACACTACTCTTTTAATGAAATAATTGACAAAAATAATGATATGTTTTCTTACTGCATTGGACCTTGCTAATATTTGTTTATTAATATCCCCTTAGATACCCAAGACTGGTTGGCACTGACTTGGAATGGATAGCGATTGCAATTTGGAGATACTGTCGACCTTTTGTAAAAAGATTTTCATTATATTATGCAAACCACTGAGTATTGTACAGATTTGGAAAGGAATCTTGAATAACAGCAAAAAACAGAAGTTAAAGCAGTGGTTTTGAACCTGTGGGTCATGGCCCTTTTAGGGGTCAGATGAGTGTTTTACAGGGATTGTCTAAGATGATCAGAAAACATAGATATTTATATTATGATTTATAACAGCAGCAAAATTATAGATATAAAGTAGCAATGGCAATAATTTTATGGTTGGGTATTATCAAAGCATGAGGAATTGTATTAAAGAGTCTCATCATTAGGGAGGTTGAGAACAACTGTTCCAGATTGTTGAATAAAAATTTTAGTACAAGACTTGGGCTACTTCCTATAAATCATTGGCTGGGGAGGTCCTTGAACTATAGGGCCATTGCCACTGTTATTGATTGCATGATAAAACTAGATGATAAATCTTTACTGCTGAATGTGTTATGCTTTATCTGTAACATGGAGAAATCAAACTGGGGCTGAGAAGAAAGATCTTCCTCTGTTTAATAGTGATAGAAGATCATGTGAGGGATGAGAGAAAATTGTCACCAATAGTCCTCTGTGAATATGGAAACTTGTAAGCTACACTACCAACGTATCTGTCAAGATTGGTCTACTGATGCAATGGTGCTATAACTCTTAAGGGTAAAACCAATTGCCTTTCAGCTGGATTTAATGCCCACTTCACAGGAGGAGCTCACATCTAGTCCTGCAGCTAGTGCAAAATCCTATAGCTTGGAAATTTATAGACCACACCAAAGGAAACAACTATTAGCATTTTGATATATAGATTTGATATGTTCATCAAATTGCCTTCTAAAACATTTGTGTTTATACCCAAAAATTATTGTTGCTGTAATTTTCAGTCATGGAGTGAAAGTTGTTGTGGAATATTATTTTAAGATGTATTACATTTGTTTATGCTGTGTGATATTTATTTAATGATGCAAAGATGTGTTGCATTCTTTTATGTTGCATTTGTTTAACTGTGAAGCTGTGCTACTTTGCCTGTCTAGAACACCTGATTGGTCTAATAAGGAGATGAATGGCCAATAGCCAGGCAGGAGAGAAAAAATAAATGGGATTAGCATGCAGAGGGAATAGATGGAGAAATCAGGGAAGAGAAGATTAAGGAGCAAGAAAAAGCAGAAGGAGAGGACGACGTCAGAGGCCAGCCACCCAACTACACAGCAAGCCACAAAGAAGAAGTAACAAGAGGTATATAAAAAGGTAAAAACACAAAGGCAAAAGATAGATGGGATAATTAAGTTAATAAAAGCAGACTAGAAATAAGCCAAGCTAAGGCCAGGCGTTCATAAGAAAGAATAAATCTGTATATTTATTTGGGAGCTAGGTGGCAGGCCCCCAAATAGTAAAGAGTAAAAACCAACCAACTACACAAGGTTCTTTTTCCCCAACAGCTAGTGTACTGCATGTACTGATAACTACTCTAGTTCCCAAGAATAAATAACTAATGCAGGAGCATTGTGGCCCAATGTTTAGCCATAAATGGAAGAAAATGATCAGATATCCACATCAGCCCTTCCAAAGCTCTAGAAACACATAGAAGAGGATGTAGAAAGAAGATAAGAATGAGAAGAGAGGTGAAATATTGTGCAGTTGTTTCCATCAAATGGAAACATTTCTTCCTTGAGAGAAGAAGGAAGCTTAGGACTCTGGAAGTCAACCAATTCACAAGGCTCAAGAAGTTCCTGAAATTTGCAAGATGCACACGCTCCCTCCCTAAAATTATAAAAATGGTGACTGTTGTTTCAGAAAGAGACTGCAGTTGACTAAATGCCTGCAAGTTAGGCAGAGCTCCAAGGTACAGTCTTCACCAGTCATCATCCATACTGGCTCAGGTTGTTGGTTAATGAAGCTGCTTTTGAATCACAATACTCCTGTAAGTAATCCTTACATATGTCCTTGTTGGTAGCCACAATAAACATACTAGTTCACTAGGCTAGACATAGATGAAACTATTTCTGTGATCTCTCATTAGGGGTGAATAGATGTTTGCACATAGCTCTGTAGAGCAAGTCATGTAAGAGGGTCATTTATCCTTTCCTATGGTCAAAACATCAATTCCAAATTTTAATAGCAGGCCTCTCAGGGGCTGAGAGATGGCTCAGTGGTTAAGAGCACTTGCTGTTCTTCCAAAGGACAAACACCCATAGTGGGTGGTTCACAATTACTTGTAACTCCAGTCCTAGAGGATCTTATGCCCTTTTGGGTCTTCCATGGCAAGCTGCATACACTTGGCATACTCATAAGAGCAAGTGTGCACGTAAAATATGTAAAATAAGATATGTAAAATAAGAAAAAATAATAAAAAAGTAGAAAAAAGAATGTGTACACATCAAAGAGCTGTATATCAATTAATGAGGAAGAAGCAGAATGTAACACTTCTTCAAAGAATCTAGCATGCATAGAGATACCCACAGTCACAAAACAGTAGCAGTGAAGTAAGAAACAAAACTAGTGATCTGGTCAATAAAAGTATACCTTTGAGAAGTATCAATTCTCAAGTGAAATATTGTTTCGTTGTATGAAACAAAAATATTTGCATTGTAGTCCAATAAGAATAATAATTTATAAAATCTAATCAGTAGTAAACAGTGATTCTAACACTTATATATGCCTCCAGAAATGATCTCATCCTTGGGTGGACCGTAAAGATGCTGTTCCAGGCTGACACCCACAAGGCATGTGGTCATTCTGTTTCTTACTTCCAAGTTGTTGGTCTTTTTCCTCTAATACTATGATAAACAAATGGTCTCAAGCACCAACCCACAGAAGTCTATTCCATTCCACTGTTCAGAGGACTCTTAGATTCTTCCTGTCTTTACTCTGCTTCTCTGCCCATGTTGGTTAACATTATGTACCTATCTGGGCAATTTTTGGCAACCATGAATCTAGGTGCTTATGGAAAAGTACTTTGTGAATGTGCTTAAACTCCCCAGCCAGTAGACATCAACAGCCTACAGGACTGGGAAGTCTTAGGCCCTGAGAGCAGAACTGAAATTCCTTGGAGGGAGAAGTAAATCTGCCTTAAGGCACAGCACCAGCTCCAGCTGGAGCGCTGCAGCCTGTTGGCCTTCCCAATAGATACTAGACTTCCTGACTCTCTCAGACACATGCACCAATTCCCAGAAATAAATCTCCAAAGACATCCTCACAACCAGTTCTACTTATCTCCAGAGAGATTGACTAATGTACTGTTCTTGTAAATACTATACCCCTCCCTCCAGCCAGCCCTCTGCTTCCAGTGGTATAGTCTCATGCTGGGCACCCTTTCACTTCGGTGGCCCAATGTTAGGTGTCTCTAACTTTAAAAGATGTCTGGTGACAAGGGAGGCTAATACAGCAGGGCAGGGAAGAGACTCCTAGATGTTGTTGTTGTTGACAGCTGCTCCCAACACTACTCATCATTTCCTTGATTCTAACTAAACAGCTACCATATTAGATCCATCTTCTCCTCACCTCTGTACCTTAGCACTTGCCTTGGATCTCAGCCCTTTTATCTTCAATCTCCTTTAACTGCCAAAAGGAAGCTTAAAAATTGCCATCACTCAATGATATAAAGAATATGAATTTCATAGGGAGAAGTGTTTTAGTCTGTTGTAATTCCTGATATTACAAAGGATGATGGCAGGCAGTAAGGCAATCAGTAAACATTTGTTGACTGAATAAATTGAGTTAATGACATGAATGCAAAGCCTTCTTTTCTCAATGACTTTGATTCCAAATTACCACCTATTTGCATGACTAGGAGTTATTAAAGTCTTGTTTTAAAATAATAATAATATCTTTCACTGGGGACAGTCTTAGAGGTCAACTTACTTTGTCTTAATCTTGAGTTATTCAAACACTAGAACAGTCATTGCTGAGAAGGTACTTTGTAGGTATGATTAAAGTCTAGTACCAGTTGACTTTGTAAAGGGAATGGTCCTGCAGATAATCTGGGCATTTGGCTCAGTTATTTGAAAGGCTGTAAGGTAGTGTCTTAATTAGGGTTTGTATTGTGTGAAGAGACACCATGACCATGGAAACTCTTAAAAAGGAAAACATTTAACCAGGGCTAGCTTATCGCTCAGAGGTTTAGTCCATTGTCATCATGGTAGGAAGCATGGCAGCACGTAGGCAGACATCATGCTGGAGAGGTAACTGAGAGTTTTACAGTGACAATGAAACCTCAAGGCCTATCTCCACTGATGTGCTTCCTCCAATAAGGCCAGACCTCCTAATTCTGCCACATCCCTATGGGGACATGGGGGGGGGACTTTCATTCAAACCAGCACAGGTAGTATGGAGGCTTCCCTAGCCCATACCAGGGGGTTGCAGGTCACTGGCTGATAGCCTGTTCTGCCAAGTACAGTTTTACTCAGCCAGCTTCAACTGCACAAGCTGACCTTTCCTCCTGTTAAATCTCTCCTGATTCTCTGCAGTTGAACCCTGATTGACAGAGTTTCCTGTAGGTTTGGTGACTGACTGTAGCACTACATGACGAAGCATGAGTTACAATATACAAGATCTATATAGCTACATGTGGTGATTTATTATGGGAATAAGATCATGTGACTTCCCATAGTATGCTGCCTTTCAATGTGGTGAATTAGAGTTGAGAGTGTAATTTAGTCCAGCGAGACTGAGAAGAATCAATTGTGTAAAACCCTGTCTGAGTCTGAAGATGGAGAGTCAAGAGCTCTGATGCTGAAGACAGGAAGAGATAGACAGCCTGACTAAAGAGTGTGAGATGAGCATGGTGATCCCAGCACTCAGAAGTAGAGGCAGGAGGACTATATCTTCAAAGTCAGCCTGAAGTAAGGTGTGAATTCCAGCCTAGTCTGTGCTCTACAGTAAACCCCTGTGGTGGTTTAAATAAGAATGGCCCCTATAGGTTCATATGTTTGAATTGTGGTTTTCAGGGAGAGGCACTACTTGGAGTAGGTGTGGCCTTGTTGGAAGAAGAGTGTCATTGGGGGTGAGTGTTGAGGTTTCAAGGCCTAAGCCAGGCCCAGTGACTCTCTCTGCCCACTGCTGCTGGGAATCCAGATGCAGAACTCTCAGATACTTCTCCAGGATCATGTCTGCTTGCAGCTGCCATGGTCCCCACCCACCATAATGATAATGGACTAAACCTCTGAAACTGTAAGCAAGCCCCAATTAAATCATTTCTTTTATAAGATTTCCAGTAGTCATGGTGTCTTTTCATAGCAATAGAACACTGACTATAACAGACCCTGTATCAGAGACAGAGGGAGGGAGAGAAGGAGAGAGGAAGGGAAAGAGAGTGAGTGAGAGAGAGAGACAGAGAGAGAGAGAGAGAGAGAGAGAGAGAGAGAGAGAGAGAGAGAGAGAGAGAGAGAGACTTAGATCCTTAAAAGATTGAATGATGCCACCCATGTTGCTGAGGGTGATCTTTACTTAACCTGCTGATTCATGATTCAGATGAGACTCTTTGGGAACCACCATTCTAGAAACATTCATAAATGATGTTTTTTCAGATGTCTGGGCATTCTTCTCAGCCCTGTCAGGCTGACCGATAAAATTAACTGTCATACTTCTTTATGTGTAAAAGATCTTGGCATGGTGCCTAATCTTAAAACGGATGTCACACAAATGGTAGCTATGAGCACTCTTCTAGGACTCAGAGCAAATCTATCAAATCCAGAATTTACTTGGGTTTCAGTAGCATTTGAAATAAATCCTGGCTATTTCTGCCAAACCAAAAAATTTCCCAGACTTAATTGACGGATGATTAACTAAGGGAGAGTCTAGACCACTATTGCATGGTTCAATTTGGTGCAAACCCAATTTAAAAATAAGTTTCCCCTCAGATATGTTTAATTTTGTAAATCCCAGCACGGACCTATATGAAGCAGTTATCTGTCATTTATTGCTTAAGCTTTCAAGTATCTCTCCGTAGTTTGATGTTTTTCTCGTTCAGCATTGTTTTCTCAAGGGAGAAGTTTTAGAGTCCTTCTTTCCTTTGCTGATAGGGGACAGGCACATGGCTTAGATCTCACAGACCAGACTGACCTGGGCATGACTCAGTGTGGAATGAGTTCCACAAGGCAGACAAATAATAGTTGTGTATGTTTATGTCGCATGATGTGATTTTGTTTTATCTGTGTATTCATTACAGAAAGTGTCAGAGGAAGTGTAGGCTTGACATGGTGGTGAAAATGGTTCACCTTCCACAGTTTTGCAGCCCCAGGAGACCTTCTTGGAAGTTTGGTCTATAACTCAATGTTCCTTGTAGCTTATAACAAACCCCTTGATATTCAAACTGACAAGAGGATTTTACCATCAGTAGCCAAGTTTATCCTGCCATTTAATACAGATGTCTCGGGACATTTGCATTACAGAACTTGGTTGAATTTATAACATCTTTTATATTTAAATGTATTTTATTTAAATGTAAATTATGCCCATGAGTGGAAATGTTCTAAGAGTACAGAGTGAACAGTATTTTCCTCCCTAACTCTCTAGTCTGACTCTCTGGAGGTGACCCCTTTAGAAAAAGATTACTTTGTAATAAAAATCATAGTTATGTATATTTATAAAGTATAACATGTTTTAAACTGTGTACACTTTATAGAAAGATTTGATTAAGTTTTTAAAACATCATTAATTCATAAATTTTGTGATGAGAGTGTTAAAAATGTACTTTAACAATTTTGACAGAAGAAATAGTTCTGAACAGTTTTTTTTTTTTTTAGGGGAAAAGTTTGGTGTACATATTGTAGAAAAATTCAAACTCTGAGGGCTCAGTGACTTGAGTTTATTGAAGTAAACTAGCAACAGATGGACAAGATAAAGGCTCTCCATTTTTAAAATAAAAAATCACTTTATTTACTTATTTGTTATTTAATGTATATGTGTATATGCCATAGCACACATATGTGGAGATCAGAAGAATAATGAGAGCCAGTTAGTTCCTTCAGCTGGGTGGGTCCTAGTGATCCAACTCAGGTCATCAGGCTTCGTGGCAGCTACTTTTATCCTCTGAGCCCTTTCTCCAGCTGTGTAAATGAAATCGATGTGAGCATGTGCACAGGGCCCACATACAGTACTAAATTCAAAGAGGGGCCAGCTGGCTGTGGTTTAACTATTCTGTTAATCAGAGAAGTGAGGGTTGTCATCAATTTGAGAAGAGCAGTAAATACTTTCAGAGAGGTGAATAAAACTGAAAAACAGTGGCCTGGGCAGAGTTTTTGTGGGGTCTGGATGTGATGTTAGAACCCAGTTCCCTGCTCTGTGAACCTTCCTTGGTGAATGGAGCTTGAGAGCAACTCCTCCTCTTTGGAGAAGTACTGTAGGGGGACTATAAAAAAGCGTGTCTAGTAACTGCTATTCCCAAAATGATCAGCATACTGAAGTGTCATATTTAAGTGTATCTAAGCTCCAACAGTAAATGCACCCCTCCTGACTTTTTAAGCTAGAAAGGAACACAATTATATACTTCTAAACTTGATTTTATTTATTCAACATGCCTTAGTTATCTCTCTAAATGCATTCATCAATCAACGGTTGGCTGGTAATCTAATATGCTATTTTATTTAAAGAGTCCCAAGTGATGGACATTTATGTCACTAGATTCCTGATGCTTTAATGCTGCTATCAACACCTCTTGTAAGTTGATACAGAATGTGTCTGTGTACAAACATACACATTCTCTCTCTCTCTCTCTCTCTCTCTCTCTCTCTCTCTCTCTCTCTCTCTCTCTCTCTCTCTCTCTCTCTCTCATAGGCAACATTTTGCAAATTTTTCTATGAGATAAAGCTGCCAAAGTGGAATTGCCACATCAAAGGGTGCACAAATTTTACCCATTGGCAGACATTGCCTGGCTCCTCCCTGAAAGTGTTACTCTATGAGCTTAGCCTCAGCAGTTTACCTCACAGGCACTCAAGAGCTTTCAATGGCCACAGCTGGGCCTTTGTTTGGTTGTTTTTAGAATTTCACCCATTAAACACTGCTTTCTGAATTTATTTGCTTACTCAAACAAAAGATGAGAGGCAACAGGATGAAAACAAGACAGAACAGGACAGGATAGACAGGCTGGGACCTAAGGAGTGAGAAAGCTTGAGGGGTGGGAGGGAGGGGGCTTGGGAGAGAGCTTTAATTGGCATTAACCTGGGAGGAGTTTCTGGGATGAAGGGCAGCCTGCAGGGTGGCTTCTGATCACCAGATAGCATGCTATAGACACAGTATATGCAATTTGCTGAGAAAGGAATGGCAATAAAGCAATGGCATGTCTGCATCATGTTCCAGGATGTGGACACTGTGTAATATGTATTTTCACAACATTGCTGCAACACTAATCCTGAGGTACAGAAAGGCTACAGACCTTGTTACACCAGCCTTGTTTTCAGGTCTATCAGCCTGTGGGTGTAATAGCCTTGACCATCAGGCTCTGTTGTTTGCTTTATAGAAAAATGGACACTTCATGGCCTTATCAAGTGTCCATAACTTCCTAGGTCTTGCCTGCATGTGCTCAGGATAATGATCCTTTGGCCTAAACTATAAAATCATCTCAGAGCATCTTCCAAGCCCTTTGGTGTGTCTTATTAGTGTTTCTATTGCTGTGATAAAAGGGTTTATTTTACTTTACAACTCTAGGTTCACACTCTATCACCGAGGGAAGTCAGGGTAGGAACTCAAAGCAGGAACCCAGAGCAGGAACTGAAGCAGAGGCCACTGAATAACACTTTTCACTGGCTTGCTCGTCACAGTTTGCTCATCCTGCTTCCTAATGCTTAGGACCACCTGAATAGGGGTGACACAGCCATCAGTGATCTGAGCCCTCCCACATTAATGATTAATTTAAAAAATGACCACAGACTTGACTATAAACCAATATTTTAGATGTGTTTTCTTAATTAATATGCCTTCTTCCCAGACACATCTAGGTCTGTGTTAACTGGACAAAAGCTGACCAGCCTCAGGTGACTGTGGGAGTGTCATGTTCCTGTCAGCTCTTGAAGAAGCAATTGTGCTATTGATAAATTCCTTGCAAGATGGCCTCTTCATCCAGAAACGAGATCTTCTTTCTCTGCTTCTAAAACTGAGCTTTGTTGCTTTCTCTTTGTTGCTGACAGAATACAGTAGAAGTGTCAACATGCTAGCTCTGAGGCCACCACAAAGAGAGAGGCCTTGCCTATCTCTTTTTTCCTTTTAAACACATGCTTCATCCATGAAAAAGGACAACTCTAAACTTCTGGAGGATGAGAGACCATACGTTATCAGCCCAGTTGTTCAGCCAAGCTGTGGACATGTAGGAGGGCCAACCAGAATCAACAAGGCTACAGCTGACCCAAACCCAACACTAAGAGTCCTTGTCCATTCTACACGTGATAAGGATTGGTTATTGTTGTAAGCCACAGAGCCTCAGAGTTGTTCCTAATCAATATTATTAGGATAATAAAGGAGATGTGGGACTGTGCTACATGATTTTTGTCACCTAGACATAGACTTGAGTTGCCTGGGAAGAGGGAACAGTCAGGTTGGGCAGTAGATGTAGCTGCAGCTTTAGTCCTGACCTGACTGGGGCCAGTGAGGGAATCAAGGAAAGACAGATACACAGACACAGATGCAGAAAAGCTGGGATCAGGTAGGCTATATGCAGTCTGATGGAGTGGCAGTAAGTATGTAGCTACTGGGAACCTTGCTCAGTTGGGTGGAGGAGAGCTAACTAGTCCTGGTAGGCTATCCCTGCAGTGAGCAGTCTGTAACATCTGGGAGGAGGAAGCTGCAGTTGCTGGTTTTTGAGCACACTGGACAATTGTTCATGAACACTTGTACTCATACACATGGTCAACATTTGCACTGGGACCCGAGGAAGGCTTTCCAAATTCTCAGCCTGACTTATGTGGAGATGGCTTTGACATTCCCACAGTTCTGAGGCATTGGTCCCTGTGAACAACACACACTCACTCAGGACTTCACAGGTTCTTCACACATCCACTCAGGGTGTCTTGCACTCCACATTTGTGGGGCATTTTCTTAATTTCTAATTGATGTAGAGGGGCCCAGTTCAGTCTAGTGGTACGATTCCTGAGTAGGGCAGCCTGGGCTATGTAAGAAAAAGCTAAGTAAGCCAGGGAGAGCAAGGCAATAAATAGCATTCGTTTATAGTCTCTGCTTCAGTTCTTACCTCCAGGTTCCTGCCTTGAGTTCCTGTCCTGACTTCTCTCACTGATAGGCTGTAAACTGTAAGGTGAAATAAACCCTTTTCTCCCCAAGTTACTTTTGGTCATTGTGTTTCATCACAGTAACAGAGAAGCAAATGATGACAGTTACCAGCATCCCTCAGGGGGCCATAGAGCGCCATTGGTCTTACAGCTGATAGGATTTTCTAATGTCTAACCCGAATCAGGCCAGAGAGAAGTGAGGGAGTACAGAGGACAGTGCAATTGAACTGGGTAACTTACTTTGGACTTGGACTTTAGAAGTACCACAAAGCTAAACAGGGCAGGTTGACACCATCTTCTGTCAGGAAACAAAAGGGAGAGATATCCCCTACCATCTGGGCCTGAAGGTACAGCCCCACTTGCTCCACAGAAGCAGAAAGATTAGCAGCCCTTGCTTTGCTTCAGTATTCTCAGAAACAATGAGTATTTCCACACTCCAGAGCGGGAGAGTGGCTCAGCAGTTAGGAGTATATACACTATCACAGAAGACCAATGCTAGGTTTCTCAGCACCCATGCTCACAACTGCCTGTAACTCCAGCTCTAGGGGATTTGATGCCTTCTTCTGCACTCCTCAGGCAACTGCACTCATTCTGTACAGACACACATACACAAACATAATTAAAGAAATAAGACTTTAACATTGCACATTTAAAGCAACTTCTCTGTTCTTGCTTATATTTTCAAGTTTTACTTATGAATCTTATTTACTGCTTATTCACGAACAACATCAATTTTCAGCTCTGGTCCAGGCACTGGGGATCTACTAGGATCAAGAGGCAGGCACCATCTTGCCCTCAACAAAGTTCAGAAACTTTAAGCAGAGAACAGAAAGTAAGCAAACAGACACCTAATCTATTATGTTAGACAATTTCTGTGAAAGTGAATAAAATGAAGAACAAGTATAAAACTTCCCCTATGAATTTAATAGACTTGATCGCTCTTTAAATGAATCAAACATCTGAAGAACCTTCTGCTAACCCAGTATTTAAGGTAATAAATATCATCCTTCTTAGATCGTCCCAATGTTCAAAAGCTAGAGCAACAACAGAATTTCAGGCATAAGTAGTAACTACAAACTTAAATCAATTAGCTAATTATATATATTTTTTTAGAATCAGAGACCAACCCTTTACATTGTATAAGGTCATGTCGTCTGAAACAGTTGAACTAGTGCATACAAGCTTATAAATGCAAAGCACTGCTGTGGCAGCCCCGACCATTCTCTTGAATTCTACTCTTGATGTCACTTTCCACTGAGGAAATCACACTGCCATTCTACAGAATCTTGGTGGGTTTTCCTTCATGCAGATTTTGGGGACTTTTGTCTCTGTTTTCTGGGATCTACAACGACCAGAGATAGTATTGGTAAGTTGCCTCCAAGCCCAGTGTTCTGCACTTGCTGGAGGTGCTAGCTCATCTGCAGTTTCCATCCATAACACTGACATGATAACTTAAGGAAGGAAGCAGCCACCGGCTCCATCTTCACATTTGGGACATGGGCTATCTCATCTCAAATAGAATCCATAGGCAAAGCTACCCAGTTGAGTTTTGTATTCCCTTGGCTTTAAAATTAAAACAAATATACTTCAATTTTGTTTAGCTACACCCTGTCTAGATCCTACATTCATTCTATTTGCTGTCTCTATTGCTTTCGTGTGCTTTTCTTGGACATCACAGTATGTGAGCCAATTACAGCCATCCCTCTTATTCATGGGGAATATGGCCCAATGACTCCAGTGAATATCTGAAACCTCACAAGTACCAAACCTTATACAAAGTATAATTTTTTTCTATACATACTTATCTGTGGAAGTTTATAAATTGAACACAGTAAGAGATTAAAATAATAGAATCATCATAATAGAATTATCTAATAATAGAATTGTCATATACTACACTGTAATGAAAGAGATATGAATATGATTTTCTCTCTCTTCCCAAAAGATCTTGCTGTATAGTTCTTATCCTTCCGGTGGTGATATGAGATGACACTTAATGGAAGTACTTTTAGGTTTTACTTGGCTTATCCAGCTTGCCAGCATCACTACTGTTGTGCTTTGGGGTCACTGTTAAGCTTAAGATTACTTGAGCACAACACTGAGATAACCCAGTGCTGGCCCTGATAACCAAGATGGTTACCTAGTGACTAATAGGTAGGTAGCACATACAACATGGATATGCTGAACCAAGGGAGGGTTCACATTCCAAGCAATATAGAATGGGGTAGTCAGAGCTTTTTGTTATGCTAAACTGAATGGTACCCATCTTGGACTTACCAGTTGTTTATTTCCAAAAATTTCGATTTGCAATTTCAGCCTGAGGATGATCACAGGAAACTGAAACCATAGAAAGTAATATTATGGCTAAGGTCTGTAATTCCACTTTGCATTCAAGACATGATTCTTACTAAGGGGAAAAATGGGAAGTAAATGCACACCCGGCACTTCTACTATTCTTCAGCTGACACAGGTAATTGCCACTGTGTGTGTGTGTGTGTGTGTGTGTGTGTGTGTGTGTGTGTGTGTGTGTATTGGCCACTATTGAAATGATTGGAATTTAAATGTATTTTCTGAGGCTCTTTTGATGTGAACTAGATGTTTTATAAAATCCAAACAAATTTTGGATCTAGTTTGCCATAATCCATAGCAGCGAGGATGTGTACCAAAAACATTAGGTTTGGTAAAAGATGAGTGTAAACAGGAGCACAGTAAGTTGATATTTATGCTCTTGACTACCTAAATTGGTATTCAATAATTTTCTGTGAAATTTAAAAACACAAAGATTTATAGGAGTGATGTATTCTGATAATGCCCCAGGAAGTTTATTATTGTGTTTCAGTACTCAGATTGAGATTTTTGAAACACTTTACATTGAATGAACTTGATCTCATTTCAAGGGCAACTTGTTGGGATTTGAAAGCAAATCTTAGCTCTTGAGAAAAATGAGAGACTTAAGGAGGTGTGGAGAGAATGATGAACTGAATCCAACATCTCTTTGTAAATGTGTTTTAAAAGAAAAACTTTAGCACTGTCTATAAATCACAGTTTCTACAATGAGGGGTAGAAATAAAATGTAGACTTGACCAAAATAGTCCCTCACTCTTATATTTGCTTGTTGTGCTATATTAGAGTTTTAAAATTATTTGAAGTGATGAGTGTATTGCCTGCACATATGTATGTATGTGTATCACATGTGTGCATGATGCCCATAGAAGTCAGGAGAGGGTACCCTAGAGTTACACACAATTGTGAGCTGCCATGTAGGTTCTGGGAATAGAGGCCAGGTCACCTGCAAATGTAACTTGTGCTCTTAGCCGCTGAGCCATGTCTCCAGCCCTGTTCTCCCATCTTCAGTAAGAATTCTGTTGCCTCTTTTAGCTTGTGAGCTCTTTTGGTGCAGTCCTTAGTTTGGTCAGAGAGCAAAAAAATATTCACAGTGGGATTTCCATTAGGAAACGTGGGCTCCAAGGATATAGATATGACCCATCTCACTGCCTTCTCACTGATCGCGGTGGAAATCCCTAGGCCCTACTGTCCACAGCACCAGAGAGCCCCTGTCCCAGCCCAGGGACAACGTAACCATGGCAACCCAGTAGTTCTTGGTGCCGTCTAAAAGAAGTCAATAACAGGGAGCATAAGAGGAGCCGCAGAGCTGTTTGGGAATGGATGTTATCTGACTTCCCACAGATTTACATTTTGTTCAAAGCCCTGAGGACCCCAGTGTGAAAAATGCTGCACCAGGAAGAGGAGAAAGAGGAAGAGAAGGAAGGATGACTGGGTGGGAAAGGACGTGGGATGGGAAAGAAGGGAGCAGAGGCAAGAGGAGGGCTGGAGACTGGGAAGGGCCAAAACAGACAGGCGCTTTGAGCAGTTAGCCGGCCTTGCAGGGACCACTGTGGGCTCCAAGCGCGCTCCGCCCCTAGGTGGTGCTGTGTAGTCAGCAAGTTCAGGAAATGACCATTGTTGGAAGCCAGGAATTGCTCTCTGCTCTCTCTGTGTACAGGGCTGGGCTCCACTCTCCCACATTACTCTACATGAACTTGCATGTGTTCCAGGTGGTGGTGTTGGTCCCTGCCTTCCTCCACGCTCCTTGTTGTTAACCGATTGTCTAGGTGCTTTCCATATGATGAATGCTCCCAAGAAATCCATGAAATGGACAGCGTGATCTTTGGTCCACAGATGAAAACAATACAACTAAGAGACTGAGTGAGAAGCTCAAGGTCTCTCAGCCTAGAGAAGGTTTAAATTCAGAACTAGAGGACTGCAAGGATCGCTAGCCTCCAGGGAGATTTTGTGTTGGACTCCCTAAGGCCACCCCCAGCGACTCTGAACCTCTCTGGTGTCATCTTTCCTGTGGGCTCATTTGGGGCCCGCCCGTCGGTCACCTGGCCCTCAATCAGCAGCCTTTGTTGAGAGGAGACCACACTGTGTAGAGTCCCACCCTAGACATTGGAAGTGGAAGTCGCAGGTGGGTTGTTAGGAGGGAGGTAGATTATTGTGAGTCACCGTGTCCCCCAGGGGCCTATGGTGGATTCCTTGCTCATTGGTCACTAGAGTGACATAGCTGAGTGTGAGTAACTAGAGAAAGGGGAGGGGAGGGAAAGGGGAAAGGAAGAGCAGGAACCCCCTATATCATCACTGCTGTCAGCCGTCCTGGGAAGGAAGGTATTTTATTTTTCCATTTTGATTTATACTTGTGAAAGTGACAGGCCAATGGTCTGAGAAATAAATCCAATTCTTAGATAATTACTAATTTGCAATGACACTGTACAAACTCCAAATTAAAGAAAAAATAACTAGTCAGTGTTATTAGGGAGTAACAATAATCTTGAAAAAGAAAGCAAGGCTGTGAGAGTGCATTGCAAAATGTTTTTACATCAGAAGGGTCAAAAGCAGAAAAAAGAGGAAAGGGAAGCAGAAGGATGACAAAAAAAGAAGGGGAAAATAAAGAGAAATGAAAATATCCACCCTGGGGGCCACATTGAGCTTTGCATCTGGCTTCATGACCCTCTGGCCTCTGCTCCTGCCTGTTTCTTCTTTCCATCGCTGCTTCTTCTCTGCCCTGCTCCCTCTCACCACATTTAACAATGAACAGGGAAAGAACACAGGATTTGAAGGTGTTTCATTTTCCTGGTGGCTCACTGGCAGTATGCATGATAATTTTCACTGTGCTGAAAAAAAAAAAAAAGATTGATAGGTTAATTATCAATTCAGGTTATAACCTGCACCGAGCCCTTCTTTAAACAGTTTCAAAGTGGTTGAAGGAGTTTTCTGGAGTTGAGTAGCTACGAGAAAGAGGAAAGCCGGCTGCAAGGTTGATAGCAGTGATGATAAGTGAATGCCTTTTACAAGTCTTTCGTGTGTCTGACTCTATGTTAAGCACCTGGCCAGTTGCAGAAGTAATAAAGAAAGAATTAAGGAGAAAACCAAGATGGAGATGACATATTATTATGCTTCCTTACCTTTAAGCTCTTCAGGACTCATCAAACAAAGGGTATGCTCATCTTGCATGAGGAAAAGAGAGCTGCTTCTGACACATCTGGTGAATTCATCTGTTGTCAGAGAAGGTGCAGCCAAGGGTCCAGAGAAATGACCTTCTCTAGGCCCTTCTGCAAACTGTCTGGGTTTTATCAATGGTCTTGACTTCATAAAATAAAACAGCATGAGAGGCAGTTATCCAAGTGAGGGAGCTTCCAACTGTCAGGATACGGACAGGCAAGAGTCCTCAAGTCAAGCAGCTGCGACCTCAGACATAGGAGGAGGCCCTCAGATTCATTTGCTTTGGGTGTTGAAATCAAGCAAGAAAACAGTTACTGTTAAGTGTTAGTGCTATTGCAACCTCAATGAGATTTTATCTATGGAGAGAAAGATTAGGGGAGACCAAATTTATTGTCATTCAGAGGAAGTATTTATAAACTTGGCAGAGCCTCTTGTGAGAGTAGAACAAAGGCTGCCAAAGAAATTCATAAATCGAAACGGATGACCTGAAAGTATTTTCCACTGCACACACATGGTTCTAGACACACTGCACCATTCCAGGTAGGGATTGGGTTGCCCTTCGTGGATACTGATGCTATTATCTCTTTTGTGGTCATGGGATAGGGTGGGGGAGCTTGAATTCATTCAGCTAAAACCAGGACAGGCTAGAGAGGATGTGCTGAGGGTGAAGCAGCTGTCAGTGGAGAAGGGAGAAGATCATTTTTGACAAGTTGCACGAAGGGGAGAGAAAATAATGAGGATTGCATTGGGAGAAACTGTAAGTGGGCTAGATCTGATGGGAACATAAAAGAAAGAATAAGAGTACAAAATAAAGGGTTGTGGTAGGATGATGAAGAAATTTGACCAGCAAGGGCTATGAGCCTGAATTTGCTAATAAAGCTTTATTGGAAACAATGATGCTCTTTTGTTTACTGTTTGTTAAGGAAATGACAAAGTTGCATTCATTGTAACACAAACAATAAAAGGCCAAACCTCAAATATTTACTATCTAGCTCTTTATAGTGAAAATTGATGAGTTTTGGCTTTAACTATGGTGTTTACACCCCTCTCTGCCACTCTGTGCAGTGCTTCTCTCTGGGAATTATTTAAACTCATGGCAAAGCCTGATACTTCTCTACATGGCAACTATTTGTGTTTATTTTGAATGTTCTCTGAAGTTTGCCAGATAACTTCTGGGAAAGGAAGTATATAAAACATGCTATTAAAAGGAAGGTAAAAGCTGTGTTCACATAGAGAAAATGTGGAGAGTTAATAATAGAGATTGGTGATTCTTGCTCAAACCCAGGGACACCAAGGAATGTAGGCAAACCATCTTACTAGACAAAGCAGGGGCACGACACATATTTTTTCCCTCCTAGCCTTCAGAAGGAATCTACCCTGCCATTACCTTATCCTTGTCCTTGGAATCTGCAGGACTGTGAGGTAATGCCTTTATGTTACTTGAGCAACTTGGTTGCTTGTACTTTGTTACAAGGAGCTGCAGAAAAGTAACACACGTGGTGTTTTCCAAGATAGATCTTTGTCATTACATAGAAAGTAGCTCATTTGGTAGGGTCTTGTATAGCAAAGGCCCTGGGTCCTATTCTCATCATCCCTAAAGCCGGGTGGTAGCTCACAGGTCTGTAACCTCGACCATTCTAGAGGTAGAAGGAGGGGTGGATCACTTAGATTATAGAACATCCTGTCTCAAAAAAAAAAAAAAGTTTCGTGGGCAAAGTGGACCAGAAAGGTAAAGATGAACTGCAGAGACGCCCCAGTGATATTAGAAGAACATAAATGGGAGAATGCAGATGGACACTCAGCAGGCAGTGGGGACGTGAATACAAGGGATTGAAAGAGGTTTGAGTGGTGAGAATCATTATTGTGATAGCAGTACAAGAGGTTTCTAGAAAAAAAAAACAAAACACTCTCTCCAATAAAAACCAACCTAACCACAGTCAAGATTTCTGCTCACACTGATCACCACCCAAGGGTCTACCTTGTCTTCCAGAAGGATAATTGTGATAGATTCTTCAGTGTGTACATGCTGGCCTCATGAGGATCTATGGATATTTGTTTTTTCTTTCAGAAAATTTCAGCTCATGGGCAAACATTTTGGCACCAGACTTTCAGCTCTGGGGTTGCCTGTTTCTAGCAATTCTGCTGTGCTCTATAAAGATTCTGGAACAATCTTCCTTTTTTATGCCAACATTGGGTACAGACGAACCTTGAAGGCATAATCTTCTTTCCGATATGTGGTAGTTTGCTTGAGGATGACCACAATAGGCTCATACATTTGAATATTGATCTCCAGATGTTGCTACTGTTTGGGAAGGGTTAGAAGGTGTAGCCTTGTTGGCAAAAATGTGTCACACTGGTGGTGGGCTCTGAGGTTTCAAAAGCCAACAACATTCCTACTTAGCTCTCTCTGCCTCTTATTTGTGGATCAGATGTGAGCTCTTAGCTATTATTCCACCACCATGCCTGCATTCCTGCTGCCATGTTCCCCTCCATGATGGTCATGAACTCACCCTCTGAAACTGTAAGCCCCAATAAACTCTTTATATGTTGCTTTGGACATTTGCAATTGAAAAGCAATTAGGACATGATCTAAACTGAGCTTTAGTTCTGAAAATGCCATATCCTTTTGAGGTACAGCTGCAAACAAGAGGTTACATACAGCTAGTGACCTACATGACCATATATATTTTCAAGCTGGTGAAGTGGCTCAGTGCCACTCCCAGAAGTTAAAAATTCAATTACTAGTTCACATACGAGTCCATGAAATTGTTCAACATTAACGAGGATTGAACCCTCTGTTTTGGAGGAATGAGCAATGATTGTCTCTTTACAAGCTAATTAGTCCCCCCATCATTCCCTTGAGTGGAGAACATTCTAGACATCTGCAGCAGGTATTTGACAAGGACAAGAAAGGAACAGGTCACACAGTCCTCGAGCTTGGAGTTTTGTGGGCAAAGTGGACCAGAAAGCTAAAGATGAACTGCAGAGACGCCCCAGTGATATTAGAAGAACATAAATGGGAGAATGCAGATGGACACTCAGCAGGCAGTGGGGACGTGAATACAAGGGATTGAAAGAGGTTTGAGTGGTGAGAATCATTATTGTGATAGCAGTACAAGAGGTTTCTAGAAAGACGAGCTCACATTTTGCCAGTATCACAACAATATACTCTGGCTTCATGGCTTCCCTGTAGCCTATGATGAGTGTTATTATTATTTTTAAATATACCATAGTAAAATGTACATAACAAAAATTATAATTTGAAAAGTTTGAGTATATGGTTCTATGGTAGTATAGTAAAATACACATAACAAAACTTTCAATTTGTAAAGTTTGAGTGTGTAGTTCTGTGGTATTAAATATATTCACATCACAGTCCATCTCTGCCATTTGAGGATCCCTTTGTTACCGCAGGATGTTCCTTCCCGCCGGCTCCATCCCGCCTGCCGCCAGTCTGGGCCCACAGCCGCACCAGCCCCAAATAACATTCTGAGACTCTGTATTTGATATAATCCTGTTGGCCAATTACCATTATTGTTTATGGGCTAGCTCTGTCTTAATTATTAACCCATTTCTACTTATCTAAGTATTTCCACGTGGTCGTCTTACCGGGGAGCCGAGGTGGGCATCTTCCTTCCTCCCTGGGCTACATCTCGACTCCTCCCTACTACTTTCTCTTTCTTTCCTCCTGGTCTCCTAGCCCGCCTATCTTGTTTCCTATTGGCCACAGAGCTTTATTAACCAGTATGAGAAACATATATACAGAATAACATCTCCCATCATCCCTTCACCTTCTTAAGTTCAAACTTTGTACCTGCCAAGCAGTGACTTCCCATATTCATCCCTGACCTGTGGCAATCACTACTTCAGTCCTGGTTTCTGTGAGCTCAAGTACTTTAGGTGTCTCCCAAAAGGAAAATCATGTAATATTTGTCTTTTTGTAACTGGTTTATTTCATGCTGGGTAATGCATTCAAGGTTCATCCATGTAGAAACACGTGCCAGCATATTCTTGTATTAAAAGTGAATGACAACCACCCCCAAAGAGAATTTTATCCCATGCTGTTAACTATTCACCTATCTGTATGCCTCTCCTTTGTTGGTCACTGTAAGTAGTGTTGCTATGAAATGGATGTACAAATCACTATTCACATCCTTGCTTTCATTAATCATGAGTTATAGCCAGTACTGTGTTTCCTTGGTCATAGTATAGTTTTAGATGATTTGGGAAAATATGGATGCATATTTCTGACTTATTGAAGATCAGCCATCTGTGTTCCATTGCACTGTTTTAAATTCATATCAAAATTGCTAAGAGCTCTGCTTTCTCTACATCCTCATAAACACCTGGTCAATTACACTATTTAGGTTTTTGTTTTTGTACTGGGGTGTGTGTTGAGCCTCTTTGTGGTGAGATAGGCA
Source organism: Cricetiscus sungorus (assembly GCA_030556225.1). NCBI lineage: Eukaryota > Metazoa > Chordata > Mammalia > Rodentia > Cricetidae > Cricetiscus > Cricetiscus sungorus. The sequence continues at coordinate 7,672,998 of JANBXA010000141.1, forward strand.
CTATTGTTATCAGTATTTTTTTCCCCAGAAGGGGCAACTTAAGTTTAGAAACACACTAAGATCATTAGGGCAATAAGTGATAGATCCAGAATCCAAACCTCCTAGTGTTCTTAAGTACAATGCCAGATTGTCTGACAGGGCTAGATAGGGATAGAGAGGGCTAAAGAGGAGTGTATGAGCAGAGATGAGCTTGTGACAGTATGTGAGAGAAAATTATAAGGAGCTTTGTGATTTTATTCCAGAAAAACATTCAGTTCTCATAAATAACTTTAGAGCATAAAATGTATGTGGTAATTATATTAATCCAGGGATAAAGGGAAGGAAATATGAGATGAGCCCATAAAATTTTAAAAAGCTTACTGTATTTCTCAGAAATGAAGTAAGAAAAGCTGTAGGTTAAGGCCCAATGTAAGGAATAACTTAGTTTTCCATTAAGCACAACTGAAAATAACCAAGAATAATAAGATGTTGGCTTTACTTTTTTCCATTTGTATCAAGAAAAGATATTTTGGGGCATCTTATGGAAAATATAACCTCAAGGGTTAAGAGAACATTTATCAGGCATCTCGGCAAATTGTGAGCCAACTGATGAGAAGGTCTGTGTGTGTGCTCAAGGCAAACTCTCTGGTCCTGTGCCTGGATGAGTGGTCCTGAGAGACAGAGAGACAGAGAGAGAGAGAGAGAGAGAGAGAGAGAGAGAGAGAGAGAGAGAGAGAGAGAGAGACAGACAGACAGACAGAAAGACAGAAAGACAGAAAGACAAAGAGACAGATAGACAGAGAGACAGAGAGACAGAGAGACAGAGAGACAGAGAGAGAGAAATGGCCACCCTGTGTGCTCCTGGGATTCAAGACATCTAGGCATCTCTGCATTATCCAGCACAGACAAGAATGATAGAGAAGGGACCTCTGGAAGAGGTTGAGTAAGTCTTGGAGGAAACAGCCCAGGGAAAGATGATGTTAGAACCCCACAGCCTGAGGACAGGGAGCCTCAGACAGAGAGGTCACTTCTAAGGACAGCAAGTGTTTTGGTCTGATCTCCAGCCTTCCATCTTCTTGGTCTCTTTTCATTCTTCAGAGACATGATGAGAGCCTAGAGAAATGGCCACAAGGAAGCCATGTTTCGTGGGCTAGTGACAAAGGGCAGATAGGCTGGGTGGCCATGTTCAGTACACTGGGGTTGATCACTTATGGGTCAGGCCCTTTCGAAGGGGTGTGAAGCACAGCCAAACCCTTGTAGCTTTAGCAGTGATTTGTTTGGGCAGTTATTGCTTATATTCCAGCTGAGCATGGTGGGGTGTCTAATCTCAGCTCACTTCTTAGCTGTTTTTAGCAGTCAATCTTACCCATAGTTCTTTTACAACTTAGTTAAAATGTCAACTTATGTAGATCATTCTTTAAAAGCACTTAGGTCAGATTTTACTAGTTCACACTAATTGCTTGGCCGTGGTGCCCTGCACGAAATGCACTAATGCTAAATTGTGTAACTTTGCAAAACTTCTGCTCACTGCCTTTTTTTTTTCATTGCACTATTCCAGGAGGCTGCAGGACAGCAGAGTATTTGGTGATAGGAGGAAGGGAGGGAGGGAGGGAGGGAGGGAGGGAGGGAGGGAGAGAGAGAGAGAGAGAGAGAGAGAGAGAGAGAGAGAGAGAGAGAGAGAGAGCTTGATACTGCTCCTTAGTCTCCATTGTGAAGATTTAAAGGGCAGTCTTACTAGTGAGGGCATTTCATGCATAAGTGTACTAAGAAATTAACAAGAAGGCTAGGACCAAAGCTGGTGTTTATGGGGTTAAAAGCCAATCTAAGCAATTTCTGCACTCGACTTAGAAACTATGCTACATTAATATGTTATTTGGCATGCTCCTTAATATAGAGGAGTGGGCAAGAGTGCTGTGTATGTAATGGCATCAAATTTTTCCACTTATAAAGAAATGCAAATAATTTCTAATCCACTCTGCCTAAAATGTCTTGGTTTGGGATCATTTTAAAGGCTGTCTTAATAAAGAAATTGGTCTATATTGACAAAAATTTATTTTATGAATATATACCTTGTCATTTTGAGGGTTGGGCAATATTTAAACTTATATACTGATTTGGTAATCATTTTATCAGATTAATCCCTAGAGAGGAGATTAGTATTTGCCTTAACAATTGTAGGTACATACTATACATACTTATGTTTGATTTGTATGTATGGCCATGTGCATATAAGCACACATGTGTGCCTGTATACAAGCACAGTCCAGTAAAAATTGTCAAGGACCTATCAGAAGTGTTCTGAGAATCCATGAATAGGTCAGCTGAGGCTTACAAATCCCTGATGTGACCTGGGCTGTGAACATGGAAAGAGGTGGCTCCACTGGCTTGTGAGGGGTGGAAAGATGGTGTGCAGAGAAGCATAAGCAATGGGAAAGAGTGGTATGAACACAGTTCTTGGCTCCTGGGGAAAGAGAGTTGAGAGAGCTAAAGAAGACAACACTACATCACTGGTCTCTAAGGGGAGATGTCCGAAGATGTGGTCAAGAAGTGAAAACTGGTTTGTACTGGGGATAGAAGGGCTTTGTCTTTCCAGTGCTTCCAGACTTTGCTTTATGTGTCTGTCCCCTGGCTTGGTTCTGAGTGGTCTACTGCTGCTATCATAACATTCCCATTGCTGATAGAACTGAGTTCTCTGAGTCTTTCCCTGACCTGAAGTCATAGTAGCATGTCCTGAATTTGAAGGCCACAGGTCAGAAGTGAGAGTTTCCTCACTCCAGAACCTGTGGATGGTAAGCTGGGAGATGGCCAATTGCTGGATGAAAATCACTGCCAGCATTTTATGCCAGCACAGTAGTCAAATCCATATGGGTTTCAAAGGAGAGAAAGGGCAATGGAGAATGATGAGTGACTGGGCCTTAAGAGGAAGCCATGTCTTTCAACTCAGTTGTATCCGATTCTGAAAGGGAGAAGTCATGCAGGGCTGGGCCTCCTGATTTTTGGAATTCAGTAAGGTCTGGTAGAAGCCTGCAAACCTGAGCATCTTTGCTCTGCCAGTCATTCTGGTCCCTGAAATAATGATAGGTTTTCACCATTAATAAATGAATGATAGTCTAGTGATATGCCCATACTTTTTACCCTTGCCCTCTACTTACCTTACAATATCCAGCAATATGGTTTCATACTGGCATTGTTGGGAGGATTTTAATGGCTGATATTAATGACATTAGGGAATTTGAGTGAGTGTCTCCTCTCTAATCCACACTGTCTCCTCCACATGTCCAGCAAATATGAAGAACCATGACCCAGAGCTGGGGTGGCCTGTGTAAAGAAGAATAAACTTTATCAAAAGAGAGGTGTGGCTTTAGTCCTCAGCTCCTGCTAGGTAAACTCTATGGATATGGAATTTCTTCTGTGTTAAAGTCTGCTCACCTGCTTGAGTCTGAGTCACTTGACATGAGGTCTCACTAGAATTTATCTATGCCTTTACCTGCATTTAGGATTCGTTTGGAGGGGATGCTGGATGAAAATGAACATTCCTTTGATTCTAAGCACAAAAGACCACTGACTGGGAGAGGAATTGACCAGTGAGTTGTTTAGGGCAGAGAAGGGGCTCAGTGCATGTACCATTGAGGGGTTAGGGAGGGTTAGCTAGAGAGAAGGGAAGGAGAGGCTTGGACCTGCTCTACCATATGAAAGCAATACCCTTGGGATCCCAGTTTCTATAGATGTCGGGCCCCTCTGTCTATCCCTAGGCATTGGAAATTAAGATATCTCGGTATCTCCAAAGCATCAAAACAGGAGACTGAGGGTGTATCCATGGACCAATGAAATATGGCCAGAGCCCTTAAAGTTTAAGGTCTTTCACCTCTTACAAAAGCCATAGTGAGACGAGACAAAGAAGAAAGAGGGGTGTACAAGGGCCTGGGGGATGGAAACTGTCCTGAGTGAAGAAGGCTAGAGCTGGTGTGATGTCTATAGTCACTCCAGCGAGGGTCACTGTTGTGTGTTGTAGCTAGTTAAAGTCCTCCATATCCATAGTCCTGCAACAGGATCACCCAACCAATGATGTCTGTGTGACTCAGTTTCTTCATTTACAATGTGAGTATATAGTTGGATTAATTTGGCTCTAAACATGTCTGAATTGACCTCATACAATCCTAACCACCCTGCCTGAAGGATACCACTCCCTTGGGCTGGAGCTGGCAAGGGCATTCCTTGGGCTTGGTGCCTCTGGAAAGGATCAAAAAGCATTGAACTATGAGGAAGGAATGGGCAGCTCAACAATTCATATATACTCCAGGCCACAAGTCTTGGCTTTTGGGAACCAAGGGGAAAGGAGGTCATGGCCACTGACCTTTAAAACCTCCCAAGAAGCCACAGACATCCTTGAAGAAGCTAATGGTATGCTTTATAGGATAGGAAAGGTGGAAAATAGCATGAGAGCTTTTTTGTTGGTGGTGTTAGTTTTAATTTTCATTTGTTTGTTTGTTTGTGTTTTGGTCTGTGGGAAGAAAGGGAACTTAGAGGATTGCAGTAGGGTCATTTGCAATAGGGTCATTTGACAAAGCAAGATGGAAAATGTATGGCTGACTCAGAAGGAAATGGATTGCTTCCCCTCTGGGAGGTGTTGGGTCACTCATACATGCATGAGAGAGGAGTCTACACATGGAGGCTGGGTGTGAGAAACAGACTCAGATAGCACCATCTCTCTAATAAAATTGGCAACAGCCATGGCCATCTGCATCCTGGGCATGTCTTATGCTATGTCACGATGAGCACCTACTGTGCTCCAGGAGATATGCTAGACACTGCGGCTACAATGATGAGTAAAGCAGGCGTTTTCATAGCTTTCTGGGTGGGTGGGGTGGGTTCTCAGGCTCCTGGGTGACTCAGAAATAAATTAAGCATGTAAATGGATCATTACAGTGTGCAAAATGTGCAAACGCTGTGAGAATTCACATTACGCACATCTGAAAGGCTTCCCCCTCCATAAGTTAAGCTTCCTTTTCCTATTTCACCGAGGAGGAATCTGGGGCTCAGAATGGTTGTCCAGAAACTAACAGGCCATGCTGGGATAGGCCTCTCTGAGCCCACTGGCTTCTCCCTCAACCACCTGCTCCTGGTGACATCGGCATCTGAGTTAGTAAGATGGTGAGATGTAAGTCTTCTGATTCCTGTTACTTGGCTTTTCCTGCCTTGTCTTGGAGTGGGGACCTGTAAGTCACCTCTCCACTTCTCTCTCCCGGCCTGTCTCTCACACACCTATAAGGTTCTGACAGGAAAAAAAGTAGCTAAAACATCCAGATAACTAATTAACAGTCCATCATGTCCCGGTCACTGCTGGGCTATCTCAGCGGGACATACCCCTTGTCTCACAGAATGTTACTCACTTACTTCTCTACTCTTGAGCTACCATCACTGAATGCATTGTTGCTGTGATTATTTTGAGCAAATTGTTATCCATTAAATCAATTAACAATAAAAATTAAAGATTGCATTTTTATTTTTTCTCTAATGGTCTTTCTTTTTATATTAATGATTTTTTTAATTTAGAAACAATCATTTTACATGTCAATGTTCCCTGTTCCCTCTGCCTCCCATGTCCCCTACCAACATCCCCCCAACCAGCTCCCCAAAGATAGTGAGACTTTCCATGAGGCATCATCAAAGTCTGTCACCTCATTTGAGGGCAGGCCTAGGCTCTCCTCACTGTATCTGGGCTGAAATAGTATCCCTCCATAGTGAATGGGTTCTCAAAGTCCATTTGTGCACTAGGGATAAATACTGGTTCCACTGTCAGAGGTCCCCTAGTCTTTCCAGGCCTCCTAACTGGTACCCACATACAGAAGGCTTGGTTCTGTTCAATGCTGGGCCCCCATCTTTACCACTGGGGGCCCTGTGATCTCACTAGGTCAGATCAGCTGTTTATGTGGGTTTCTCCAGCACAGTCTTGACTCCTTTGCTCATCCCTCCTTCTCTCAACAACTGGATTCCAGGAGTATGGCTAAGTGCTTAGCTGTGGATGCCTGCTTCTGCTTTCATCATCTACTGGATGAAGGCTCTATGATGGCAATTAAGGTAGTTATCAATTTCATTATAGGGGAAAGGCATCAAAGACAGCCTCTCTACTACTGCCTAGATTCTTAGTTGGGGTCATCTTTGTGGATCTCTAAACATTTTCCTAGTACCAGATTTCTCTTTAAACCTGTACTGGCTCCCTCTATTAATTAATTCTTGCTGTCCTGTATTCTTCCCTGGCTCAGTCTTCCTAATCGCTCTTGTTCTCCTCTCCCCTCCTCTTTTTCCTGCTTCCCTACCCTCTCCCCCATGCTCCCAATTTGCTCAGGAGTTCTTGTCTCTTTCTCCTTCTTCAGAGAACCATGTCTTTCTTTCTTAGGGTCCTCCTTGTTTCTTAATTTTTTTGGTGGTGTGGATTGTAAGTATGTCTAATATCCATATATGAGTGAGTACATACCATGCTTGTCTTTTTGTGACTGGGTTACCTCACTCAGGATGGTTTTTTCCAGTTCTATCCATTTGCCTGCAAATTTCAAGATTTGATTTTTTTTTCCTGCTGAGTAATACTCCATTGTGTAAATGAACCCCATTTTATCCATCCATTCTTTGATTGAGGGCCATCTAGGTTGCTTCCAGGTTCTGGCTATTACAAACAACTCTGCTATGAACATAGTTGAACATACGTCCTTGTTGTATGAATATGCATCCTCTAGGTATATACCCAAGTGTGGAATTGCTGGATCTTGAGGTAGACTGATTCCCATTTTCCTGAGAAACTGCCATATTGATTTCCAAAGTGGATGAACAAGTTTGCACTCCCACCAGCAGTAGAGGAGTATACCCCTATTTCTACATCCTCTCTGGCATAAACTGTCTTTGGTGTTTTTATTTTAGCCATTCTGACAGGAGTAAAATTGTATCTCAGAGTTGTTTTGATTTGTATTTCCTGATGGCTAAGGATGCTGAACACTTTCTTAAGTGTCTTTCAGCCATTTTAGATTCCTCTATCGAGAATTCTCTATTTAGTTTTGAACCCCACTTTTTAATTGCATTATTTGGAATTTTGGTGACTAGCTTCTTGAGTTCTTTGTATATTTTGTAGATCAGCCCTCTGTCTGATACGGGATTGGTGAATATTTTTTTCCATTCTGTGGGCTGCTTTTTTGTCTTGTTGACTATGTCCTTTGCCTTACAGAACCTCTTAGAAGAGAGAGTGGGATGTACCCTTGAAGAGGAGATCACTTTACAAGCATAACTCCACTAGCACAGACACTGAGGTTGAAAATAAATGGAATCTTCTGAAACTGAGGAGCTTCTATATTAATGAATACATTTTTTCTAGTATTTGGAGAACTATAACTTCTTTTTCTAAGCCAGGCCTGTAGTGACAGATCCCCTACTTTTTAAAAACATAATTATTTATTTTAGTTAAAATTTTTCATGTATTTTGATCATATTCTTTCACCTTCTCCAAACTCCTCCCAGATCCACCTCCTCCTTATCTACCCAGTTTCAAGTTCTCTTGCTCTCTCCTCCCCACTTTCTTTCAAAAGCAAATAAATAAAAATAAATAAATAAATGGAAATCAGCACAAACACACACAAAAAAACAAGAAGACAAACAAGGCATGATGGCTCAAAACTTTAATCCCAACACTGAAGAAACAGAGGGAGGTAATCTGAGCTCTGTGAGTTCAAGGTGAGCCTGGTCAACCTAACAAGATCCAGAACAACTGGGGCTACACTGAGAGACAGTATCTCAAAACAAAACAAAACCCAGTAAGATTTTAAAAAATATACCCAAACAAAACAAAAGGTATGCACTTACAATAATAGAATCTGTTTTGTATTGGCCAACTACTCCTGGGTGTGGGGTCTGCCTTGGTATACCCATGAGGCAAGTTGATATAACCAATGACACTTCACAGAGAAAGTTCCCTTTCCCAGCATGCATTGTTTGAGAATTTTATGTGCCTTTGACTTTTGAAAGATACTTTCTCTGAGTACAAAATTCTAGTTTGGTAAGGACTTTCAACCCATTTACACCTGAAAACATCCCATCCCACATTTGGTTAGCTACTTACAGTTGCTTCTACAAAATACCCAAAGGCATTTAAAAAAGGAAAGTTTATTTGACTCAAGATTCAGGTGAGTGGAAAGTCCGAACAGCCTGGTGCTGTGTGCGCCCCTGGCTGTATCCCAACATGGTGGAGACACATTAAAGGAACTGGTTAAGTGCAAAAGGGAGATGCATATATGAGTGAGAAAGCAAAGGGATGGATAGGCCAGGCTCACACTTGTCATGGCAGCCCACAGGACAGATTTACTGCAGGACCCAAAGGAACCCCACTTCTTCAAGGTCTCACCAACTTCCAGTTCAGTTACATTCAGGAATCAAGCATCAAACTGAGCGTGTGAGGGACAAGTAGCAAAGTCAAAGCACAGCAACCCCCTTCTCCCTTGTGTACTTCCTAAAGAAAACCCCCACACACTCTTACTTGTGATCCTCTGTAGACAATGCGCCCGCTCTGATTTCTTGCATGATTGTTCTTTGCCTTTGATTTTCCTGCAGTCTGGGTATGATTTGGGTGTAGGTGTTGTGTATTTGTACTGATTGCGTTCTCTGAATTCCTGTGTCTGTGGTTTGGTGGTTGAGAAGTTCACAGTCTCCACCGAGACTACTGTTTCTTCTGTTCTTTCTGTCCTCTCACTCTGACATCCCCACTACACGTCTATTATACCCTCTCTAAGTGTGTTCTGCATGCTTTCTTTTGTCTTTAAATTTTTCTCTTTTTTCTTTTGTTTCAATTCTGGAAGTCCCTGCTGACATTTTAAAAACTTTTCACTGATTTAATATTTAGCCATGTCCAGTCTACAGATCAACCTGTCAAAGGTATTCTTCATTTCAGTTACAGTAGTTTTTATTTTAGCACTTACTTTATATTTTTTCTTAGACGATCTCTTCTAGCATACCTGTATGTTCTTGCATGTGGTCTGTTTTTCCCACTAGAGCCCAGCATATTAATCACCATTATGGTTAGTCTTAACACTTATTTTTTTATTTATCATTAGTATGTATTTGGTTACAACCATGAGATATAAACGCATGCCACATGCATGGAGATCAGAGGACAATACTGTGAAGTCAGCTCTTTCCTTTCACCTCCACATGGTTTGTGGGGACCAAGCTCACATCATCAGGCTTGCATCACTGGGTAGGTGGCCCCTTACAGTTAATCTTCCTTGCCAACTTGAGGGGTTTTAAAGTCATCTAACAGACAAACCTTCAAGCATGTCTGGGAGGGAGTTTCTGGATTGAGTTAACTGAGGTAGAAAGATAATCTCATGAGCCGGGGTCACAGGCTGAATGAAAAGGAGAAAGAGCTGAGCACCAGTAATTGTGTTTCTACTTTCTTATGTGAATACAATGTGAACCCTTCATCACTCACCATCATGGTCTGTGCCCTTAATTCACGAGTAAAATCAGCTTTTTCTCCCCCAAGTTACCTTTGCCTGGTTTTGTCACAACATAGGAAAAAGTAACTAAATAGGTATCATTTTCAAAATGTCTAGTCTAATTTGAATAGTCTTGTCATACATCTGGGCCTGATTCTCCCACTTTCTCTCCCTCTGGTGTCTTGTCAAACTGTATTTCACTTTTTTTTTTGTTTTTGTTTTTGTTTGTTTGTTTGTTTGTTTGTTTACATTGGTATATCCTCCCCCCGAACACACGAAAAAGAAGTCAGCTATTAGGCTCTAGTGATGCCGTGAGGTGTGGGAGAGAGGAGGCTCTTAATTGATTTTAGTGAACCTGTTCTCCCCAAAGGGCTACTCCATCCTCCAACAGGCTACTCCAGTCTGTTCTTTGGGTGAGATAAGAGGGCTGTATGGCTTGGCCTGGAGTATTTGCCTTTCCCCAAGTCCATTCAGCTTTGGCCAGGTACAAGTTAACTAGACTCTAGTGAATTAGCATTTCTGGAGGACTGATCTTAACAAGGACTGGATGTTCCTGGAGTGTTCCAGAATCTGTTTCCCTCAACCATACAGCACAGAGAACTGTTCTTTGAGCTTCACTGTGATAATCCGGTAGGAGTTCTGGGTTAAAAAGAAAGAAAGAAAGAAAGAAAGAAAGAAAGAAAGAAAGAAAGAAAGAAAGAGAGAAAGATAGAAAGAAAGATAGATCACAAATATGTGCACCACTGCCATCCAAACTGTATATAACCCAAGCTCTTAAATATAAATTTATCTACACTGTGTTTCTGGGAATTTGTCAATTACAGTTTTGGTTTTCCTATCCTGTTTTAGTTCCCATGAAAGTTTTTGCTCTAACAAGTTGTGATTCTTTCTATCTGTCTGTCTTTCTAACTTGGGGTCAGAGGTTTGTCCTGTGACCTCAATTCTCTGGCAAATTTAAGAAAACTTGTTGACTTTTAGTATATTTAACTTTTTTTTCTTGTGTGAACAGGAGCCATGATTGCTGGACTGGGAAACAGAAGTTCCGGCATTTTATTTCCAAAAAAGTTTTCTCATGGACATTATTCAAGACCCTTTCCATTTGGAAGCATCAGAGACCGGGGTAGTAAAAGTAGGATGTTCTTGATGTGTTTCTTCCCCCCAAGATGGATAGTTCTATCTCTGAAGTAAGATGGATCTCCAAAGGTAACCAATTCCTCTGGGAATCAATCTCTGGGTGTTCTACACTAGTTGAGGCTGTGCAAGTTGAAATGCTACCAACATTTGCACTGCTATTCCAGACAACAGGAAACTGTCAGTCAGTGCCCTGTCCAGAATTTTCAAAAACCAATGTGTATATTCTAGGTGGAGTTGCATGTGTAGACCAATTCTCTAAAGACCAGACAGGACACATACCAAAGCTTCTAGGTAAAGCACTGTGTTGCTATTCCTCTTCAAAGACTAAGTTCAACTATATTTGAGTCTATATATTCCACGTGTTTTCCACATGGGTTTGGCATGGAGTGAGGATATACATCCTGATATCCCTACCTTGGCACAATCAAAGGATGGGAAATATATTAAGGTCTCTGTCCACGGGACACAGCCTAGAATCAGCTGGGAAGAATTTCAGTTGAGAGTTGTCCAGATGAGGTTGACTTGTGGGCAAGTCTGTGGGGGCTGTCTTGATTGTTAATTGATATAGGCAGATCTAACTCATTGTGGGTAGCACCACTCTCTACACCGGAGTCCTGAACAAACAAGAGAGGAGAAAACACGATAGAATATCAGCATACAGCAAGAATCCCTGTTTTTTCTCTGCTCTAAACTGTGGATGTGATGCTGTAAGTTTCTGCCTTGGCTTTTCTGAAATGGCGAACTGTGATCTAGAGTTCTAAGCTCAGTAACCTCTTTCCTCCCCTGTGTTGGTTTTAGTCAGGGTGTTTTCGTACAGAAACAAGACCTTTCATCCCGGTTCACCAGAATTCCCACTGGCATTCCTCAACTGCCCTCTCAACACTCTCCACTGAAAATCTACAGAAATCAAGTTTTATCTATAAAGAAACACATTGAACACAAACAAAATACAGTGTTGTTCATGTAACTCCAGGGAGCACATAGATATTGTTCAAGGATCGAACTGTGTTCCATGGAAGCTGGCCAAGGACTTAAACCCCAATCTCTGAGGATTGATAGAATGAGTGCCCTGGTATCTTTCTCATCTTAACAATCAGGACTCATGGATATACTCTGGATCTCAAAGCCATGTCTTGCAGAGACTCTTACCACAGATCATTCTGGAAGGTGCCAAGGAGTTTGAAGCACAGTTAAGAACTTGTAGGAGCTGTAAAACCCTGACCTCATTCTTTCCATCTCTTAGCAACCTGTTCTACTCTCTGGACCAATACACTGTCCTGCTTCTGAACAGAGAGCAGGTCACCTGCATATTGGTGATGTCACCCATCAGGAATACACAAGCATGGAATGGAGCCTGGGTGGATGAAGAAGGGCCTTTCAGATCTCACTGCATGGGTCCTAGCTCCTATACCTAGCAATAGGTATTCATTTCAATGGTCAGCATAGACTTTCACTGAATAGCTCAAGCCCTATTCCTAATGGCCCTTGTATTGCTCATCCCAAGAACACTCACTTTTCCTGGGTTTGCAGCCCATGCAGGAGGTTTCACAGTGGGAGAATTTTCATGCTCTTTCATAAGTAGAAGCCCATTTCTGTTCTTTAAATCTCCAGTCACAGCCCTAAAAGAAGGACCAGAAAATGGAAGTCAAAGGGTGGGAAGTTGCCTGGAATAGTACATCCTGACAAGTTACTTCTCTCTGCCTACCAGACAGAGGATACTCTGCTGTATTATTGCCCCAATCAGTGTTAAAGATGTAAATGTTGGACAGAGGTACTTAGAGACAACTGAGTGGGACCGGATGCTCTTAGCACAGGGTGATGTGGAGGAAGAAACCATGAATCCTTTTTTTAATGAGTATTAGTTATTTTAGTTTGCAACATCTGCAACATTATGTTTATATTATTTACAAAACTTTTAAGTATTTAAAAGTAGTTAACATATAAAATAATGGGTTTATTATGAAGATGCACATGTAAATATCAATCATTTTACTTTGCTAATTAATACCTGTATTTTGAAGTGTTTTCTATGTATCTACTCACATTCATTCATTCATTCATTCATTCATTCATTCATTTGCTTATTTATGTGGGTGAATTTGGGGGTTGCCCTTTCTAGTTCTATGAAAAATGGTGTTGAAATTTAACTTTGTTGAGCCTGCAGACCACTTGCAGTAATACAGCCACTTTTATAATATCAATTCTACAAATCCAGATTCTTGGGAGACATTTTTTACTTTCCAGTGGTTTTTTTCAATGTCTTTCTTTGGTGTTTTGGTTTTTATTGAGAGGTCTTCGGTTTCCTTGGTTAGCTTTATTCATAGGTATTTTGTGGTTTTAGAAGCTGCTATGAATGGGATTGCTTTCCTGATTTCTTTCTCAGCAAGTGTTTTTATGGTCAAGTGGAAAGTCTACAGGTTCTTGAATGTTGGTTTTATATTTGGTATTTTGCTGAAAATACTTATCAGATCAAAGAGTGTTTTTATGGAATCTTTAGGAGCTATTAGGTACAGGACCATGTCTTCTGCAAACAGAGATGGCATGATTTCCCCATCTGTGCATATCTCTTTTATTCTGTTTTCTGTCTTATTTCTCTAGCTAACACTAAAGCAGTATATTTAAGGAAAGTAGAGAGAGTAAAGGCACTTGTGCTTAATTACTGATTTTAGAGGAAACGCTTCCAGAATTTCTTCATTCAGCAAAAATGTCATGTGAAGCTTTTATTATATTCTGACATGTTCCTTCTCTTCTGAGAGTTTTTGGTCATTATTATCATGAAGGGGATGTTGAACTTTATCAAAGGTCATTCCTTCATCCATATAAATGATCATGTGTTTCCTACCATTAAGTCTATTCATGTGCTGAATTATATTTTTTATGCACGTAGAACAATCTTCGCATCCTGAAATAAAACCAGCCTGGCCACGATGTACAATCCCGAGTGTGCTTTTTCATTTTGTTTTCAAATATTTTATCAAGATTCTTTCTATCTGTGTTCATCTTTGGAGCTAGCCTATGGTTTCTATGTTCATTGTATTCATATTTGGTTTTGGTATCACCTGTGACTTTGGGCCCATGGGATCTGATACTATTGGTTTCATAGCATGAGTCTGGTTAGTGCTCCTTCCCTTTCCATTCTTTGTTGGCACTAGCACTTCTTTAGTGGTCTGGTATCTGATAGAATTTGGCAATAAAAGTCTAGCTCTGTACTGTCTTTACTTGAAATTCTTTATTATCACTCAACTCCGTGTCACAGATCTTCTTGAGCTTCTTGTAGCCTCAATTTAATTTTGATAGCTTATATGCTTCATGACTTTCCAATTTATTAGGACATATTTTCAAAATAGCCACTAATGATCCTGTGGATTTCATTGCTTATCTGTCATAATGCTCCCCTCTTTAATTTTATTAATTTGAGTCTTTATTCTCTTTATTTTAATTATTTTAGCTAAGGGTTTTTCAATTCAACTCTTTGTTTTATTGTTCTTTTAATATCAATTTTATTAATTTCAACCTTGATTTTACTACTATACATAAATATATATTATATTTTTATATTTATTTATATTCATTTATTTTACATGTTATATATATTACACATAAAATTTAAAATTTACATATAGGGGTGTGTGTGTGTGTGTGTGTGTGTGTGTGTGTGTGTGTGTGTGTGTGAATGTTTTCCTATGTGTACTACATGTATGCCTTTGGCCTGAGGAGTCCAGTATCAGTAAAGGGCATCAGATCCCCTGGGCCTGGCATCAAAGATGATTGCAAACTCCCATATTGGTGCTGGGATTCAAACCTGGGTCCTTTGGAATTGCAGCCAGTAACTTAACTGCTGGATCATCTCTCTAGCCCCTCATTACAATTTCTTTCTATTTACTGATTTTGGGTTTGGCCTGTTCTTATCACTCTAAGACCTTAATGTAAACCTGTAAGTGTTTTATTTGTCTGTTTTGAAATGTCAACATTCATATCTACAAACTTATCTCTTAGAAATACCTTTGTTGTATCCTAAAGGTTCTGCTAAATGATATTTCATTTTCATTGAATTCTAGAAATATTTAACTTTCCTCCTTGATTTCTTTAATGACCACTGATCACTAAATGTTTCATTGTTCAATCTCTATATGTTTGTAGTTCCTGTAGTTTTTATTGCAATTGATTTCCAATTTTGTTCCATAATGATCTGATAAGATACAAGAAATGGTTTCAGCATTTTTGCATTTGTTCAAAAGGATTACTTCACAGCCTTTAGGCTATATGATCTCTTTTGGAAATGCTTCCATGGACTATTGAGAAGAATGTATATGCCACAACTATTGAATGGGCTGTCCTGTGGTTGCCTGTTAAGCCCATTTGATCTATGATGCAGTTTAATTCTGAAACTTTTTGTTGATTATTCTGATTTTTTTATTAATGAGAGTGGGGCATTGGCATCAGCCAATTTAATTATGTTTGGACCCCTCTATTCCTCTCTGTCCAGCAATGTCTGTTTTATGTAATTGGGTGGCCACCATTCTGTGCCCATAATTCTCATGTCTTCTGGATGGATGGTCCCTTTTATCACACAGTGATCTTCTTCATGCCTCCTGACTAACCCGAAGTCCACTTTGTTGAACATTTGTATAGCTGTACACATTTGGTTTTGGCTTCCATTCACTCTGTGAGTTTTCTTCCAAACCTTCCCTTTGTAGTCAGTGTATGACTGAAAACACAATGTAGTTGATCTATAAGGGACCTCAGATGAAGTCTGCACCAGTTCTAGATGGAGAATCATGACTCAGAAAGGTTGAAAGACTGACAGGTGGCACGTGAAGATGTTGGTGGGGTCAACCTGTTTTGCTTGATGCCTTGTAAAGCAAACATTTTATTGTGAAAATAGTTCCTGGAGGGGCTCTGTTGGCCTGTGTCAGGTGTGTTCCACTGTCTGACACCTCAACATGATATTGTCATCTGCAAAGTCCACACCATGTAATTGAATTATACAAATAAATACAAACACAGAAATCTATAATACTTCAAATATATTTACAATTTTGTATTGGTCCTCACTCATTTGGGTTCCAGCTCCAGTTACTTTGGGCTGATTCCTAGCTCAGGCCCACTGGCTATCTGGCTCAGTAGCTGACTACTTCTTGGGTTTCTGATGCTATTGAAATTCCTGGATGAGGCACAGGGAACCAGGAAGGTTGTTGTTCTGATTCACTTATGAAGAAGCACCAGATGGACAGTTCCTTCTCCTTTGAGCCTCAGAAGGCCAGCCTTATCACATTAAGAGGTTAGGACAGGGCAGTTAGTAGATTAGTGACACTAACATTATCACCAACCCAACTTCTCATAGGTAAGCATTAGCCTCCAAGAGGGACGAGAAGGGTTAGGAAAGGCAGCAGGGGAGGGAGAAGAGAGAGAAAGGGAAGGCTGAGGACTTTGGAGCCACCAGCTTTAGTTGTCTATTTGCATCCTAGCACCATAACCACAGGTGATGTCTGTACCCCTAAGACATCGCTCATTTATGACCCCTGTCACTTGAAACAATGGATGGCCAATGAGTCAGTAACCCCAGTGTCCCAGTCAGGGCATTCCAGGATGTAAGGGTTTGATGGTGGCTAGATTGCTCTGTAGGGAGCCTGGCAGAGCCAAAGCAGGCTGTGTGGGCTGAGAAGTATGATGCAGAGAGAAGCGGTCACAAGAATGGTGTCGCTATTGGTAGGAGGAGACATAGAAGCCAGGCCACACTAAGAAAACTCCTTTGCTGGCCAGACTCTCCTTCGATCATTCTCTCACCTCACAAGCAATTGGTTTCCAGTTTTCTTTCCATACCAAGACCTGAGGTCACCCACCATCTTATTCTGCTTCAGAGCCCTCCCATTGACTGACACAGGACAGTGCCTACCAAAAAGGGAACAACTTCATTCCCCTAAGTTGAGCCTCTGGCCTGTTAAGAAGTCAGTAAATCACAAGGGCTCTCTGGTTATTGCTTCCCAGTTCCAGCTCTATCTGGCAGAGCTCCTGTGATGATGGAAATGTCCCTCAGTTATACTATCCAACGCAGAGGCCACTTACCACATGTGGATAGCCACACTTGCATTATGGCCAGAGTGGCATTGTATTTATTTATAGTTGGGAAGGACATTGCCTCTGATCTTCCTGCAGTGAGGAAATAGAGCCATGTATATAAAGGACTGTTGGTAATCTGTGAGTCTAGCATCCTGCATTCCAGCCTCATGATCTTGGCTGTGTCTCCATGGGGACCTTGCAGAGGAACCCAGATTGTGGGAATGTAGCTCCAGAGAAGCCCTGGGGTCCCCCCACTCCCCAGTTTCAGAGCTAGCGGGGTAGAGAGTATCAGATTGGGACAGTCAGAGCCTCATTCTTCCAGGTCAAAGTAAGCGAGCAGGGTGGGTGAAAGGCCAGGGTTAGCTGCTGCAGATGAACCTGCTTTTCCCCCTCAAAAGCAGCCTGAGGGTAAACGTGGACGGGGAGATTTCAGCCCAAGCAGTTCCAGTCCATGAGATGGAAAACAACAGCTTGTGTCCACGTGGCCACTGCCAGAATGTGTAAAGCTTTGCACCTGCAACAGACACAAAAGCATATGATTTGGTGAAAAGCTGGAGAAAGCTAAGCTAGGTTCTGGTCTTAATAGTTACATAGTTCTGAGAAATTCTGGGCCTTAGTTTTTCACGTATAAAGTGAGTGTACAGACTAGGTCTATGCTGGGCTACATTTTAGGTTTCGGGTGCCTTAGACAGCTTATATAAATGTCTGTGTGGGGGTGAGGCAGAGGTCTGAAGATGAGAAGTAGGGCCTGTGGAATACTGGAGGCTGTGCAAGCCAGGGCTGGATACCTCTGTATTGCAATGCTTCTGTTCAAAGTGGGCTTCTGGGAGCTGTGAGCATCTTTTTAGTTCACAACACATTGCTTCAGCATTAACCTGGTCCCTGAGGGGCTATAGGAAGCACAGGGGCTGTCTGTCTGCAAATTTCCCACCCAAGGTTGTGTAAACAGGTTTCTGGAGCTCTGCTGACAGTGGATGGATGGCATCCTAGCTGCACGCAGGGACCTGTGAATGGGGTTTGTCAGTGTGTGTCACATTCCTGTCTGCACATGATCACCAGGCTACACTTTTCCTGTGTTCCAAAACCCAGTGAAGCCAGATGCACTGGGCCATGAATGGGAAGTCTTTAATCACTGTGCTCAAAGCAGGGAAGACCTGAAGCACAGTGTGGGTCAGGGCAGAGCAATCGACTAACAGGAGGTCCACATCTCATGTGTTTGAGTGACAGTACAAGGTGAGGCAGGGAGAGAGATGCTCAGTTTGTTCCAGCTCTGACGGCCCAGGCAGCAGAAGACCCCAGAGGGCCTGGGTGAAGCCCACACAATTGTTATGCAGATGACCCTGTGTAGAACTTGTGAATGAAGTTGCTGTGCAGGGCCCAGAGGGTTCCTATATGAATGGGTGTTCAGACTGCAGAGGGACAGAAGGCATCAGTACAAAAGGCTCCCGGAGGAAAGTTACTCACTGTCCTGCCCATGGTGACCATTTCCTCTTCGTTTTTCTTCCATCCAGTAGTTGTCTCAGACAACCTTCCCCACTTGGCACAACTCCATTTTGGCCTCACATGGTTTATGCGTCCCTTGAACGCGTAGACACCAGGCAAGCAACATCTCGGCACCGTGTCGGCTCCAAGAAGCCTACAGTTTGCTTCCGACTGGAGACAGGTCAGTGAACCTCCCCAAGCCTACCGGGGACGAAGAGCACGTGAACATGGAGCATGGAACTACTGTGAAAATGTGACCAGGGAATGAAGATGGAGGGACAAGCATGATGACTTTCAAACATGGCTGCACACTGGAGTCTCTTGGGGAGTTTTGAAAACATTGCTGCCAGGGCAACACTCTAGAGGTTCTGGTTTAACAGGTGTGGGATGTGGCCTGGGATTTTAAAAGACTGGCCTAACACTAAATCTGTGTTGTGACTTGTCCCTTTGGAGGGCTCTTGCCCATCCTTCCTCGCTGCTACCAAGAGGAATGTCTGACCCCTCACCTGGCCTCACCTCATCTCACCTATAACACACTGCTGAACATACAGGTTCTGCCTCCCACACACAAGCTGATGTAGGAGAGTGAGCATGCCAAGTTCATGATATCTTGGGGAGAGGATGATGAGAGCTATTTCAAGTGTGGAAGGCATCTTGTCAGTGTCTGCCCTCAACCCATAGTGCCTGCCCAAAAATGTATTTAGTGCCTGTAAAGGATAAGGGGGAAAAAATCCATAAGCGGGCTTGTTTGTTCCTGGGGTAGTTTGAGGCTGGAACCAAGTGGTGTTATTTGCTTCCAATGTCCGATTCCTCAGCTTTGTCATAGTTGTTTTATTTCAAGCACCTTCTCTACGCATAGTCCTGGGGAGCTAGTGGACCCTTCAGTGGAAAATACACTGGTGTCTCTTAATATTTTGCAATCTCTGCACATGGGAAGGTGTCAGAGCCACTGATACTCTGTGGGTGGCCCCAGACAGCCAGATGAGTGATGGGACTCTTCCAGGCTGTACATTGTTCTTGAGTTCTGGGGAGCCACACTGGCAGCTCAGGCATTGGAGGAGGGGTAAGGCAGAGTGGAGGAGGAAGAGTGCTGTCCACTCCCCAGCAGTGGGACTCCTCCCCAGCTCAGGGACTCCTCACCACCTCCCCCACACTCACTCTCCCTCTGCTGCTCCTATCTGTGCTTATCTTCCTGGGAAGGGCAGGCAGAAAGCCAACCTTAAGAAGTACCTTCATTTGGAAAGAAGACAGGATGTTAACCCTGGCCTATGCCGAGCTTAGTGGCAGCAACATTGTGGATTGTGGAGAATCTTGATTCCTTCCAGGAATGGGCCAGGAGCCCCTTGTCTTGATACTAAGAGTGGAGTCGAGTGGTGCTGTTTGTTGCTGCCTCCCAATGTGCTTCTTCCCACAGCAGATGGAAATCCCTAAAGGACAAGTCAGAAGCTCTTGGGAACCCACAACCTCTGAGGAAGTTGTTCGTTCATTCGTTCATTCATTCATTCATTTCACGGTCATGTATTGGGCATCTATTCCATTATGAATATGTAAAGAATTATTACATTGACGTTCATTTATTTTATGTGCTTGTGTGAATAGGATGGGAATGGAGCTGGCCACAGCATACCTATGGAGGTCAGAAGACAACTTGTGAGATCTGGTTCTTTCTTTCCACCATGTGAGCCCAGGAATCAAACTCAGGTTGTCAGTCTTGTTGGCAGGTGCCTTTACACACCGGACCATTTCACCAGCCCTCACCATGTCTTTAATGAACTCAAACAGTTAGTGGACAGACCAGAAATGCACTATGCTACTTCCTCTGAGCACATAAATGCAGGGCAACGTCCCCTCCGTGTAGGAGAGGCAGTGCCATGTGTGGCCTGTAGGTGGCAGTAGATGCCCACAGCAGTCTGTGGGGGTTCCAGGACACCTGGGGTCACACACCATTGTAGTGTGGACAGCTGAAATTGGGCAGGGCAGACAGAGGAGCCCAGATCTTCAGAGTGTCTGTCCACTGCATTCTTAGGAAAATGTATCTTGGTCTCTGGACATCTTTCCTAGATAACTTCCCATTACCTTAGGAAGAGGGTGAAAAGCAACCTAGAGAATTCACAACATACTAAGCCTTAGCAGGTATGCACCAACCAGTGATCATACATGCAAACCTGAGGATACCATCTCTAGGTTAATCATGGAGTTCTAGGTCAAGTTCAAGTTCATTTTGGAATGGATTTTCAGGGCACAGAGAGCTCTTTCCTCAGCTGCAGCTATGCCCACCAACGCTCTCTATGGGACTCCCTGTGACTGTTTCAAAACCCCGACTCTCTGTGCCTACTGCCTGACTCCACTCCTCTTCTCCACTGGAGGAAAACAGGGAGTTGGATTTACCCTCCTCTACTTTTATCCAGGGGTGAGAACACCCTGGCTTTTCTCTGTAGTTCTTGGCTCTGCACACATCTCAGGACTCCCTTCCTGGTCAGAGGCCTTTGTGTCTACTCTGGTAAGGACACTCCTGGGACCATCCACAGAGGCGGCTGAGTTCTTACAAGTTCTGGAACAATACTCACAGTTTACACACATTGTTTCACCAACCGATCAAAGCAGTTGTAGGAAGTGGGTGCTGTTACTACCTGTCTTGTTGTAAAGGTAAACTGAGGCTCAGAGAAGTTAAGTAATTTGCCCATGCTTCCAGGGCTGGGTTTTTCTGTTAACTGTACAAAACTCAAACCAGCCTCTCTTTAACTATGTTTATCTACTCTGTCATGTTGCTTTCCTAGTGGTAGTAACTGAGCCCACATCTTCTAATCTCTCTCTGACCTTCTTGGGGACTGGGCAAAAGTCAAAAGTCATAGCTCTGGGTTGGTTGGTACCACTTATTTATTGGCTGTGAGACATTGGGGAAGTCAATGTACCTCTTTGAAAAGGAGCATAAGCCTGACTGGCTGATTGTGAGCGTTGGATGGTACTGCATATGTGAAAGCCTAAAGTGTTTGGAAGGTAGGAACCCCTGCATCCCTGCTGCCTCTTCTCTATACAAGTAGACTTCTGAAGGTGTGGCTGTCTGTGGGGAGACTGGAGACACTGGAGCTTCAGAATACATTAGGAGGCCCCAGAGGAACCTTCTGCTCGATTGAGCATCCTGAGGTTCTTGCTGTACCCACCGAAGTCCTGAAGCTGAGCCCTTCTCTCTTATACCCAGCACACATAGCATAGTTGTGATTCTGCTCTGCCCTCATTTGTTATCATAGATTAGACACAGGATTGGAAGTGATTAATCTTACCCATGAGCCTGAGAGAGGTGGGTGAACCATATCAGTTTTCTGGATGCGAAAACTGAGCATTAGCCAGGCATTAGTCAGCATTCCAGAGATGATATCAAATAGCAGGCACATTGTGGACCTGAGTGAAGATGTCTATCTTCCTTGCCCATTGCTAACTAAGGCTACAAGTATGAATGAACTTAGCCATGGAGAAAGTAAACAGCAAGATGATCATATGCCAGAGCTTCAGTGGAAGATGGGTTTGAAAAGACCACAGAGGAATGCCCAGGGAGGTTGGAGAAAAGCAGGCATTGTCTTCATGTTAAGGAGAGATGGTGGGTGATAGCAGATGCTGCTGCAAGGTCAGGTGAGACCATGCAAAACTCCAGACATGCAGATTATCTAGGGTGTTAGTGGGGACTGTAGACATACAGGCATCCCAGATGGAATGAAGTGAAGGATGATGGGAGTGCTATAACAGGAGTGTTTGAATCTCCTAAAATTAATATACTGAAATCATAGTTCTCAGTGGGATGGGGTTAGAAAGACTTTAAGAGGTGAATAAGGCAGAGTCCCAGGATTGATGCCCTATGGAAGAGCTCAAGAAAGCTCTTTTGTTTCCAATCATGGGAGGAAATGGTACCTGGAACTGAGAGGCACACCCTCACTAGATCCTGAGTCTTCTTTAATTCCAGAGCACTCAGCCTCCAGAACTGTGAGAAATCCTGCTGTTACTGCCATGTAGTTTAAGCCCATCCAAACCACAAAGACATGGTGGAGCATGTCTGTCATTCCAGCATTTGGGAGACAGAGCTATGGAAAGAAGACTGCTTCATGCTCAAGGCCGTCTGGTCTACATAACAGGTTTCTAAATAACCTGTTACATAGTGAAGCCCTATCCTCAAACATAAAAGAAAACAAAACAAAAACAAATAAACAACCCCCCCAAACTACAATGGGGAGGTAGCTTGAAATGTTTGACTACAAAGAATGGAAAAGATGACAGTGAGAAGAAAAAGAAATTACAATGAAGGGTTTTCTCTCATTTCCTTTTTCCCCTCTCACCCTCCAATGGCCTTCCTGCCACCCAACTCGCTCCCTAGCTTCCTACTCCCTTTCTTTCCATCCCCAGGACAGGAGAAGCTAGAAAGAGGAAGGCAAGGCATCAGCATGTTGTTAGTTTGTTTGACATTAGTAGCTGACATCATTTCTGGTTCTACAGTGATGATGGCCTCCGCTGGTAGCTGGGACTGAGACCGAAGTCACATAGGAAATGCATGCAGTCCAGATCATTGTGGAAAGTGGGAAGAAGCAGACTGAAGGAACCAACATGATTCCTGGGAGGAGTCAAGGACACAGGAGTTGCCGGGAGTGCAGGAGAGGGTACACAGCCAGTGTGCTGTTCTGGGATTCTTCACCTCCCTCCCTGTTGGGGTTTGTATGTAAAATGGCCCTCACAGGTTCATATGCTTGAATGCTTAGTTCTCAGCAGGTGACACTGTTTGAGGTCATCATGAAACCTTCCGGAGGTGGGATCTACCCGGAGACAGTGTTGCTGAGGAGGGGTTCTTGAGGTTTTCACCCAATTGATTCCTGCCTGCTCTCTGCTCCCTGTTAGACAGCCTTCTCTTCCATAATGGAGGGCATCTTCTCCAACTGAGTCCAAATAAACCCTTCTCCATGTGCTGCCACACCCAGTCATTTCTTTCTCCTCCTCACCCATTAGTTTTGTTTTTGAGATGATTGGGGACTAACCCTGGAGTCCTGCATGTCCTAATCATGTGATCTGTCACTGAGCCACTTCCAAGTCCTCTTTAACTTACTTCTTGTCAGCTATTTGGTCACTATGACACCACAGTGATCAGCTGTGGTGACACAGGCACAATGCATAGAAAGGTAGGGATGGCCTACTTAGGACTGGGGTTTTGTTGGATGTGACAAAAGAGGAAAAGGGATTTTGAGTCTTGGCAATAAGGAAAAGAAACCTATTGAGAATATACTGCAGACAAACTGCCATATATGAAAGAGAGGTAACAATAGAAGAAGATGGATGATCACAAAGAAAGGAATCTGGGTGAACAAAAGGGACAAGGGCAGTGAAAATGGATGCAGCATAAAGGTAGAAGGCAAGGAGTGGGTAGAGCTGGGGTGGGAGGCTGGGGACAGTCTTTTTGGAGCAGGGGCAGTTGTGAGTAATAATCCTCAGATCAAGAGATGGACAATTGAAACCATATAGATAGTATTGCTATCTAGAATAATCCCAGGTGTGTGGGGGTAGAAAAAGTGAGTAGATTACAAGTCAAAGTCTTTGGCTAATGACCTGGTAAAACCTGGAGGTCCTATAATAATGATGAATGGGTAGAATGGACAAGGGAAAAGGAGAACACCTTCTTTGCAGAATAGAGGTGGAGTCTGTGGTTCGTCGCCCCAAGGTACAGATAGACATATTCCACTGGAGATAAAATGCCTTCTCTAAACATCCTCCACATTATCCTGTCATAGCATGTGTCACATGAATATGCAGTAGTGTAGGTCATTTGAAATGTCTTGGAGAGTAGCTTCCAAAGTAGAGCTGGTTGGGGAGGTATGTTCTCATGACAACCTATTTGTCATAGCAAACCAATTCTGTCTCCATCCCATGGGATCTATATGTGAGGGGGTGCAGGAAGAAAACTGCTGACATGACCATGGTATGGTTAAGGTTTTTAGAGAGAGAGAGAGAGAGAGAGAGAGAGAGAGAGAGAGAGAGAGAGAGGTCCAGAGCAGAGAGACAGAAGTAGACTGAACATGGCCAGCAGATTGGATATGGCCAGGGATAGAAAGATGGAGAGTGGGAGAGAATAGTGGAGATAGTGAGATAGCAAGAGATATAGAATAGAGGGTGTGTGTGTGTGTGTGTGTGTGTGTGTGTGTGTGTGTGTTCAGGAATAGTAGAGAATAGAGGTTTATAAGGAGGGTGCATAGCTGTGGGAAGGGAAGGGCAAGGAACCTGCACAGAGGCTGGCTTTTATTTAACCAGAAATCCTTCTATAGTTCAGTTGAACTGGGCCTAGACTCATGTTGGACAAGGCCTGCCTTTTTGTTGGGGAGTAATGTGTTCTTTGACAGAATCTTAGTTTCTCTTACAAATTGAGTGCTGTGGAACTTTCTGAAATGGAGGTAGGTCCCATAATCCCTCTGCAAAAGAAAATGGCTGCCTTAGAGTATGCAAGAAAGGGATGGTTGTGTGTGTGTGTGTGTGTGTGTGTGTGTGTGTGTGTGTGTGTGTGTGTGTAGTACTCATGCATACACAAGAGAGTGGATTTCCCCAATGGCAAGACTTTTCTTAGTGTTGTAGTACTAACAGTAGAACAATTCAAGGAGGGTTTAATAGACAGTAACTTCCACACATGTACCAAGATATGAATGGATGTCTAGTGTGAGTTGAGTGCATGAGGGGTTGGAGGGGCATCTCCCAAGACTCTGTATATGTTGGAGTAGGCACACAGCTTATGAATGTCCCTGGGAGACCTCTCTGTCTCCTGATTCTGTAAGGCTTTTGATCATCACCTACAGCTAGGTTTCACCTGGAACAACCCCCCCAGCATGAGTAAGCCTTTCCCCCAGATCTATGCCACTTTTATTTCTCTCCTCTCATCTGATCCCATTTGTCTGGGTGCCTGGTATCTCATTAATGTGTACAGGATGAGCTGTCAAGGCACTCAGCCTCCTTAAATGTGAGAACTTGGAGAAATGTGAATGGAAGGTGCAGGATAATGAATGCCTGCTCTTGGCGCTGAGTGTATCAGGATGACTCAGCCCTCCCTGCCCTGCATGCCTCACTGTCCAGCTCACGAGCAGCAGCCAGGTGATGAATGGTGACGTGGGGAAGAGGCTTCGCTGAGAAGTAGACTTCTACCACGTGCATCAGGACAAAAGGACCCTGCAGGAACTCTGTGAGCACATGTGGTGGGTTGATAAAATGTGTGGGGCTTCTCAGGGGATGGCAGCCTACTGAGAGCCACTTTTAAAGTGAGTAGTGACCTGTCTACCAACAGTGTTGTTCATTTTACTTGAGAAATCAATCATACTAATCATACCAGAGTCACTTAGAGAAATGTTAGAAAATCACACTCTAAAGAGGTTGAGACCACTGCCAAAGGCTTCTCCCAGACTGCTGTGGCTGTGGGCTTGGGAAATGCCTGCACTACACAGAATGGGCTCATTGGCACCTTTGTTGCTCCCTAACTTTGCTAGGGAAAGCCAGATGGGATGTGTTCCCAACCACAGATGCTGGGAACATGGCTTCAGGATGCCTGCTTCCCCAAGACTAGGCACAGTGATAGTTACAGACCTGGTTATCTGCAAGTCTATGAGGATTAAGGCACCAGGCTTCTTCTTGGAAAATATGATACCCTGACATAGACTCTCCAGTATAGACATAGACACACAAACTGGGACATTAGTGTGGTAGCCACAGCTAGCATAGGGCTATTTGAAAAGAAAATTTCAGGCAGGCAAGAGGCCTCCATGGGTAAAGGTGCTCCAACCCAAATACCATGAGTTTGATCCCTGGAATCCACATTCAGAGGAAAGAACTGAGTCTTGAGAGTTGAACTCTGACCTACACACACACACACACACACACACACACACACACACACACACACAGGCACACACACCACACACATACCACATAGACACACACAGGCACACACACCACACAACACACCACATAAACACATACACACACACCACATAGACACATACACATACACCACATAGACACACACACACACACAGACACATAGGCACACAGACAGATACATAAACACACAGACACATGGACACAGACACATAGACACACACACACAGAGACACACACACACAGACACATAGACACACAGACAGATACATAGACACATAGAGACAGATGCATAGACACACACACACACACACACACACACACACACACACACACACACACACACCATTCACCACAGTAAACAAATATTTTAAAAGTAAAAAGCACAGTCTTTTGTTACTGGAATGCTTGGAGGAAAATGAACTATTCTTACAGGCATTCCTCAGAAGGCTGACATGTTAGCAGAGCTTGGGGGTTTGGGTCAGATACCTGAACAGTCAGGTCATCTGATTAGTCACTTTGGTGGGGTCGAGAAAGGAAACTGGCTAAAAAGCTGTGTAGCCTTGCTGACACTTGCTGGCTCATGAAAAGACTCCCTTGACACTTCTCAGCCACTTTGCAAACATGTGTGGATACCTGTTATGTCTTAGCACCTCGTCTAGACACTGGCTACCACAGTGACAAAGCAGAGTGTGTACAGCTGGGGACCTTCTGGCTCTATGGAGTCATATGAGAGTCTCACAAACAACACTCAGTATTTCTGGAATGTCTTCAGATTTCTTCCCCAGAATCCAGTCAAATCAACTGCCCCTATTCCCAATAAAAAGACATGGCTGGTCCTAAAAAGCCCACATTGGATTTCACAGTGGGCAATATACAACCATTTACTGAAGTGTCCCAGGCTTTCTCAGCAGGGCTCTGAAACCCTGGGGGGCAAGCTGGAGCCATCTGGACACACTTAGAGCCCAGGAGGTGAGAGAGGTGGTGCAGAGGCAGCCTGGGAGGCCCAGGGGAGCTGCCTGGGCAGCAGAGTAAACAAATTGAGTGGCTGCTGAGATGGTTTAGCTGGAGACACTGATCCACTGAGGTTCAGATCTTTGAAGAAAGACTGCGAACAACTTTGATTTAATTATGTACCACAGATTTTCTAACTGATTTTGGAAGGAGACAGCACTTCAGAGAACCAAGTCTAGCAGGAATTTGCCATAGGTGATTTTTCAGGATATTTTACTGCATGACATCTTTGTGAGGCTCAGGAAATAAACAAACCCTTTGAAATGAATGTGTGTGTGTGTGTGTGTGTGTGTGTGTGTGTGTGTGTGTGTGTGTGTGTGTGTGTGTGTGTATGTGTTAATTTTGAACTGAAAGCCTTTTTTTTTGTGTATGTGCCATTTTCAGAAAAACAAATACCTGGGTGTATTGTGAAGTGTTTTATAGAAACTGCAGGGGCTTCTGAGGAGGGGTTTTAGTTTCATTTTAGGCAACTGTTTCAGGGACAGAGCCGCGAAATACATTACATGTTTTGAGAATTGTCCATTGTCAGCAAAGTCTTCAATACAAGTTCATCTTCAGATTTCTAGGGGACAGACTGTGCAGGACCAATATGAGTACAGGGTAAATAACAAAAGGGAACTAGAGAGTGGCTTCCCCTCCACAGCATGCAGATTTCCAGGGAGACATGCTCAGTGAGGCTCAGTAGATAAGAGGAACTTCCAAGGCATGGTGGGGTGGGGGGTGTTGGATCAGGAAGGCTCCCAAGAGGGAGACCCAGGAGCTGGACCTGCTTACAGGTACACAGTGGGACAGGATTTCCCTATTACCCTAGCTTGTTCAGGCCTCTGAGCTTTACTACTCACGTTGGAAAGTGTCCCTAACTTACTTACTATCAGAACAATTAATGCAACTCTTATTGGACATTTTTCTGTGACTTTATTAATCTAGGGATTGGGGAGGCAGCTCAATAGGTGAATTGCTTGTCACACAAAAAAACATGAGGACTTGTGTTTGAATCCCCAGAACCCATGTTAATCTGGGCATAGTAGCACACATCTGTCAGCCAGTGATCCTACGACAGATGGGAGACAGTGACAGGAGAGTCCCTGGAAGGTGGCAGGCCACCTAGCCTGGCATGTGTAGAAGTTAACAATGATAAACCCCATCTCAAAAGAAGATAGAAGATGAGAAGTAACAACCATGACAATACAAGCCTATACACACACACACACACACACACACACACACACACACACACACACTAAAGAAATGGAGAATTGAGGCATATGTCATTTAGTTTTGTCGTGTGACAGACAGTTGAGAATGACAATTGAGAAGATGGAAGGGTTTATCTGGGCTAACAGTTGTAGAGGTTGTAGCCCACAGTTGGCTGGCTCTATTTCTGTTAGATATGAAGCAAGACAAAACACAGCACAGAGGGTATAGTAGCCCAGAGGTGCTCACTGCATGGCATCCAGGAAACAAACAGAAAGGAAAGAGATGGGAAAAGAGAAACCCTTCCAGGATATACCCCCCCCCAGATGTCTACTCCCTCCAGGCTCAACAAAGCCATCCATCAGATTAGGAATCTATAGATGGATGGATCCATTGATTAAGTCAGGGTCTCTGTGGTCCATTCATATCTTTATGAATGTCACTGGCAGTTGGTTTATAGTGATTATACACCCTAGATTCATTACACCTGTATTTGTAGTTTGTCTCCACTCCAGTGATGTCACTGGTGGGATTTGAACCTCGTTAACTCTTGATTTCCTGTTGTAAGAACTCATTCTGCCTATAGCCTTGGGGTATCAACCTTACAGTGTGGGCTTGTCTGCCATGTGACAACTGATAAGCTGGAGGAGAAGGCTCTCTTGTTCTCTTGTTCTCACTTATGCTTAGTATGATTGGGAACCAAGCAGTGGAGAGACAGCACAGTTGGTGCTCTTGGCCTCTGTGCTGAAGGCTGGATGAAGGCAGTGGGATCAGTGTTGGCAGCTGCTTTGGTCGGTATTTGTGAGTTTGTCTTTTCATTGAACTCTTTAGCAAATTAGTTATTGCACTTTTGTGGGTTTTTACAATATTTTTCTGATCTGAAGGTGGTGATAAAAGTATAGTTACTTTTATCACCACCTTCAGATCAGGAAAGTAATGGTTTAGGGTTTTTCTTGACAATGAGGCACAACTGCTCCTGGTAACACCACCTGCATCAGAAAGGAAGATGGACATTGAAGAAACACATTATGGAGTTTGCTTCTAATATGGCAAGACTAGCCATTTGAACAAGGTACTGCTCTTCTGGACTGTTTGACTTTATGCTGTAGAAACTGGACATGCAGGACCCACAAAAAGGTGACTGCTGATGCAAGATGGACATTGCTACAGGATTCCTGCTTCATGGAAGAGGCTGCCTGCCAGACAGTCTACAGGAAAAATGACTGACAAACTGTCAATACAGGTGGACAGTTTAAAGTTTCCTGCTTTGTTGAGGAGTCTGGAGACACACTATGGCCTATAGGCTGAAGATGGAACATTACAGAAGAACTTCAGGTGACTGACCAGGCAATGAGTTGTCCCTGTCATTTCTAGAGTTTATATATTATCCTTCTGTGGTCTTTGAAGGAGTTGAAGGCAGATAGTTATGGTTATAGTTTTCCTTAGTTGGGGTTAAAGATAAGTTACACATAGGACTTTAGACTCACAAAGATAGGATAGATGATATTTTCTTTAAGTCTTACAAAATGTTTATGGACTAAATATTGTTAACTGTGATTCTTATTTGATAGCTGTTGTATGATATATTTTGCTATGTTAAGGTTAAACCCCTTCTTTTATTTTAGACAGAAAAGAGGAGATGATGGGAGATGTTATTCTGTAAATATGTTTCTCACACTGGTTAATTAATAAAGCACTGTTGGGACAATGAGAAAGCAAGATAGGTAGGGCTAGGAGACAAGGAGGAAAGAGGAAGTAGGAAGGAGGAGTCAGCATGTAGACCGGAGAGAAAGGAAGACTGGCAGCGGCTCTCCGATAAGATGACCACGTGGAAATACTTAGATAAGTAGAAATGGGTTAATAATTAAGACAGAGCTAGCCCATAAACAATAATGGTAACTGGTCAACAGGATTGTATCAAATACAGAGTCTCAGTGTGTTATTTGGGGCTGGTGCGGCTGTGGGCCCAGACCAGTGACGGTGGGGGAGCCAGTTCTCAGCTAGGCATCAAGGGGATTCTTTGGCAACACGTTTAGGCATATGGTAAATACTCAATTGACAGTGGCTAAAAGATATGACCACCTGAAACCTCAGCCATATCTTAGCCAGCCTGTCTATGTAACTCTAGAGTCATATATAATCTGGTACCGATTATGGTGAAGCAAAGTGTTTGGGGTAGCGGATATTTTGGACAAAATAATTTTCACAGAGTTAAGTAAAAGTCTGGAGAGGACAAGTCAGCACGAAGAAAGTTCTTGCCAAGAAAACTCTCCAGGCAGCTGCATTCCATGTGGAGGGTGCTGGATCCATGCTGTTGATTCCTTGTCACACGGTGTTAAAATAGCCTGTTAACAGTTCAGTCTCTGCTACCTGACTAAACCTTGTCAGGACTGGGGCTCTGTCTCATTAATTCAGTATCAAGCTCAAGCATGAAGTTGGTGGATAGTAATGCTTTGTGGGTGAATAGACAGGATTCAGATTTGAATTCAGAGCTACGGCCACTCACTGTTGTCTGGGTTATCTTTCAGTCACTTAAGAGACCAAAAGGAGGTTAAGACTATTTACTTAGTGGGATGCAAATGACTATGCTAGAATACACAGCATTCCCTTAAGCAGGTAAACAGGTAAAACAGAGAACTGTGCAGCTGTGTGTCAACTCCATCCAGCCTTCTGCCCTGGCCTATCAAGAGTCTGTATTTATGTGACTAAGAACTTGTGATGGTTTTCTAAGCTTGTGAAGACAAGTCATCACCCTGCCCACTCCTCGACTGCTAGACCTGCAGTGAGAAGGACAGCAAAATGTGTGGTAAAGCTCAGCTCAAGGAATGTGCTGAGTCTGGGAGCATAAGGGAGAATTCCAGGGCCAGAGAATCATTAATTGATGATTCTCCAAAGGCAGAATGGTTTCATGACCACATGTTTATATAAGCCCATGTCGACACTTCCTCTGAGTCACTATAAGTTCATCAAGAGCTGGGAACCCACTGCTTTACCCTATGAAGCAGTTGACATCATTCATTCATTCATTCATTCATTCATTCAACATACAGGCGAGTTTCTACATGCACTGTAAGAATGCTAAGATATAGTAGCGAACACGAAGTACATTGCCTACTCTAAACCTATACTCAGGGAGTTTTTAATTTCATAATGCAGTTTATTTGATAAACACATAATAGGTAAAAAAAAAAAATAAAAGGCTCCAAATAGAAGTTAAAAATGATCCCAGAACCGTGGGAGACTCAGCTTTGGAAATAGTTCCAAACACCAGAGTTACCATTCCTTAACCATATGACCATCTTTCACTTACTTCTTCACTTGCTGGATTATGGATCTTAAATAATAAAAATATGCACAGATCTCTTAATCCAGCCTGATACACAGCCACCCTGAGTGTCTCAGCTCAGTATCACAGTCTGCCATACTTGCTGAGCTCTTGCGTCTCCACATAAGGTAGTCAGATCAATTAAGTTATAAACACGAACTTCACGTGGGATCACATTATGCAAGCAGGAAATGTATTAGGAAAAGCACAGGGAACTCACAGACTGAAAAGAATCCAGAAGAGCCAGGCTGTTGAAAGGCTAGAAGGGGGTGACTCTAGAGCCTCAGTATGGAATTCACGGATATTTGCGGCAGGGACTACTTCAGGTAGATCAGCCCAGTGAATGGTCATTCATGGTTTTCTCCACCCAGGAGGATCTGGGCAGCTGTTATTAACTGAATATTTATCTCCCCACCCCCTAAAATTAGGACTTTGAAATTAACATCCACTGTGATAGAAAGTGATTAGGTCATAAAGAGTGCCACATATGGGTTTCCCTCTGACTGGTGAAGATAAAACAAGGAATCGTAGTCTGCAACCTGACAGGAAGGTCCTCACCAGAACTGAACTGATCTGTCCCCAGATCTTAGCCTTCCAGCCTTCAAAACTACTCAATATGTTTCCATGATATGCCGTTCAGGCTGCGGCTGGTTGCTATAGAATCCTGAACTAAGATTGTGGCCTCAGTTGGCCTCATTTTTCTTCCGTTAGAGGAAAGGAAACACTTTCAGGGACATCCCCCAACATGGTGTGAGGAGGAGTAATTTCCCCAGGGGGAATGATTTTCCTTGAACTGGTAAGTAGTGCTAGGCAGACTAGACTCAACAGCTACTCCTAGCAAAGTGCCCACTGCAGAACTGTGTAGTGGCTACCTATATTTGGGACATGTGTAAGCATAGCTTTTAAAAATGTCACAAAATCTTCAGAGATGCACCAGAAGCTGAAATTATTAAGAGAGCATGAAAAAGTGGAGAAATGTTGTTAGCTATTAAGAAGAAGAAAAGAGATGGGTGCAATAATTAAAAAAAAATGAAACACTTCCCTTGAAAATTGAAGGCCATGGTGGTAAGTACATGTGACTGTGACACTTTGACCTTCATCCAGGAGAGGGATGTACACAACACTCACAAAGTTGCAGGGACATGAACAAGGTTCCAAGATGACCTTGACCTTCATTGCTCCCCCCTGACTACTTTGTGGCACCATGGTCCTCAGTAAGAGAGTGGCTGCAGAAGAAAGGGTCACTAGGAAAAGTGGCATCTCTCCATTGGAGAGTATCCAGTCGGTAGCTTCTCAGATTGCGAAGAGAAGTCCTATGAGTCCCTGGGGGACTGTTCCAGTCGCTGACTTCAGGGTCAACCTCTTCTGCAGGAGGGTTGGGTATCTGCCAGGTAACCCGTGGGAGCAACCTGCACTTTCTGAACTTTTCTGTCAAGTTGGGAGAGTGAGCAGTGGGTCTGGCAGTCTGCCAGGCAATATGGGATCATGGGATGTGCCTGACCAGCTCTGGGAGAGTGCCCAGCCTCACCAGATCTGGACCCCAGGAGTCTTTGGAGGGCTAAACATTGCTGAAGATATTTTACTCCAGGCTCATTAATCCTGATGACAAGCTTCAAAATTGCAAAATGATTGCCCTTTGCCAGATACAAGTATCTGTAGTCTGACATTCACAAACTGAATTTAGCTTTTCTGTATATAATTGGCACCCAAATATAGCTAAAGTGAATGAGAGATAGGCGAGAGAGAGAGAGAGAGAGAGAGAGAGAGAGAGAGAGAGAGAGAGAGAGAGAGAGAGAGAGAGAGAGAAGGAGGGAAGGAAGGAAGGAAGAAAGAAAGGAAGGAGGGAGGGAGGGAAGGTGGAAGAAAAGTTTTGGCTTCCTTTCCAGTTTAGAAATTATACTATAGCATCTATTGCTTGTATTATATAGAGTGTCCGCTTGCAGAGGGCTTGTTTCTCTGCCATCAGCCCATCCCCCCCCAAAATCTCCTCTAGCTACAGCAGATCAACAGTGAGCTCCAACTGAACCCACCATCCTGGATAGGATGTGCTCAAGAAGGGTGTGGGGGCACTTCTGGTCTCTCCTTATGACCTCTCTCTAACTCCCCCACCAGATCTTTATACCTAATCTTCCACTCAGAATCAAAACAATTTGTCTTGAATATATTACAGAATGACCAGGTTACAATTTCTGGGAACCTTTGCATCTTAATTCCATTAGCTGCAGAAGTATTTTAGTCTGAGTCCTGGCTTGATCTTATTTTCCAGTAAAATGCCAGTAATCAGTCAAGGCCAACATTTGCTTTTTCTTTAAATAAACTGCAAGCACAGGTAGCCAGGGCTAAGATGGGGTTCAATTCCAAGGTCAACACCTCTATCTTGGTGCTCCAACCACCCCCAAATGTGACCTCTGGTAGGGTTTGGGAGGTCTACAGTAGCCTCTATGAAAGGGAGGAAAGGGCTTATCTTGGCTTTCCTGTGGTGGGGCACAAGTGTGGAACACTGAAAGTGGCCTCTTACCATATTCTAGAACTTTGTCAAAGGACCACAATAACTTAAGAGTCTTGGAAAAGAAGTCTTGGGTTAGGCAGTGCACGTCCAGCAATACTGTTATCATAGGTACAGGGTGACAACCTGTGGCTGCCTTGATGGAGGCCTTATTGCTATACTCTTGGAGGCACGATTTCTTTTGTCTTGGAGTGGAGTTGCCTGTCTGTTTCCTCTGTGGGCAGTCTATGAGTACTCCCTCCTATGTCTCAGCTGCCAACTTAGGGACCAGAGACTTTATCTGTGCTGCCTTCTTCCTTGACCACACCCTACTTGCCCCCCAGCCCTGCTCCCTCTGTTTCAGATCTCCCACCCTTGGCCTCCCCCTTTCTGCTGTGCCATCCTGTATTTCATCTCACTTCATTTATTGATTTATGAAAAAGAAAACACAGTTGGAAGCTTTTCTGTAGTAAATAATAATGTAATACTGGAAACAAAAGAGAAAAATTCACTCCTTTAAGCAGCTCAGTAACAGGAAACAGAAAACCAAACTATTCTAAAACACCCACATAACATTATAGTTTGAATAAAGGGCTGTGTGTTGAAGGCCTGGTCCACATCTGAGGGTGCTATTCAGGGGTGATTGGGTTATGAGGACACTCACTTAACCAACAGATTATGCAATTGATGACTTAATACTGAACAGTCCACTGGGGGTAAGACTTGGTTAGAGAAAGTAGGTCATTGCATGTATGCCATTGATGGGTCCATCTTGCTCCTTCCTGTCTGGCTGCTTCCTGATCACCACAAACAACTATGCTCTGCTATACCCCTCCTGCTTCCATGACCAATAGCTATGGAGCCAGTCAGCCCCAGACTAAGATTTCTAAAACCATGAGCCCAGTAAATCTAAATCCTTCCTCATCTAAATTGTTTGTTTCAGTACTAGGATTAATTACCATATTGTTTGGAGTTTATGCACAGGCAGCTGAGACCAGCTGATTCTTCTCCAGGTGACCCATCCACTCAGTTCTTATGTGTTTTCTTTACTGCTCATTCTCTTCCTCCTTCCTCACTTCCTCCTTCCCCTCTTCTTCCCCCCTTCTCCCTCCATCCCCCACCATATGTATAACACCAGCTAATTAATATCTGTTAAAAGCCGAAACCAGTATAAAGGAGGCAAGGTTGTGGAATGAACACCAACAAATTAACACAAGCAATAGTTTGATCTGCTCACTATAAAGTTGTTCTTTTACATTTTAGAACAGAAATCAATTGAGTGGAGTAATATTTTAGCATCCTGCAAAATATCTAGGTAACTCTTTGA
Source organism: Cricetiscus sungorus (assembly GCA_030556225.1). Lineage (NCBI taxonomy): Eukaryota > Metazoa > Chordata > Mammalia > Rodentia > Cricetidae > Cricetiscus > Cricetiscus sungorus. Next base: position 7,708,355 of record JANBXA010000141.1, read on the forward strand.
TCTCTCTCCTAATGATGAAGTCATGTTGAGTATCATCGCTTAAGTGAAAATCTCTCTTTAGTGATTGCAAAATGTCAACCACTATTCTTTTCTTTATAACTATTAGTTGAAATTTTATGGAGCCTCTCCTTCATTTCATGTTAATTAATAAGATTCTTCTGTAAAGACCTGTATTGACTAGGGTTTTGCAGTGGCCCAGTGTTCCAAGTAATTTGGCAGTATATGAAACCACCACAGACTTGGTGGTATAGAAAACGAGTTTCGTTACTTTTGCGGAGTCTGTGAATAATTTAGACAGCACAGTGGGGATGTCATGGGTCTGTTCTGTGACATCTGGTCCTCAGCTAGAAATACATGAAGGTTGCAATGACTTAGCAACTTTACGCTTGGAAGATCTGCAGGCTTCTTCGCTCACAGGTCTGTCGGTCAGAGTGACTTGAGCACTGGGCTGCTGGATCCTGAGCTACAGTCTACCTACATGGCAGGGTCCTCCTCACAGCATAGTGGCCTCATGAAGATTGAAATTTGTCACTTAGACTCTCAGGGCTGTAGAATAGATGCACACTTGCAGGGATAAATTGCTTTTCATGAGCGATTCTCTTAAGTCATCCAAGCATTACTTTTGACTATGGGTTAAAAGAGTCACAACCCTGCTCGGATTCAGTGAGGTGGCATAGAGACACTGTCAGTGGATGGTTGAACAGCTACACTGTAGAAGAGCACTTGCAGTAGGCGGCACTGCAGCCATCTTCAGAAACTGCCATCTTCCACAACTTGAAACATAGTCCTGATGGAAATGATGAAGAAATGCCCAATGCTTTCAATCTAATTGTTACCACTCAGAGTTGAGGAACCAAAAAACAGATCCCCTACCTTTATGTGTTAGACAGGAAGGCACTCCTCTGCATGGTGAGGGTGGGGCTTTCAAACTTCTGAATCCCCCATTAATTAGCACACTGACTTAAAAGCCGTCAGAGTACTGATAGAGCTTCCTGGCGGGGCTCACAGGAGTCACCATAGCTGAAATCTGTGTTTTCCAGTGTACCTCACTGGCCTTTGATAGTCTCCAGGCACTTCGGTATGAGATGTATTAGGGGACACATTCCTTACACAGTTCCTGGAATTACACGTTTCTCCTAGGAACTCCCATTCTTTTCTGTTTTTAGAAATAAATATTTAATAGCTAGAGAATAATATTTAGAACCCACAGCATACCATTGAAGACGGTAATACAATGGTGGCATTGCTTCTAGGATTTTCAGTGAATAGAGAAGAGAAAGAGCTCAGAGCTCTTCTTTAAAATAATATATCTATATGTGATGTCTTAAAATTTCTCATCTCATACTTCCCCTTGCAATTAAAATTTAAATTTATAAAACGTTCATGTATCTTTTTTTATTTATCGTTTTTAAAATTTATTTTATATACCAACCACAGTTTCCCCTCCTTCTTCTCGTCCCATTCCCTTCACCAAATCTCCCTTATACATTCCTTTCATTCACTCCTCCTCTGGCTCCATTCAGAAGGGGTAAGGCCTCCCATGGGAATCAAGCATGCTATATCAAGTTGAGGCAGGACCAAGCTACTCCTCTCTTCATCAAGGCTGAACAAGGCATATGATCCCACCATAGGAAACAGGTTCCAAAGAGCCAGCTCATGCATCAGGGACAGATCCTGGTTCCACTGCTAGGGGCCCACAAAAGACCAATCTACACAATTGTCACCCAGATGCTGAGGGCCTAGGTCAGTCCCATGCTAGCTCCCTAGCTGTCTATCCAGAGTCCATGAGCTCCCACACTCTCAGGTCAGCTGTATCTGTGGGTTTCCCCGTCATGATCTTGACCACCCTTGCTTATATCATCCTTCCACCTTCTTTTCAGCTGGACTCATGGAGCTTGACCCAGTGCTTGTCTGCCAATCTCTGCATCTACTTCCATTGGGTACTGAATGAAGGCTTTATGACAATTAGAGTAGTCACCAATCTGATTACAGGGGGAAGCCAGTTCACACACCCTCTCCACTATTGCTAGGAGTCTTATCTGGGGTTATACTTGTGGGTTCCTGGGAGTTTCCCTGACACCAGGTATCTTCCAAACCCCATAATGACCTCATATATCAAGATATCTCTTTCACTATTCTCCCCCTCCATCCCATTCCCCAACTCTACCATCCTGATCCCTCATATTTTTATCCCCCATCCCTCCCTTCCTTTCTACTCTCCCCACCCACAGTTTGCCCAGGACATCTCATCTATTTCCTCTTTCCAAGGAGATCCATGCATCCCTCGTAGGATCCTCCTTGTTAACTAGCTTCTCTGGGATTGAGGATTGTAGCCTGGTTATCCTTTGTTTTAAATCTAATATCCACTTATGAGTGAGTACATACCATGCTTGTCTTTTTGGGTCTGGGTTACCTCACCCAGGATGATTATTTTCCAGTTCCATCCGTTTGCCTGCAAATTTCATGATGTCTTTTTTTTTATGCCAAGTAGTAGTTCATTGTGTAGATATACCACATTTTCTTTATCCAGTCTTCAGTTGCAGGGCATCTAGGTTGTTTCCAGATCTTGGCTATTATAAACAATGCTGCTATGAACATAGCTGAGCAAATGTCCTTGTGGTATGATTAAGCATGCTTTGGTATATGCCCAAGAGTGGTATTGCTGGGTCATGAGGTAGATTGATTCCCAGTTTCCTGAGAAATTGTCATATTGATTTCCAAAGTGGCTATACAAGTTTGCTCTCCCACCAGCAGTGGAGGAGTGTTCCCTTTACTTCACATCCTCTCTAACATAGTTTGTCATTGACATTTTTGATCTTGGTCTTTCTGATAGGTGTAAGATGGTATCTCAGAGTCATTTTTATTTGCATTTCCCTGATAGCCAAGGATGTTAAACACTTCTTTAAGTGTATTTTGGTCATTCTAGATTCTTGTGTTGAGAATTCTCTGTTTAAATCTGTACCCCATTTTAAAAATGGGATTATTTGGTATTTTGATCTCTAGTTTCTTGAGTTCTTTATATATTTTGGATATCAGTCCTCTTTCAGATGTGAGGTTGGTGAAGATCTTTCCCCATTCTGTAGGTTGCCGTTTTGTCTTATTGACAGTATCCTTTGTCTTACAGAAGCTTTTCAGTTTTTGGGGGTCCCATTTATACATTGTCAATCTCAGTGTTTGTGCTACTGGTGTTATGTTCAGGAACTTGTTTCCTGTGCCAGTGCATTCAAGTCTACTTCCCACTTCTCTTCTATCAGTGTAACTAGATTTATGTTGAGGTCTTTGACCCACTTGTACTTGAGTTTTGTGCATGGTGATAGATATGAATCTATGTGATTTCTTCTACATGGCCATCATCCAGTTATGCCAGCACCATTTGTTGAAGAGGCTTTCCTTTTTTTCCATTGTATATTTTTTGGCTTCTTTGTCAAAAATCAGGAGTTCATAGGTGTGTTGGTTTATGTCAGGGTCTTCAATTTGGTTCCATGGATCCATGTGTCTGTTTTTGTGCTGATACCAAAATGTTTTTTATTACTATAACTCTATAATGAAACTTGAAATCAAAGATTGTGATAACGTCAGAAGTTTCATTGTACAAGATTATTTTAGTTATCCTGGGCTTTTTTTGTTTTGTTTTGTTTTGTTTTGTTTTTGCATATGAGTATTGTTCTTTCACGGTCTGTGAAGAATTGTGTTGGGATTTTGATAGGGGTTCCATTGAATCTGTAGATTGCTTTTGGTAAGATTATCATTTTTACTATGTTAAATCCTACCAATTCATGAACTTGGGAGATCTCTCTATTTTCTGTCCTCTTTCCCTATTTCTTTCTTCAAAGGTTTAAAATTTTTGTCATATAGGGCTTTCCCTTCTTTGGTTAGATTTACCCCAATATATTTTATATTATTTGTGGCTATTGTAATCATACATTATTAAATAATTTCTCCACTTACATTAATGATAGTGAAAAATCTTACACAAGAAAACTCACTTAGGCAACAAAACATGTAATGACCCAACAGGTCACAGTGATGTATATAAATCTCAATATTCTTTTAGGTTTTTGTTATGCTTGTTCTTTTACATTTTATTCTTAGACTACATCACACTAAGCTATGAACATTGTTCATAATGTGTATTCAGATGAATCCATTTCCTCTCCACCATTTTTTCTTTTTATCCTCTCCAGTTTTTGTTCCATTTCTGCTGATCTTTAGGAATCCATTTTCACCCTGTTGTGATTTCTTGTGCCAATGCTTTCTTACACAAATATGAGCAACTGTGTGTGGCTATCTATGTGTATTTATCCCAATATTTCATTTTTTCTGCATCTTCATTTTTTCTAGCTATAAATAAATTCTGAAGATCTCTCCACAGAATGGAGAATGCACCCTCCTCTTTTCCATGGATTCAGTACACCAGTGTGCAGTCTCTTCATGATGGAGATGCTGATTGGTCTCATTTCTTTATTACACATGCTACCTTGTGTGTGTGCTACTATGTCTCTGGAAAAGGATTGCCAGAACCCATGGTTCACAGTTAGCACAGCTATTCTTCTTGAGGGACTCTGCTGTTTGCATCCTTAGGAGCAACGAGGAGGAGGCGGCCCTTATTGTTTCATCCCTGGAGCTCAGCACTGAACTTTTGAACAACTGCCATTCTGATGTGTGGGAAGGGCGCCTCTGTGCACTGCCATCGCATGTTCTCTAGTTGTGGGTGTGTTCGAGTAATCTTGATATGTTTAACACTTTTCATTTTCTTTTGTGAGCCCTGTATGTTCATACCTTTGGTTATAGTTATTGGGTTGTAGATACTTTACTTTCCCCAGTATCCCAAGGGTTTTTTTTGTCACATAATATTTCTTCCTTTATTTTATTTATGCATTTTAACATATGTATGTATGGTTGGTTGGTTGGTTTTATTTGTAGTGTAGGGTGTTATATTCATGCTTCACACATGCTTGGCTTGGCAAGTATTCAACCATTAAGCCACACCTTTTCCTTTTGATTTCATCAATTTATATTGGTCATCTCTTTCACTGGTTCTGGGTTAAGTGAGATTTTAATACAATCTTGCTCCTTGTCAGCTAATTTGAGCTCACATATATTTCTTTTAGTATTTGTACTTATGAACTATTTGATTATTTCCTGATGGCTAGAAAGAGTTCTCTATATTAAACATGTTCATAAACATCACTGGGCTTGAAGCTCTTTCTTACTCTATGGTTCAGATGCTCTTCTTGGGATACAGGACCACTGGAGATAGGACAGGAGATTAAAAAGTTTAAATATTTTTACAAATTAAAAAACACTTAAGCAGGCCTATTTCACAACAAATTCTGAGCTTCTAACATGGATAATATGTTAAACCTGATTGTCACTGTTGGTAACTCAAAGCATATAACAATTAAATCGAAACTACTTGAAGACAAACACACATGTATTTACAATTTACTATTAACCATTTACTAACTCTTTCCTCCTCTTTCCTATCAGTTAATTTGAGTGCCAAAGCCAGGTATTTGAAGAGTCAGCAGGTGTCACTTGAGGTACACTTGTGTACCTGGTGTGTGCCCATTGGCCAAGAGTTCTTTGACAGTCACTGGGTCGAAACAGAGTGAAGCAGAGACAGAAAACTCTGAGAAGGGTAAAAATGGTACACGGGCAAAATCACACTGGTGTTGTGGAATATTTAACTATGTAAAGATGTGTTACATTTGTTTATGCTTCGGACTATTACTTTAACTATGTAAAGGTGTATTATATTTGTTTATGTTGTATTTGATTAATGGTGTAAAGATGTGTTTCATTTGTTTATATTGCATTTGTTTAATTATGGAAAGACATGTTGCATCTGTTTTACCTTGTCTGCCTAAAGCACCTGATAGGAATCCCAGCTCTTGGGAAGCTCGACCAGGTGGATCACAGTGAGTTCAAGGTTAGCCTGGAAGTGAGTTCCAGGACAGCCAGGATCATTTCAAAGAGAAACCTTGTCTCAGAATACAAACAAACAAAAAGTTGAACGCCAGTAGCCAGGCAGAAGAGGACTGGCAGGCAGAGAGGATAAATAGTAGGAGAAATCTAAGAAAAAGAAGAAAGAAGAGAACAAGGGAGAAAGAGAGGGACCTGCCCAGGGCCAGAAGCCAGGCAGCACCAGCCAGGCAGACATGGAGGAAGCAGGGAAAGTAGGACATACAGAAGGAAAGAAAGGTAAAAAGCCCCAAGGCAAAACATAGAAGAAGAGAAACAGGGTAAGTTATAAGAGCTAGCAAGAAACGACCATAAGATAAGACCGAGCATTCCTATTAAGTCTCTGTGTTATGATTTGAGAGGTGTTTGGTGGCCCACAATAAAAGGCCTGCTCCATCTGGGTCTTGTCAACAAGCACTGTGATTCTCTTGCTAGTGTGATGAGGGTTCTCTGGAGAGGCAAGGAAGTGATCATCTGCCTAGTCTTGACGGAAGATTATCACAGATGCCACATGCTAAACTGCCTGAAGAGGGACAGGGTAACTGTTAAGAGACTGTAGTAGGGGTCGTGCTTGTCCTCTACATAAGTCAGGTTTTTTGAGGCAGGGTTTCTGCTCCACATTCCTTTTTGTGCTTTCAGAGCCCACTCACTCTTCACCTAACCCACATGCCAAGACTTTACCTGTGCTCTAGGTCCTGTATATAATAAACAGCAGTGACAGAAATCTTTGCTTTCATGGACTTAGATTTTGGAAACAAAGATGAACTAGCCAACTAGCTAACTATCCAACCAACTAAGTAATTAAATGCATGGTAGGGAAGGGTCTATACTAAAAAGGAAATTCAAGAAGAGCTAAGGATGCAAGGGAGTAGTAATTATTGGAGGAGCCACACAAGTTTCATAATCAGGGAATTCTCACTGACTGGGTTGAGGGAAACTGTGAAGATGAGAAGTCTGCAGGACCATGCAGTTCAACTTCTTATAAATACGGCCACTTTGACCTTTCATGAACAAATCCTATAGACCAAGCCCCCTTTTAGCAGGAACAGATGGTGCAAATACAGAGAAGTCGTGTTCTACCTTTGCAAAGTTTAAAGTTCTGGCGAGGAGAAAAATATTATCTAATAACTAGTGAAATAGCTATAATATAATAGCTGTAGTCTATAAAGTGAAGAATGTAGTTTCATGGTAGCATGTAATAGAGAAATTTTGCCCATGCAAAGCCAGGAAAGACTTCCTTGGCAAAGACTGAGACATTAATTCAGTAAAAAAGTGGGTGGGGTGGAGAACCATCTTTTCTAGCTGGAGGCAGTTATGAAGCCTGGTGAGTGAGAGCCTAACCTATGGGATGGAAAGCTGGAGTTAGGAGGGTGCTGTCATGCTAACTGCCCTGTTCTGAGCTTAAAATCCAGACCGAGGCAGTCATTGATACACAAGGCTGATTTTGCTTTGAAAGTGTAGTGTCTGTAGGACTGTCATTCAGTGTCTGTCAGTAAAGACATCCTCTAGGTTCCAGCACCCATTAGCTCAAGATCTGAGCTCAAAAATGCAGAGGGGCTGAAAGAGGAACATAAGCAAATAGTTGTGGAAAGTTCAGCCAGATGTTGGGACAGGGGCATCAGAGCAGACAAGGGTCCCTCCCTCCGAGGGAGAAAACACCTGTGCCCTACCTACGACCAACCACTTCTAATTTGTTTTCTGAGTCCCATGAGACAGGAGGGCACAGTGCTGGCAGCTGGGTCCAGAATGGGTTTTATTTTAACCACACAACAGACTTATGAAATTTTAAATTATTATTGTGATCTGACATTATTATTCTACTACCTACAGATTGGCCAGATCAAGAAATAATTGTATTCTATTCTTTTACCAAAACCACGTTTTTCTTTGTTTTAGACATGTGTCTATCCCCAAATGTGTGTGTTTGGGCCGAATCTGCTTCAAGGTGAGATGCTCACACAGCACTCCTGGCTCGCCTCCGATCACTGCTTTGTCTCTTAACTGCTTATGGTACACATTTCTGGGCCAGTGTTTTCTTTTTCACAGCAGTGCAAGCTGATATGAGCATGCATGGCGATGGCTTGTGTGACTGGAAGCTTGGAGATCAGAGGTGAGAGGCGCCTGGCTGTTAATCTAAGCTGGATCAATTGATGCCATCTGTTAGTCTTCCCCTTCTCTGTCTCAGTTCAGCATTTCTCTGAATTGATTCATTCTATGATCACCCATATGATGGTGGAGAGGAATTCCTTCTAGAATATGTGTATTCTTCTGAACTCTCATTTGGTCCTGTGGATCACATGCCCATGCCCACCTAGTCAGTGTATCTAGCAGTGAGATAACCCAAATGGCTCTCCTGAATCAGCATGGCCTCCTCGGAGTGTGCCACATGAGTGACAGATGGTCTCTTTGGAGCTTTAATTTAAAGCATGAAGTATAGTCCACACGCCTGTAGTCACATCGTCCTTCCTTATTCGTCAGCTCCACCTCTTCCTAGATGTGTCACCTTGGCCTGGTTGCTCTGGGCCTCATATGTCCTCTTCTGTAAAGCAGAAACAGTAACCTCAGTGTTACCATGGAGGGAACTCTGAGTGTGCGCGGTGTGCCTCTGTGTGTGTGTGTGTGTGTGTGTGTGTGTGTGTGTGTGTGTGTGTGTGTACTTCCCAGTGTCTGACACATTCTGAGTGCTCTGGATATGTTACCCATAATCATCACTAATATCGTCATCAGGGTCAGTAAAACTGAGCCAAGAACTTAAACTCTGAAAGAAAAGAAACAGCTATTTCATGCTACTGTACAAGCCCATGAATGTGTCTTTCTCAGAAAGCCATGTTCTCTCTGGAGACTGCTCTTACTAGTGGATTCACAAAGAATTTACCACTGTTGCATGGCTAAGGATCATTAGATGGACTTTATTCTTGTCAGCACGTTCGGTTTTGGATATCAAAAAGGATCCCTTCTTATTAAGTGAAGATGAATGACATTTTCTGCATTCGCACAGTCATAGGTCAGCCTTTTGAAAGACCTTGCATGCAGCCAGCTCTCATCCTGATTAGTCATGGCAGCTAAGAACCAGAGGGAGACAAGCTTCCTTTGTGAACTTTCACATCCTAGTTTTTTCTCTCAGAGCTTGGTGCAACTGTATCAGCTTTGAAATGTATAAATCTAATTAAAGTGTGTCTGGCTTTGGGAAGATCAGGACTCTGAAAGCGGCTTCCTCACTGTAGGCCCTTTACCCAAACACTTGTCTTTTATGACCTCAATTCTAGAGGTTAAGTCCTGGGCCATAAGGGTGGCTGACCTATACTGTGCTTTAAAATTCCAGGTTGAATTGGAAAACAAATTAATAGGGAAACAAATCCCAGACATAGACAGTTACCACCTTAGGGTTGATTTCTCCAAAGATGTGCTTTGTTAATGAAAGGTTCTTGATAGGATATGCAAGGTGGCCATAGATGTTCCTGTCAACACTTTCTGCATTGAGAAATGCTCATATTCAAAGTGCAAAATTAGTGAGATATGTTGGTAGCATCCTGTATAGCTCACATTTTCATGTCCTGACTGTACCAGAGATCTGGTGTATCACAATAACCTCACAATGGTTTTCTAAAGAGGCACCTTCAGAAACATGATCTTGTGAGCTATTGAGATGGCTCAGTGGATAAAGGCTCTTTCTATCAAGCCCGAGGACGTGAGTTCAATCCCTAGGAACCTCATGGTAGAAGGAGAGAACCAACTTTCTCAACATGTCTTCTGATTTCCACTCATGGCCTACACACATACACACAGAGAGGGAGAGAGAGAGACAGACAGACAGAAACAGAGACAGAGAGAGAGAGACAGAGAGAGAGACAGAGAGAGAGAGAGAGAGAGAGAGAGAGAGAGAGAGAGAGAGAGAGAGAGAGAGAGAGAGAGAGAGAGAGAGAGAGAGAGAGAGAGAGAGAGAGAGAGAGAGAGAGGCTGTCTTTTCCCAGGTTAGGTGGCAGATTTGTGAACATGATGAATTTGCTCCTTTGGCTTTAGGGGTGATTTGTTACACAGCAATAGTGCATATGAATAGAAGATGGAAAATTTTGCTCTATTAAGTTATGAAGCAGCATGAAAATACCTTTAGATGGAAAACTTTTGTGTTTGTTTTCCAGACACTGTTTCTCTGTGTAGCCCTGGTTGTTCTGAAACTCAGTCCATAGACCAGGCTGGCCTTGAATTCAGAGATCCATCTGCCTCAGTCTCGTGAGTGCTGGGATTAGAGGTATGCGGCACAAATCTTAAGGTGTTCATCAGATCTGGTTATTAGAGAACTCACAGACAGAGCAGCTTGTACACACCACTGCCTTCCCAGCTTTATGCCGTGTAGGCCATGACTGCTACATCTGCTTACCTTGACTGTGGTTCCTCAGAAGCTCTTGATATGGTTTTAAAGAAATGAAGACTGACCATGTTAATCTCATTTTAAATGGTGGTATAGTTTAGTATTTTGTAATAAAAAGAATCATATCATTTTGAAATTGGGCAACGCATGCATAATACAGGAATTATAGGAACTAGAACCCTGGGGATGCCCAGATGACACAACTCAATGAAGAAAGACGTTCATCCAAGGATATGAGTAACTTCCAATTCCATCAGCTCCTCTGTGACTCTAGACATCATCCTGAGATGACATCAGGAGTCCTAAGTTCAGTTTGCTGCTTATTTGAATTCTTGGCTGATGGGGCCATTGTGACTTACCCCAGCAGAAGCCCTACTTGACTGGGTGGCCCTAAAGTCGGCTTTCTTGGAGCATCTCTCACTGCCTTAGGAGCTCTGTGTTTCCTCAACTCTCCTACAAAGAGGTCTGTCTTTCTCTGCTATCCAGTGTCTGTGCAGTTAAAAAGCATTTTTCCTGACCTTTGTCCCTTCCCAGGCCTCTCCGACCAGGTCTCAAGCATTCTTCCAGGAGCCATTGTTTTCTCTGCCTTTTGGGGCTCTTTTACTGTAAACAACAACAGCAACCAGAACAATCAAGATTAGTACAGTAAATTGCAGTTGGCAGAGGATTTCTACAGATCTGCTCTTATCTGAGCTTCATGTGAAATGCAACATCATTATTCTAATAGGGCCGTTATTATAATTTCACATTTACATAAGAGGAACCAGCCTCTTAGGGCCAAGTCTGAGATCAAATGAATCCGGAGTGGAGGAGCTGGGAGCACAGGCAGGTACATACTCTGACCCTGTCCTCTTTCAGTTCTGTCAGGCCCTGTCCCTGTGGGTAGACAGAGTGGCTCCTCTCCTTCATGCACAAGTAATTATCATAATGATTGTTGTCATTGTTCACCAGCATGGGTTCACTCAGTGCCTTCATTTTCTTTTCCCTGAAAATAATTTGCTATTCATAGAATAGGATGATGTAATGGGAACCTGCTGAGAATAATTGTGTTATGTTAAGCCTCAGTTTACCCATTAGTTCTTGGCTTTATGTTTGAAGTATAAGAACATAGCTACCATAATTATAGTGATAGTAAACAACAAAAAAAGTTTATAGAGTCTGCTATTTAACAGTTTAATGGGTACTTCAATACAAACTAATTCATTTGAGTCTCATAATTGCCTAATAAAATTGAGCAGGTCATATGCCTGTTTCATGGAATATGTAACCAAGCTTCAGAGAAGTCCAGTGCCTAGTCCCAACTCCTCACAAAGTGAAAGGTGTCCAGCAATTTGTCCTCAAGGTCTCAGCATTGCTCTGCTCATTTCCCAGTGCCTCTGCATGGTGGCAGATGGAGGGCTGCATGTGAACCTCAGATACACTGAGTCAAGGTGGTCAGGCCCAAAGCATTTGCAGTTCTAACAAGCCCCTGGTTTGTGAGTGTTATTTCTAGCTTGTAAATAACACTTTGCATCAGGAGACAGTGGTACATTCCTGCAAAGCTCTTCTTTCATCGTGTCAGAAAGGGTGCTAGGGTACTTATTTTACATGCTAAGCAATGAAGCAAAATGCAAAAACCCTTAACGTTCATCACAGGGTGCTGATGTCATTCATTATCCACTGCTGATAATACACATGCAAAGCATGCTTGCAAACAGAAAGAATTATGTCAGAGATGTGTTTGCCCGGCTCCCAGGGTTGCCATTCATACAACATTCCACATCTTGAGTTCCATAGAATCGTGTGACACAGCAGAATAGGCTAAAGGAGAACCCACTGCACTGTATTCTAGCATGAGTCACTAGAATGGGCTTTCACTCAACCAAGGGTCCCCTTGCCTCTCCTGTGAAGACCACTCTTCTTATGGATGAGCTCCATCTCTGGCAGCTTCTCCCTCCAGGGGTATGATTGCCCCTCCTACATGGGAAGTGTTACCAAAGGTGAGCACAGAGGGAAGGAAGGTTCTTCATGTTCCACCCTCACACACTGCTGTTCTGGGCTTGTGTCTTGTATATAAAGCTGGGCTGAAGTGTGCTAGTTGCTACCCTTGTTTGCTGTAATTCAGAGCATGCTGGAAATGTGACAGTGCCAGCAAGTGGTCACTGAAGGGTAAAGGAGGTTGACTGAGGGATTGCAAACCACATTTCACTTGTTGGCCATTGAGTGTGAGAAAATGTGCCTCATAGGGATTCATTTTTTTTCAGATTATTTATTAATGCATTATTTCCTACAAAGATATAGTACTGTTATGGAAGTAAAGTATAATATATAATGTTAATATCAACACATAACTTCTATTAAAACATTTTTTCTTCAAAAGACACTATCCTTAACACATTATCTCATAAACTTCACAAAATTCTCATTGTTATACTTTTACATACATTTTACACATGGGAACACTAAATTTAGAGAGATGATGTGTCAGAGTTAGGTCTTATATCCATATATAAAGAATATTGCAATCCATACTCCTAATTATCAAACTTTGTTCTCAAATGACAGCCCCTTAAATATATGCTTTGTATTTTCCAAAGAGATCCATCAACTAAATATTACATAATTTCTACTTTCCCTAACTACTGACATCTTTTTATGTTGTTTCCTTTTTATTGTTGTTATTTTTGATTTTAATTTTTTTTCCATTTTTTAAAAATTAGAAACAATCTTGTTTTACATATATTCCCAGTTCCTTCTCTCTCCCATCCTCCTATGCCCCCCACTGACTCCCATCCCTCTTCTCCTCCATAGAAAGGGTGGGGTCTTCTATGGGGGATCATCACATATTAAGCCCCAGGTCAGACAGTGTTGGGCTTTCATCGAGGCAGAGTCCATCACCATCATCATATGCACTGTGTGACTTTCTTTCCTTAAATCATATTGTTTTTGTTTTTCTGTAAAGATATTACTACTATTATTACAACAAAAATGGCTGTAGCTCTAATTTCAGCCCTAAGGATGCAGTTATGGGTGCATTTCTGGAGCTCACTGGTCAGGCAGCCTATTCAAACCAGCAAGCTCCAGGTTCAGTGAGAAACTGCTGGAAAAAAGAATGTGCAATGTGAAAGAGGAAGACACTCAACTCCAACCTCTCTGGGCTCTCTATTCACACTCACAGACATGCACATGCAGGCACACAGCATTCATATACATATATACAACATACACACACACACACACACACACACACACACATAGATAATAGAATGCGGTGCTGAGAGATTCAGCAAGTAGACGCTCTTTTTAATGTTAATAGCATTTTACAAGGATTTACTGTATGTGTGATATGAGCCAATCATGGTATTATACTTTGGACATGAAGCAATAAGTACATCACGGAGCTTGCACTGGAGAAGACTCCAGTCCAGTGTGGGTAACTCTATTGAGCCTGGCACAGGTCCAGGTACCACTTTCTATGCATGTACAAGCAATGGTGTGAATTTTGGCAAAGTTGGGAGACTATCCTTGCAGTCAGCAGCCTCCCGATTTCCCTCCCTTTCACGAACCTTCTTAGTCCTCAGGAGCAAATGCACAAGTCCACAGCTTAGCCAACATCCCCGCAAGCACCTCAGTTGGCCAGTTGAGCCTCTGTAAGCCAACTGCTGCATCCAGTGGTGGTGGATTCATTATCCAGTCAGCATCCTTCATCTACCAAAGGCATCTCATTCAGGTTTGGAAAGTTACAGGCTGACATGGCTCTGGAGGTTTGCTTGACTTTTTTTTTTTCCTCTCAAATATTTAATTTTTTCCTTTTAGGATCTGTGCCCTAGTTGTTCTGGGAAACTTGTGACCTCTCTGTGTTTTTAATTAGAAGATGTCATTTTTCCATGGCAACCTATCTTGATGTCCTAAATAGAGAAATTGTAAAATCAGTTTCCCTACAATGGGCGAAGTGGTTGGAATAGCACTGGCCAATGAGGACTGGTACCCCAGCCGGGTTTCTCCAGCTCTAGTGAATAGTCTCCAAGTGCAGGAAGACTATAGAGCTGCCCTGGTTGCAGCCGCTTCATAGGGTCTTGCCCTTCATGATTATGTGGAAGAATCTGCATTTTGGACTGGCATGGGAACAAAACTATGTCGGCCATGAACTCTGGTGTCTCCAGGGCCCATGGCCAATAGGTGACAACTTACAGAAGCCACAAAAAACATTGATGGGAAACAGTTGAAACCAGCCCAGGCTCCATGGTGACAGGGTTTTGACTGACCCTTTCACCCTAACCCCCCCCCTTCCTGAAGGGATAAATGTCTTCAGGGAATGGTTGAGGAAACAGAGAAGTGATGCCCCACCCTTAGTTAAATCATTTGGCAAAAAGTGATTGACCAGAAAGAATGCCCTAAATTTTGTAATTCTGGTTTTTCTCCCTTTTTTTTTTCCCAGCATCATTTCCATTCAGTAAGGCAGACGTGTTGATAAAAGAAAGCCCTCCTGACCACAGGGATCATGTTGGTGCATTTTAAATTGTATGGTAAAATGGCATGCCCTATCCTTCCTCTGTTCTTCAACGTGAGAAACCGTGGAGCTCCTGTAGTGGACACATTGTTGCAAACCCAAAAGAGGTTAGACACAAACAGCAGTTCACCATTGTTAGCCTCTGGTCATTTCAAGTGCCTTGTTCAATACAAAATACTGTCAGCCAGAGCTAGCCGTGTCCAGAGTTCGACAGCTTGCCTGCTTTCTATAGGCCAAGATACCGCAGTTTAATAAGGATTAGGAGAAACAAATAGGCAGTTTACTCAGGGAGAAAAAACTTACAACACAGACAGATGAACACCAGCAGGTTCCTGGTCCCAAGGATGCCCCTGGATGTTCTCCTGTTTCCATGCTGCAAGCAAGAGAGAGCTCCAGTGCTCCTCCTCAGACTTAGTTCTCCCAGGTAACTTCCGCCCCTGTCTCCACCCCCAATGGGCGTGGTCAGTGCCATAGGTGTGGACAAAGTGAATATCTCACTACAGAGAGAACCATGCTTTCACACCTATTCACTTGTGTCTTCCTGACATGCAAATTCGGAAACTGGAGCTTAGAAAGGCTAGGTAATTCCCCAAGAAAGTGTTGGCTCCAGAGTCCATCTGTACTTGCAAGTTTCCTCTTTCCCTACATAAGAGCATCTGGAGTCAGAGTACCAGATTCCATATGCTATGCACATTCATTTCTTGGGCCATTTCTTCCACCCAAAGGAGCCCTTCCCTGGGGTACTGCTTGCAAGGTTCATCCTCACCACACAGGTGTCACGTCTTGGAATGCTGCCTCCACTCTAGGCACTCTGTACCATGTTCCTTTCAGTTCCTTTTGACTGCTTTTAACTTCCAGAGGTTACCCTGTTTCTTTACACTTTGCCTGACTGGGTTATCAAGTTCATGCTAGGCAGGACTTCATCTCCCTCACCTCTGTGTCTCTTCTACAAGGAAAGAAGCCTGACTAAGAGGTAGCAGTCAACTAATCTTTGTTGAGTGAGTAGGTTGGAGTATACTACACTGAATTCTGTCATGAGCAGCCTTTGTACTAATAACATTGTAGCAGCCACCACAGTATCACTTAGTCCCCAAGCCTCTCACGCCTCCATTTCCTTCTCACTTAAAAAGAAGAATTTGAAGCATCACAAGAAGTGTCAATGTAGAAGTACGAAACTCTTGGAATCTGTTTTACCTGGTGCAGATGCTGCTAGGGAGAGCTACCAGGCACCTGCTTTACAAACCCCTGGATTTGGATTCTGCCTTTTCCCTTTGTCATTTACATGATTATGGTCAATCTTTTGGCCTGCTAGAGGCCAAGTAGGAAGCTGGGTTTCACCCTGCTTTCTCTGCAGAGGTGCTCTGGGAAGCAGTGAGGCGGGGCTTGGAAAGGCAGTTGCCATGCCTGACTAATGTGTAGTTAGCACACAGCAGGATGAATGGGTCTGTCCTTCTCCATTGCACTGCTGAAATCCATCCAGTGCTTGTCTTCTCGAAGGATCAGTGATGCCTGAATGTTTAAACTCCATGTCCTCAAATCAAGCCAAAAGCTACACAGGTCACCTGTGGCCAGATGGCCCAGTCTTTGACCTTGTCAGAGAAAGGATATCTGCAAAGCAGGAAAAGGAAAACCAAACACAAAACAGACAGACCAGAAAAAAGGCTTCAAGGAAGAAAATAGAAACTTCTTTGACAAGGAGAAAAATAGTGTGTGGGAAGAAAGGCCATTGCCAGAAGCCCAAAGCAGGAAGAGCCTCAGCAGTGCAGTATTTGGTGGCAGTAAAGAGGTCACTGGGATCACAGTGTTCCCTTTGGGCATTTTGGAGGATGGTATGTCTGGGAAGCAGGTTCCTTCCATAGATGCCAGCACCATGAACCTGCAAGGATCTTGTCCTCAGATCGACATACAGGACATTGCCCAGTGTCATGTGTCCGGTAAGCCCTCCCTTCCTGAAACACAAAGCTCCAAAGGGCTGCCACAGTGTGATTGTCCAACAATGACTGCTGTTCTCAGTGTCATTATTCACACACCTGTCTCCAATGTGCCTTGCTCACTCAACCAGAAGCTCGTCTTGCCTTAGTACCATGTTGATGACTCATCATTGTAATCTACAAATCCTGCTTAGCCATGAATCAATCTTCTAACAATGTACACAATTAAAAGAGACATTTATTGGCTGAGTGGATGAAATGCACTAATGAAATTGTATGGCATCCCTCAGAGTAAAAGGTTTGTAAAAAAAAAAAAAAAAAAAAAAAAAAAAAAACTCATCCCTTTGTGCCTGTCACTGGGTGAGGCCCTGGGCCTGTGCATTAGCCTCTAGGATTCTCTAGAGGCGCAGAGATAGTAGAAAAAAAATGTATGAACACATGTCTGTGATTATAAATAGGGGCTTATTGATGAGTTTCTGTGGTTGGAAGCTGGATAGTTCAACAATGGCCATCTGCCCCTGCAAAGGCTTGTTGCTTAGTCCAAGAAAATGGTATATCAGAACAAGCAGCAATACAGTCCAGCAGGAGGCTGGAGGGAGCTCCCTTGAGAGTTGCTGGTTTGAGCTGGTGGAAGAGGCTGGAGTCCAATGCCCATTGGATGAAGGAAGCAGCAATGGACACACTCACTCAGGGAGAGTACAGTTTAGGTGTTGGCAGGATTCCTCCTTTCGCGTGGCACCTTAACCTGTTGGTCAGTGCTACCCAAACTCATGATGGTTCTCTCCCTTTTAGCAACTGTCCCACATGCCAGTCTTTTCTGGAAATACCCCAATAAACACATCTAGAGGTGTGCTTTCCTAGTTTTCTGTGACTCTCAATTCAGTGAAGTTGACAGTCCAGACTAACTATTATAGCTTCCAAGGGTGACATGGTCCTTATCTTCAGGGGAATAGAGGAGATGAGCAAAAGGTCAAGAGACTGCAACAGCTTGAAACATATGTGCAAGGCACACTTCAAAGCAAGAAATAGGAATATGGAAGGCCCTCAACCCGTACTGTAGAAGAGGCAAGAGAAAAAGTTTGGAAAAAGTCACAGGAACAGAAAATTGAGTCTGGGCAGAAGGAATAGAGATGCATACTCTCTCTTTCTCTCTCTCTCTCTCTCTCTCTCTCTCTCTCTCTCTCTCTCTCTCTCTGTGTGTGTGTGTGTGTGTGTGTGTGTGTGTGTGTGTGTGTGTGTGTGATATTTAACATGTAAATATGTGTTTTGTGTTGAATAGTAAAAGAGAGGCCGGACTTATATCATGAAGGGGTTGGAATTTCCAATAAGAGAGTGAGTTTTCTCTGTGACAGGTGTATGGACATTATGAGCTGATGGAATATGGGCATCAGGTTTCTACAGGAAGCTTCCAGATACTGTGAGAGCCAGACTGGAGGGAGCTGTGACGAAGTATAGAATAAGAGTGAGAAAAAGAGCCAAAGTAAGATGTAGCTAGAAAATTAAAATCAACATGACTTGGTGATTCTTTTGGTATTATATAGAAAAGGACATAAGCTCATCTGGTGGGTCAGAAGCAGTAAGCAGTTAGGTGTGTGTGTGTGTGTGTGTGTGTGTGTGTGTGTGTGTGTGTGAGAGAGAGAGAGAGAGAGAGAGAGAGAGAGAGAGAGAGAGAGAGAGAGAGAGAGAGAGAGAGAGAGAGAGAGAGAGAGAGGTGTTTCTTTTTATCTACATAACAGTTGTTGGGATTTGTATGCCTGTGTCTTCCCAAAATGTATATGCTAAGGTTCAAACCTCTAAAATGGTGGTTTTAGGGGATAGGATACTTGGAAAGCAATTAGGTCAGGAGAACGGAGACATCAGTGATGGGGCTGACTGCCTTGTAGAACAGATTCCAGAGGGCTAGCCAGCCCTGCTGTTGTGTAAGCAGAACTCTGCTCTCCAGACACCACACCTGTAGCTCTTTGTAGGTCTCACCTTCTACAGAAATGTTAGAATAAATCCCTACCATTTATAAGCCACCAAGCTTGCTCTATTTTGTTATGGGAGAAACCATCCCCCATGTACCTTATGTCTCCTGCTCAGACTAAAGGGCTCTCTCATAGGCCCAAGCATGGCAAACATGGCATCAGCAGGTCTTTCCCTCTCTTTTCCCCCTCCCCTGCTAAACTGTGAGATTGCATTCCTAATGCTAACCTCCAAAGTCTGTTCCCTTATGAGACCACTTTCTAATGCCTGAGTAAAACTCTGAGGTCCAGCTCTCAAAACATCAAGGGTTAACACTCAGAATTTATTATTTGGCTACACTGGCTGACATGTCCAATAAGAACTTTCCAACTCATCCTAGCACAAACTTCTCCTTTTTCTCATTAAAAATCACTTCTGAAGAAACACCCACTGCCTTTGTGCTATTCAGAGGCAGTCCCCCTATCCACACTTGACCTTTGCGATGAGAATTTGGTGTCAGGGTGTGTTCTGTGCTGACTCTGAGGTCCCTCAAGGACCCTACTCTATTCCATTGTGGATTGAGATCCCATATGAGGAGGATAGATGAGCCCCTGGCTGAATTATGATTGGTCTGTCCCCCATTCTCCTTACAATGAATTGTGATTGCCATTTCTCTTGGCCACCTGCATTTGTCAAGTTGTAGGCTGGTGACTTAACTGTTCTGAGATAGAACAAAAGGCTTCCCTTGATAAGTAAAGAGATGTTTCCCCTTGAGAAACAGGCTTTTACTCATTTCCCTTTTCTCCTTCCTGGAAGGCAGACACAGCCCCCACATCTAATATCTCCCATTGAAACCACTTACTCAGGACCACGATACAGGGTATGAGAACAAAGACAACATACTGAGGATGGTGGAGAAGACACTGATCTACTACGACCAGGCTTCCTAAGGTAAAGTGTTCTATTACTTTTGTCACTTTCTTTGTATTTGATGGAATATGTGAGTGTAACATACTAAAAGTAATGACCTACAACCAACAGACACCCATCTCCTGCTCTTGAGATGTTGTAGATCAGTGTCGGGAAGAGTAAAGGTAGAGCTTTCTGGATCAGACAGGCCACTAAACAATGGAAAAGCATTGTTTCTGCATCTCTTCTCACTCTCTCCATCAGCTACATGATGCCTTCCCCCCAGGAACTTATTCCATATCAAATAATGTGCTGGGATATAATAGAGGTTGGTTTCTTTTAGTGTATAGCTCCCAGGTCACTCTGGATCTGGAATCAAAGCTCCAGAAAGATAAAGATGATACGAATATTCTTTGGGGGAGGTTTTATGGAGCAGTATCATTTCCACATCCCTGTTTGCTGGAGTGAACTGATCAGACCTAAGCTCAGGACAATCTAGAACATGTGGAGAAGAGGAGGCCTCTCTCACCTCCTATGGACGCCAGCCTCTGCCACATGTGGTAAACTGAATTCTATTATTTATGTTATTTGGCACTAAAAGGGTTATTTGTTGATCCAATGGACCTGGAGACCCGAGGACACATTTTTGTGAGTTCTAGTGATATTTTCTTTGACTACAATTGAGATTTTCCAAACATCTGATAGGGAGGGAATGAGTCGAAGGAATAAAGAGCATCATCTAGCTGATGTAGAGAGTGAGAGGGGCAGGGAGGTCAAGCTTTCACACTGTTCAGTGACCTGTCCAATCCAGAATGCTTCTCTACACTGTTTGTACAAAGAACAATTCAGACATCTCAATGGCCTAGAGGGACTTCCTCAAAGATGAGTGGGCTCATGACTCACAAAGAATACGTCTATAGACCGTAGTCACCCAAATATTGTTTTTGAAGGAAGGGCTTTCTGGGTGGAAAATGCAAAGAGCTGTCTTTGCCTCTGCTTTCTTTCTATCAGCCACGAGCTTTGACAAACAGCTGAAAAAAGTCTGCCGCAAAAAATGTGTTCAACTCCCTTTCCCGGTGAAGATATTTTATGTGGACACCTAGCAACCCAGATCCCGAAATAACTTCATGTGGGCAACACTCCAAGCACGGTCCTTTCTCTCCCTTCCTCCTTATCCTCACCCATAAGCCTTCAGATATAGAAGCTCTGACTTGGGGGGGGGGTAACTGTTGAAAGCCACCCTGACAGACAGCCAACTATAGGAACTGACTGGAAATTTCCTCACTCGGAATTTAGCTGGCACTTGAAGTTTCTGAAAAGGTTGTCTGCATCAAACTGTGGTCCTTCCTGAATACTTTGGCCATTCTGCACACTCTATGGAGCATGTGCCAAAGAGCCTGAGAATGTGAGGTGACATAGCTGTGGGTCTCAGAGGTGGTATAAATAGCTATGAGTAGACTGTCAGATTTCTGCCATCCGACTGGCTAGCAGTGTCCTCCAGCAACCTCTTCTTAAACTGCCTAATCACAAGGGTTAAGCAAAAAGACAGCCCTTGGGTAGCTTGCTTGGGAAAGATGGGCTATACAAGCCATTCACCTACATGGGGGCACATATGTGGTTAAATCCTATCTACAAAGGCAGGGGCTTTATTATAGTCATTCCATTCCCATCCCTCACCTGTGCTCCTCCCTAACTTGAAAATGAACATGGGCAGACATTGTCCCCTCAGCCAGGCATCATGCTAAGTAAATTGCTAAGAGTGTTTCATTTAACTCTTGTCAAAGCTTTATTAGTTAGTTATGCATTACTATTATATCTAGTTTACAGGTAATGAAACCAAAGTTAAGTGGTTACATCACAGAGTTCAAAAATGATCAGGCAGGATCCAAGCCCAGAGATATAACCCTGAACCAATACTATAGCTCCCATGCAGGTGCCCTTCTAATTAACTAAATTAAACAGATTTAAATGTATACTTGGCATAAAAAAAGAAAGAGAAAAGAAAAAAGAAAATCCCAAGGACTTGGCGGCGGCTAAGATCCATTTATGCTCAATAAATGGCTGTATGGTAGCATCATTTCACATGCCACTGCAACAGTTAGGTTATCTTGCATCATGTGTGACTATGAGAAAAAAATTATTCATGTATTAGGGTGCAGGGGTTTTGTGACAGGGTAACACCTAAACTCTTGGTGGATGATGGATAATTTCAGGAGGCTGTGGCTAAATGAAAAATCCAGTATTATATCTTTAGCTTGCTAAGCTGTAGCGCTTCACTAGTAGTCCTGATTGGAGTCCTTCAGATATGAATATTAAATTACATTATTTGCTATTTTAAGTTTTTCTTTAACAAAGATTGTTCTCTTGAACATGTAAATAATATAAAACTTGGAAAATGTAGTAAAGTAATAAGAAAGCAAGAAACCAACACAGTTTTACTGATTAAAGATGGACAAATTACTGACACTTTTGTATTCAAATTGAGACTTTTCTTTAATTTTCTTTTTTTTGTTTGCTTTGTTGATAGCATGAGAGACCTTTACATTCCCATGTACCTGAGTCATCAGATTTCTAAATCTGGTCCCTTTGGCTGGGGACACAGAGAGGGCCTGCTATTGGCTGATGCTTAGCCCAGGAGTCTCAAGGGTGCAGTAAGACAGACCCTGGCAGGGCAATGGCCAGCGAGGCTGCTCGGGACAGGGTGACAGAGGCCCCGCTATCTCAGGGAAAAAAGCTTAGCACTGAGCCAGTATTCTGCACAAGGGTCGACCCAGTCCAGAAGGAAGTTTTCCTGGGCCCGGTTCCCACTCTCGTGGTCACATCACGGGTGACACGGCAGGAAGCTGGGCCTCCCCAGAGCCCAGGTCTCTCACAGGAAAGTGCTGTCAGGGGTTTCCGCATGGCCGTCAGTCCAGGCACATGGGGTTAGAAGCAGCATTCCAGCCCACAGTGTTTATCCACAGGCTGGGCTGGGGCCTCAGGGCTGGGCTGGGGCACTTCCTCCATGCCATCCCGATGCGCTGTTGATGCCTACTGTGGGGCCAAATACCAGATCTGTGCTGAGCCTTACCAGAGAGATTGCTGCATGGTGATGTGAAAACCTTATTTCAAAATGTTGCTAAAAATGATGAACGTGGGGAAATGTATTTTCCAGCTGAAGGAAATATATCTTAAAGCCATGGGCATCTTCCTTTGGCTGGACATTTCCCCATGGCCTAAGTGAAAGGCACCCTCTTCTGCACTGCTCTCCTCTCCTGAAAGAATGCTGTTGTTTGTGGAATAGCTGAGCTGTATTGCCAGGTAAGGGTGTTGGGGTCTGTTATCCTCAGCTGACCTGCATGTTGCCTAAGAGTGGACACATAGAGATTTGTCCTTAGTAGAAGGTAGTTACTTACTCATCCCCAGCTAGAAGGAAGAGCAAAGGAGGGATCCAGAAGTTCTCTCAGCTTCCACATCCAGTGCGGGCCATTTGCTAAGCCATCTTCCTTTTCTGAGTTCTTGGCTTCCTCCCAGGTTTCTTTCTTTCCTTAGGCAATTTATTCGGTGAAGCCTCTCAGTCCAAGGTCAGTGAGTGATCCTGATAATGACCATCCTGAACTGCAAGATCCTAAGACTCCCCATTTGAGGTTTTTATAATCTTAGTCATTCACACATAATCTTTGGAGCCTGGAGACACTTATGAATTACTTACAGGGGCTCTGGTAATCAGAATGATGGACTACTACAACCAGATATGGGTGTTAGCTGACTGAATAGTGAGTTATTCAGGGGCTGATACTACATAATGCATTTTAGGGAGTAGCAGCAGAGCTGCCATTAATAGCCCATGAAACACTTGCTGCCAGCGTGGATGGTAGGTAGCTTTCTGCTCCAGGGTCCTTGTTGCCATTATCTTTATTTCTCTCTGACAGACTTACACAACCTCTCTCTACTACCGCTTTCTGCTGCTATGACCTCCCAAATGTCCAATGGACATTGTTCTCTTTGACATCCAGCTCCTCATTCCAATTGCACTTAATCCATTCTCTCCCTCCATTTGGTCCACAGGGCTGTGCTATAAACGCAATTATATCCTTAACTACTGTGTAACCCAGAGTCAACTGAAGGTGATTTGGGGATAGGAGGGATGGCCCAGTGGGTAAAAGCGATTGGTATGTAAGCCTGAGGATCTGAGTTCAGATTCCCAGGACCCACATGTAAAAAAAAGCCTTATGTGGTCTTGTGCCTATAATCCTGATATGGGTGTGCAGGGCACGGGGTGTTAGGTGGACAAGAAACTTTATAGGACTCGATGGCTTCCATACTAGCCGTGGATTGGTGAGGTCTGTGTTCGTGAGACCCTGTCTCAAGAGAATAGGATGGGGAGTGATAAAAGAGAACAGCCAATGTCCTCATCTGTGCCCATGTGTGTGTGTGTGTGTGTGTGTGTGTGTGTGTGTGTGTGAGAGAGAGAGAGAGAGAGAGAGAGAGAGAGAGAGAGAGAGAGAGAGATTTGAGGACTGGTTCATGTCTCAAAAATGACTGTTCTACTGATCGTGGACATATTTTGGCATGCAACATTTCTTTCACATGCTGACAGAGGATTAAATGAGATTTGATTTGTTTTCCAGGTGTTTTACCTGAGCACCCAAAGATAACAAAGAACTCCAGACTCTAAAGGTGCTGCCAGCCCATACATGTAGACATTGCCTAAACAAGGCTCAACGCCAGGTCTATGTCTTATATCCTATCTGCTTCCATATGAGAAGACACTCCAGTGTCTGTTTTCCACCAAACAAACCTGCAGTGGACAGAAACAGTGAGCATTTGGATACATGCCAGGCCAAGGGTATGACACCAGATTCCAGAAGCTCCAGCCTGGAATATGGTACTTGATCGATTTCCTTTAATTTGCCCTCTTCTGAGTCCAGTCCTGGGCGGGGGGGGGGGGGGGAGAAAGACACAACAGAGAACTTGTAGAAAAGGCAAGCACCACAAAGAGGAAAGCAAGAGCTGTCTCTGCGGGTTGCTGGGCTGGCTCAGAGCTGATGCTAGAGACAAAAAAAGAGCTCTTGGAGAAGAGTCTGGTTAATTCTGTTGGCAGTTTGGTTCCTGATGATGAGGACTGTTCACACAGGAAGCTGATCCAAAGGCTGGTGATCGTCTCAGAACTTATGTGCTCATTGTCTAACAAAGTCATTTGAAGACAAGCAACTCCCAGTAAAGCTTGCCTCCCGCCAGCCTCCAGTGACCTGGGCAAAATTCCCCTTTCCAGACGTCTGATTCTGGGAAGACAGGGTGGATGTAGTCTTCTCTATTTTTCTTACAAGAAGTGCAGATAAACAATGTGTATTACGTGCAAAACAAAGGAAAGAAGTTTCTAGAAGGTGAAGAGAAAAGGTTGACAGGAAGGGGTGCTAGCCACCAAAGATCACAAAAGTGAGTTGAGTTTCCCAGCTCTCTCTCTCTCTCTCTCTCTCTCTCTCTCTCTCTCTCTCTCTCTCTCTCTCTCTCTCTCTCTCTCCCTCTCCTTCTCCCTCTCCTTGACTAGCTGAGGATGCTGGAAATATGGGAATACCAGTGGGTGTAGACATAAGACACAACAAAAGCTCGCTGGCTCCAGCCAATGTACCATCAAAGGAGTAGCCACCCTCCAAGATAAAAGGGCTCCTTAAACAGAAACTGTTCTATTCTAGTTAAATATCAGATAAAAATCTGTGGTCTGTAAGGCCAACAACCCCAGCAAAGACCAAGGTGGTAAGACAGAATCTCTACTCTCTTGAGGCTGCATCACAGTGCCTAGTCACACCTGCTGTCAGGGTGGCTCCCTAGGAGACTAAGAGGGGTGTTGAAACTTTCATCTGCATCGGTATTATCTAAAAAGAGGGCAGGTCTCCAGCACTCTGAGTTCCTGCACTAAGAATCTAGGAAGACAAAAACAAAATAATCCAAGGAAACTGGAGAAAGAAAACAATATAAATAAGAACACAAATCAGTGAAATTGAAAACAGAAAAGCAATCAAGAATCCGGTTCTTAGTATCAATAAAATGGGCAGATGTCTAACGGGACTGATGGAGAAGAGGAATGACACCTATAACAGCATCAAAGATAAGAATATAAGAGAGGTACCACAGTCACAACCAATGAGAGCATCAATTAACAATACTAACCCAGCACACAGCAGGCACCTAATCAGGAATGCATTTCTAGTATGGCTCATTATATGAAGATCAACACAGTCCACATCAAATATTAAAGAACATTCACATGGGCATTTTATTTTATTTATGTGTGTGTAGACAGGCAGACAGACAGACAGATAGACACACACACACACACACACACACACACACACACACACACACACACAGGTACCCACACAAGCCAGAAGAGGATTTTAGATTCCCTGGAACTGGAGTTACAGGCTGTTACAAGCCACCTGATGTGGGTGCTAGGAATGGAACTCAGGTCCTCTAGCTTTAGCTAGAACTTCAAGTACAATATTGAAGAGATACGGAGAGAGAGGACAGCCTTGTCTTGTTCCTGATTTTAGAGGAATTGCCTTAAGCTTCTCTCCATTCAGTTTGATGTTGGCTGTTGGTTTACTGTATATTGCTCTTATTATGTTTAGGTATGTTTCTGTCATCCCTGATCTCTCCAAGACCTTTAACATGAA
Source organism: Cricetiscus sungorus (assembly GCA_030556225.1). NCBI lineage: Eukaryota > Metazoa > Chordata > Mammalia > Rodentia > Cricetidae > Cricetiscus > Cricetiscus sungorus. Next base: position 7,734,617 of record JANBXA010000141.1, read on the forward strand.
AGGGTGTTGAATTTTGTCAAAGGCTTTTTCAGCATCTAGGGAGATGATCATATGCTTTTTTTTTTCAGTTTGTTTATATAGTGGATCACGTTGATAGATTTTTGTATGTTAAACCATCCCTGCAACCCAGGGATGAAGCCTACTTGGTCATGGCGGATGATTTCTCTGATGTATTCTTGGATTCGGTTTGCCAGTATTTTATTGAGTATTTTTGCATCGATGTTCATCAGGGATATTGGTCTGTAGTTTTCTTTCTTAGTTGTATCTGTATGAGGCTTGGGTACCAAGGTGATTGTGGCCTCATAGAAAGAGTTTGGTAATGTGCCTTCTGTTTCTATTGTGTGGAACAATTTGAGGAGTATTGGAATTAGCTCTTCCTTGAAT